>JAQPPZ010000215.1:0-29160 GCA_028583015.1 Wollemia nobilis | reverse complement strand
TAATGAATACATCCAAAAAAAAATTCTACGGTCAGACTCAGAAGAAAGGAATAAATTACACCTGTCATAACTCCTCGCTCGTTGCTTGGATTGACTATTAGTGGATATTTTTGGAAATCTCTCAAAAAAAGCTACAATAGTGTAGGTCGGAATCATACTGACTATAGTGTGTTTTAACATTTTTGGCTTTCTGGTTCATTTTCTAAAATTTTATTTTTATTTTTCTAACCCTTCTTTTTGCAAAGTTTATTAAACTTTGATGACTAGAATAAATAAAAAAAAAAATTAACAAATAAAGGTATGGGTGTGAAGAATGAGATTCAATATTTCATCCAAAATAATTTTGATCTCATTCTAAAGTCATTTCAAATTTATAAATATGATTTAATGTTGTTGTTTTATAAGGATTTTTATAATTTTGAAATTTCATATTTTTTCATTTTTTGTAGGAAAATAGATTTTCAGGCTTTGCATTTGCATTCATAGACAATAAATGAACTTCCATTTAAGAAAATTACAATTTCATTAAAGGGAGGTATTTCATACGACATCCCATTGTCCATAATTTTGAATTTTGGAGGTAAAATTTCCTGGGGTCATAACTCCTCGCTCGTTGGTCGAACTGACTATTAGTGCATATTTTAGGAAAGCTCTTGAAAAGAGCTACAATGGTGTAGGGTGACATAATACTAACTATAGGATATTTTAATATTTTTGGTTTTCTGTTCCATTTTCCATAATTTTGTTTTTATTTTTATTTTTCTAACCCTTCCTTTTGCAATTTTTTTTTAAATTCAGCAACTAAAATAAAAGTTAAAAAAATCATAAATAAATGCATGGATGTGAAGAATGAACTTCAATATTTCATCCGAAATAATTTTTATCTCATTCTAAAGTCATTTTGAATTTATAAAAAAAATTTAAAGTTGCTATTTTATAAGGATTTTTATAATTTTGAAATTTCACATTATTTTTCATATTTTGAAGGTTTGATTTTCAGGCTTTGCATTTTCATTCAAAGACAATAAATGAACTTATCTTTTTAAAAAATACAATTTCATTAAAGGGGGTAGTTCATACAACATTCCATTGGCCATCATTTTGAATTTTGTGGGAAAAATTCTTGAGGTCACAACTCCTTGCTCGTTGTTTGGATTAACTATTAGTGCATATTTTTGGAAAGCTCTCGTTGTTTGGATTATCCACCCATGTAGGGGGGGCGGCCGGTGTGCAAAAAAAAAACAAAAAAACATCATACTGAATGTAGTGTGTTTTAACATTTTTGGCTTTCTAATTTTACAAAATTTTATTTTTATTTTTCTAACCCTTCTTTTTGCAATTTTTTTTTAAACTTCAGTGACTAAAATAAAAATTAAAAATTTCATAAATAAATGCATGGTTGTGAAGAATGAGCTTCAATATTTCATCCGAAATAATTTTGATCTCATTCTCAAGTCATTTCGAATTTATAAAAATATTTTAAAGTTGTTTTATAAGGATTTTTATAATTTTGAAATTTCACATTTTTTTCATATTTTAAAGGATTTTCACACTTTGCATGTACATTCATAGACAATAAATGAACTTCCCTTTATGAAAATTATAATTTAATTAAAGGGATAGTTCATACGACATTCCATTGGTCATAATTTTGAATTTTGGGGGCAAAATTTCTCGAGGTCATAACTTCTCGCTCGTTGCTTGGATTGACTATTAGTGGATAGTTTTGAAAAGATCTCAAAAAGAGCTACAATGGCGTAGGTCGACATCATACTTACTGTAGTAAGTTTTAACATTTTTGGCTTTCTAGTTCATTTTACAAAATTTTATTTTTATTTTTCTAACCCTTCTTTTTGCAAAGTTTTTTAAACTTTGACGACTAGAATAAAAAAGAAAAATTAAAATTTAACAAATAAATGTATGGGTGTGAAGAATGAGATTCAATATTTCATCCAAAATAATTTTGATCTCATTCTAAAGTCATTTTAAATTTATAAATATGATTTAATGTTGTTGTTTTATAAGGATTTTTATAATTTCAAAATTTCACATTTTTTTCATATTTTACAAGTAAATATATTTTCAGACTTTGCATTTATATTCACAGAAAATAAATGAACTTCCCTTTAAGAAATTATAATTTCATTAAAGGGAGGTAGTTCATATGACATCCCATTGTCCATCATTTTGAATATTGGAGGTAAAATATCTTGGGGTCATAACTCCTCGTTCGTTGGTTGGATTGACTATTAGTGCTTATTTTCAGAAAGCTCTCGAAAAGAGCTACAATGGCGTAGGACGACATAATACTGACTATAGGCTATTTTAATATTTTTGTCTTTCTGTTCCATTTTCCATAATTTTGTTTTATTTTTTATTTTCTAACCCTTCCTTTTGCAATTTTTTTTAAATTCAGTGACTAAAATAAAAATTAAAAAAAAAAATCATAAATAAATGCATGGGTGTGAAGAATGAGCTTCAATATTTCATTCAAAACAATTTTGATCTCATTCTAAAGTCATTTTGAATTTATAAAAATTATTTAAAGTTGTTTTATAAGGATTTTTATAATTTTGAAATTTCACATTATTTTTCATATTTTAAAGGTAAATTGATTTTCAGGCTTTGCATTTTTATTCACAGACAATAAATGAACTTATTTTTATAAAAATTACAATTTCATTAAAGGGGGTAGTTCATACGACATTCCATTGGCCATCATTTTGAATTTTGTGGGCAAAACTTCTCGGGGTCATAACTCCTCGCTCGTTGCTCGGATTAACTATTAGTGCATATTTTTTGAAAGCTCTTGAAAAGAGCTACAATGACGTAGGGCGACATCATACTGACTATAGTGTGTTTTAATATTTTTGGCTTTCTGATCCATTTTTCAAAATTTAATTTTTATTTTTCTAACCTTTCCTTTTGTAGATTTTTTTTAAACTTTAGTGACTAAAATAAAAATTAAAAATTTCATAAATAAATGCATGGGTATGAAGAATGAGCTTCAATATTTCATCCAAAATAATTTTGATCTCATTATGAAGTGATTTCGAATTTATAAAAATATTTTAAAGTTGTTTGTTTTATAAGGATTTTTATAATTTTGAAATTTCATATTTTTTTTATATTTTAAAGGTAAATCGATTTTCAGGCTTTGCATTTGCATTCATAGATAATAAATGAACTTCCCTTTATGAAAATTACAATTTCATTAAAGTGGGTAGTTCATATGGTATTCCATTGGCCATCATTTTAAATTTTGGGGGTAAAACTTCCCAAGATCATAACTCCTTGCTCGTTGCTCGGATTGACTATTAGTGCATATTTTTGAAAAGCTCTCAAAAAGAGCTACAACAATGTAGGACGATATCATATTTATTGTAGTGTGTTTTAATATTTTTTGCTTTCTAGTTCAATTTTTAGAATTTTATTTTTATTTTTCTAACCCTTCATTTTGTAGATCATAAATAAATGCATGGGTGTGAAGAATGAGCTTCAATATTTCATTCGAAATAATTTTGATCTTATTCTGAAGTTATTTTGAATTTATAAAAATTATTTACAATTGTTTTATAAGGATTTTTATAATTTCAATTTTTTTTCATATTTTAAAGGTAAATTGATTTTTAGGCTTTGCATTTGCATTCACAAGTAATAACTAAACTTCTCTTTATGAAAATCACAATTTCATTAAAGGAGGGTAGTTCATACGATATTCCATTGGCCATCACTTTGAATTTTGGGGGAAAAACTTCTTGGGGTCATAACTCCTCACTCGTTGTTCGGATTGACTATTAATACATATTTTTAGAAAGCTCTCGAAAAGAGCTGCAACGGCCTAGGGCAACATCATATTGATTGTAGTGTGTTTTAATATTTTTGGCTTTCTAGTCCATTTTCCATAATTTTATTTTTATTTTTCTAACCCTTCATTTTGTAGATTTTTTTTAAACTTTGGCGACTAAAATAAAAATAAATAAATAAGTAAATTAAAATTTCATAAAAAAATACATGGGTGTGCAGAATGAGCTTCAATATTTCATTAAAAATAATTTTTATCCCATTTTTACGTCATTTCAAATTCATAAAATTTATTTAATTTTTTTTTTTTTTTGTGATTGGTAGAAAGGGTGTTGAAAGGTCCTTGAACCTTGTACAAGAGAAATTACAAGTTATTTAAATTTATTGTTTTATAAGGATTTTTATAATTATGGAATTTCACATTTTTTCATAATTTGAAGGTAAATCAATTTTCAGGCTTTGTATTTGCATTCAAAGATAATAAATGAACTTCTCTTTAAGAAAATTACAATTTTTTTAAAGGGGGTAGTTCATATGACATTTCGTTGGCCATCATTTTGAATTCTTGGGGTAAAAATTTTTGGGGTCAACTCCTCGCTCGTTGCTCGGATTAACTATTAGTGCATATTTTTAGAAAGCTCTCGAAAATATCTACAACAATGTAGGGCGACATTATACTAATTGTAATGTGTTTTAATATTTTTAGTCTTTCTGGTCCATTTTTCATAATTTTATTTTTATTTTTCTAACCCTTCCTTTTGTAGAGTTTTTTTTTAAATATCGATGACTAGAATAAAAATAAAAAATAAAAAAAAATTCATAAATAAATGCATAGGTGTGAAGAATGAGATTCAATATTTCATCCAAAATAATTTTGATCTTATTTTAAAGTTATTTTAAATTTATAAAAATGGTTTAAAGTTGCTATTTTATAAAAAAAATTATAATTTTGAAATTTCATATTTTTTCTATATTTTGAGGGTAAATCATTTTTCAAGCTTTGCATTTGTATTCACAAACAACAAATGAACTTCCCTTTATGAAAATTACAATTTCATTAAAGGGGGTAGTTCATACGGTATTCCATTGGTCATCATTTTGAATTTTGGGGGTAAAACTTCCTGGGGTCATAACTCCTTGCTCATTGCTTGGATTGACTATTAGTGCATATTTTCATAAAGCTTTCGAAAAGAGCTACAATAGCGTAAGGTGACATCATACTGACTATAGTGTGTTTTAACAATTTTTGGCTTTTTGGTCTATTTTTTAGAATTTTATTTTTATTTTTCTAACCCTTCCTTTTGTAGATTTTTTTAAACTTTGGCGACTAAAATAAAAATAACAAAAATTAAATTTAATAAATAAATGCATGGGTGTGAGGAATGAGCTTCAATATTTCATCTAAATTTTTTTTATCTCATTCCGAAGTCATTTTGAATTTATAAAAATTATTTAAAGTTGTTTTATAAGGATTTTTATAATTTTGGAATTTCACTTTTTTTTATATATATTTTGAAGGTAAATCGATTTTTAGGCTTTGCATTTGCATTCATAGATAATAAATGAACTTTTCGAAAATTTTTGCCCCTAAAATTCAAAATGATGGTCAATGGAATGTCGTATGAACTACCCCCCTTTAATGAAATTGTAATTTTCATAAAGAGAAATTCATTTATTGTCTATGAATGCAAATGCAAAGCCTGAAAATCGATTTACCTTCAAAATATGAAAAAAATATGAAATTTTGAAATTATAAAAATCCTTATAAAATAGCAACTTTAAATAATTTTTATAAATTCGAAATGACTTCAGAATGAGATCAAAATTATTTCGGATGAAATATTGAAGCTCATTCTTCACACCCATGCATTTATTTATGAAATTTTAATTTTTTTTTAGTCGTCGAAGTTTAAAAAAATTCTACAAAAGGAAGGGTTAGAAAAATAAAAATAAAATTCTGGAAAATGGACCAGAAAGCCAAAAATGTTAAAACATACTACAGTCAGTATGATGCCACCCTACACCATTGTAGCTCTTTTCGAGAGCTTTCCAAAAATATGCACTAATAGTCAATCCGAGCAACGAGCGAGGAGTTATGACCCCGAGAAGTTTTACCCCCAAAATTCAAAATGATGGCCAATGGAATGTCGTATGAACTACCCCCTTTAATGAAATTGTAATTTTCATAAAGTGAAGTTCATTTATTATCTGTGAATACAAATGCAAAGCCTAAAAATCGATTTACCTTCAAAATATGAAAAAATGTGAAATTTCGAAATTATAAAAATCTTTATAAAACAACTTTAAATAATTTTTATAAATTCAAAATGACTTCAGAATGAGATCAAAATTATTTTGGATGAAATATTGAAGCTCATTCTTCACACCCATGCATTTATTTATGAAATTTTAATTTTTTTTATTTTTATTTTAGTCGTCGAAGTTTAAAAAATCTACAAAAAGAAGGGTTAAAAATAAAAATAAAAATAAAAATGAAAAAAGTAATGTTAAATTTTGTTTTTTTTTTTTTAAAATATTGAAGCTCATTCTTCACACCCATGCATTTATTTATGAAATTTTATTTTAGTCATCGAAGTTTAAAAAAATGTAAAAGGAAGGGTTAGAAAAATAAAAATAAAATTCTAAAAAATGGACTAGAAAGCTGAAAATATTAAAACACACTACATTTAGTATGATGTCACCCTATGCTATTGTAGCTCTTTTCGAGAGCTTTCCAAAAATATGCACTAATAGTCAATCCGAGCAATGAGCGAGGAGTTATGACCTTGGGAAGTTTTACCCCCAAAATTCAAAATGATGGCCAATGGAATGTCGTATGAACTACCCCCTTTAATGAAATTGTAATTTTCATAAAGAGAAGTTCATTTATTATCTGTGAATACAAATGCAAAGCTTGAAAATCGATTTACCTTCAAAATATGAAAAAAATGTGAAATTTTAAAATTATAAAAATCCTTATAAAACAACTTTAAATAATTTTTATAAATTTGAAATGACTTCAGAATGAGATCAAAATTATTTTGAATGAAATATTGAAGCTCATTCTTCACACTCATGCATTTATTTATGAAATTTTAATTTTTTTAATTTTTATTTTAGTCGTTAAAGTTTAAAAAAATATGCAAAAGGAAGGGTTAGAAAAATAAAAATAAAATTATAGAAAATGGATTAGAAAGTTGAAAATGTTAAAACACACTATATTCAGTATGATGTCACCCTACATCATTGTAGCTCTTTTCGAGAGCTTTCTAAAAATATACACTAATAGTCAATCCGAGCAACGAGTGAGGAGTTATGACCTTGGGAAGTTTTACCCCCAAAATTCAAAATGATGGCCAATGGAATGTCGTATGAACTACCCCCTTTAATGAAATTGTAATTTTCATAAAGGGAAGTTCATTTATTATCTGTGAATGCAAATACAAAGCCTAAAAATCGATTTACCTTCAAAATATGAAAAAAATATGAAATTTTGAAATTATAAAAATCCTTATAAAACAACTTTAAATAATTTTTATAAATTTGAAATGACTTCATAATGAGATCAAAATTATTTTGGATGAAATATTGAAGCTCATTCTTCACACCCATGCATTTATTTATGAAATTTTAATTTTTTATTTTTATTTTAGTCGTCGAAGTTTAAAAAAAATACAAAAGGAAGGGTTAGAAAAATAAAAATAAAATTATGAAAAATGGACTAGAAAGCCAAAAATGTTAAAACACATTATAGTTAGTATGATGTCGCCCTACGTTGTTGTAGCTCTTTTCGAGAGCTTTCCGAAAATATGCACTAATAGTCAATCTGAGCAATGAGCGAGGAGTTATGACCCTAGGAAGTTTTACCCCAAAAATTTAAAATGATGGCCAATGGAATGTCGTATGAACTACCCCCTTTAATGAAATTGTAATTTTTATAAATGGAAGTTCATTTATTGTCTGTGAAGGAAATTGATTTACCTTCAAAATATGAAAAAAATGTGAAATTCCAAAATTATAAAAATCCTTATAAAACAACAACTTTAAATAATTTTTATAAATTCGAAATGACTTCAGAATGAGATCAAAATTATTTCGGATGAAATATTGAAGCTCATTCTTCACACCCATGCATTTATTTATGAAATTTTAATTTTTTTATTTTTATTTTAGTCATCAAAGTTTAAAAAAATCTACAAAAGGAAGGGTTAGAAAAATAAAAATAAAATTATGGAAAATGGACCAGAAAGCCAAAAATGTTAAAACACACTATAGTTAGTATGATGCCACCCTACGTTGTTGTAGCTCTTTTCGAGAGCTTTCCAAAAATATGCACTAATAGTCAATCCGAGCAACGAGCGAGGAGTTATGACCCCAGGAAGTTTTACCCCAAAATTCAAAATGATGGCCAATGGAATGTCGTATGAACTACCCCCTTTAATGAAATTGTAATTTTTATAAAGGGAAGTTCATTTATTATCTATGAATGCAAATGCAAAGCCTGAAAATCGATTTACCTTCAAAATATGAAAAAAAATGTGAAATTCAAAATTATAAAAATCCTTATAAAATAGCAACTTTAAATAATTTTTATAAATTCGAAATGACTTCAGAATGAGATCAAAATTATTTCGGATGAAATATTGAAGCTCATTCTTCACACCCATGCATTTATTTATGAAATTTTTATTTTTATTTTTATTTTAGTCGTCGAAGTTTAAAAAAAATCTGCAAAAAGGAAGGGTTAGAAAAATAAAAATAAAATTCTAAAAATGGACCAGAAAGCCAAAAATGTTAAAACACACTACAGTCAGTATGATGCCACCCTACGTTGTTGTAGCTCTTTTCGAGAGCTTTCCAAAAATATGCACTAATAGTCAATCCGAGCAACGAGCGAGGAGTTATGACCTCGAGAAGTTTTACCCCCAAAATTCAAAATGATGGCCAATGGAATGTCGTATGAACTACCCCCTTTAATGAAATTGTAATTTTCATAAAGAAAAGTTCATTTATTGTCTATGAATGCAAATGCAAAGCCTGAAAATCGATTTACCTTCAAAATATGAAAAAAAATGTGAAATTCCAAAATTATAAAAATCCTTATAAAATAGTAACTTTAAATAATTTTTATAAATTTGAAATGACTTCAGAATGAGATCAAAATTATTTCGGATGAAATATTGAAGCTCATTCTTCACACCCATGCATTTATTTATGAAATTTTATTTTTTTTTTTAATTTTAGTCATCAAAGTTTAAAAAAATCTGCAAAAGGAAGGGTTAGAAAAATAAAAATAAAATTCTAAAAAATGGACTAGAAAGCCAAAAATGTTAAAACACACTATAATAAATAAAAAAAACTAATAATCAATTCAAGCAATGAGCGAGGAGTTATGACCCTAGGAAGTTTTACCCCAAAATTCAAAATGATGGCCAATGGAATGTCGTATGAACTACCCCCCTTTAATGAAATTGTAATTTTCATAAAGGGAAGTTCATTTATTGTCTATGAATGTAAATGCAAAGCCTGAAAATTGATTTACCTTCAAAATATGAAAAATATGAAATTTTGAAATTATAAAAATCCTTATATAACAACTTTAAATAATTTTTATAAATTTGAAATGACTTTAAAATGAGATCAAAATTATTTCGGATGAAATATTGAAGCTCATTCTTCACACCCATGCATTTATTTATGAAATTTTATTTTATTTTTAATTTTTATTTTAGTCATCGAAGTTTAAAAAAATCTGCAAAAGGAAGAGTTAGAAAAATAAAAATAAATTCTAGAAAATGGACCAGAAAGCCAAAAATGTTAAAACACACTATATTCAGTATGATGTCACCCTATGCTATTGTAGCTCTTTTCGAGAGCTTTCCAAAAATATGCACTAATAGTCAATCCGAGCAACGAGCGAGGAGTTATGACCCTGGGAAGTTTTACCCCCAAAATTCAAAATGATGGCCAATGGAATGTCGTATGAACTACCCCCTTTAATGAAATTGTAATTTTCATAAAGGGAAGTTCATTTATTATCTGTGAATACAAATGCAAAGCCTGAAAATCGATTTACCTTCAAAATATGAAAAAAATGTGAAATTCTAAAATTATAAAAATCCTTATAAAACAACTTTAAATAATTTTTATAAATTTGAAATGACTTCATAATGAGATAAAAATTATTTCGAATGAAATATTGAAGCTCATTCTTCACACCCATGCATTTATTTATGAAATTTTAATTTTTTAATTTTTATTTTAGTCATCAAAGTTTAAAAAAATCTACAAAAGGAAGGGTTAGAAAAATAAAAATAAAATTCTGAAAAATAGACTAGAAAGCCAAAAATATTAAAACACACTATATTTAGTATGATGCCACCCTACGTTATTGTAGCTCTTTTCGAGAGCTTTCTAAAAATATGCACTAATAGTCAATCCGAGCAACGAGCGAGGAGTTATGACCCCGGGAAGTTTTACCCCCAAAATTCAAAATGATGGCCAATGGAATGTCGTATGAACTACCCCCCTTTAATGAAATTGTAATTTTCATAAAGGGAAGTTCATTTATTATCTATGAATGCAAATGCAAAGCTTGAAAATCGATTTACCTTCAAAATATGAAAAAAATATGAAATTCCGAAATTATAAAAATCCTTATAAAACAACAACTTTAAATAATTTTTATAAATTCGAAATGACTTTAGAATGAGATCAAAATTATTTCGGATGAAATATTGAAGCTCATTCTTCACACCTATGCATTTTTTTTTTTTTTTTTTATTTTTATTTTAGTCATCAAAGTTTAAAAAAATCTACAAAAGGAAGGGTTAGAAAAATAAAAATAAAATTCTGGAAAATGGACCAGAAAGCTGAAAATGTTAAAACACACTACATTCAGTATGATGTCACCCTACGCTATTGTAGCTCTTTTCGAGAGCTTTCCAAAAATATGCACTAATAGTCAATCCGAGCAACGAGCGAGGAGTTATGACCCTGGGAAGTTTTACCCCCAAAATTCAAAATGATGGCCAATGGAATGTCGTATGAACTACCCCCTTTAATGAAATTATAATTTTCATAAAGGGAAGTTCATTTATTATCTATGAATGCAAATGCAAAGCCTGAAAATCGATTTACCTTCAAAATATGAAAAAAATGTGAAATTATGAAATTATAAAAATCCTTATAAAACAACTTTAAATAATTTTTATAAATTCGAAATGACTTCAGAATGAGATCAAAATTATTTCAGATGAAATATTGAAGCTCATTCTTCACACCCATGCATTTATTTATGAAATTTTATTTTTTATTTTTATTTTAGTTGTTGAAGTTTAAAAAAATCTATAAAAGGAAGGGTTAGAAAAATAAAAATAAAATTTTGAAAAATGGACCAGAAAGCTAAAAATATTAAA
The DNA here is from genome assembly GCA_028583015.1 of Wollemia nobilis. NCBI lineage: Eukaryota > Viridiplantae > Streptophyta > Pinopsida > Araucariales > Araucariaceae > Wollemia > Wollemia nobilis. The sequence continues at coordinate 17,938 of JAQPPZ010000215.1, read as the reverse complement.
ACACACTATAGTTAGTATGATGTCGCCTTACATTGTTGTAGATCTTTTCGAGAGCTTTTTAAAAATATGCACTAATAGTCAATCCGAGCAATGAGCGAGGAGTTATGACCCAGGAAGTTTTACCCCAAAATTCAAAATGACTTCAGAATGAGATAAAAATTGTGAAATTTTAAAATTATAAAAATCCTTATAAAACAACTTTAAATAATTTTTATAAATTCGAAATGACTTCATAATGAGATAAAAATTATTTCGGATGAAATATTGAAGCTCATTCTTCACACCCATGCATTTATTTATGAAATTTTAATTTTTTTATTTTTTTTATTTTAGTCACCAAAGTTTAAAAAAAATCTGCAAAAGGAAGGGTTAGAAAAATAAAAATAAAATTCTGGAAAATGGACTAGAAAGCTGAAAATGTTAAAACACACTACAGTCAGTATGATGTTGCCCTACGCTATTGTAGCTCTTTTCGAGAGCTTTCTGAAAATATGCACTAATAGTCAATCCGAGCAATGAGTGAGGAGTTATGACCCCAAGAAGTTTTACCCCCAAAATTCAAAATGATGACCAATGGAATGTCGTATGAACTACCCCCTTTAATGAAATTGTAATTTTCATAAAGGGAAGTTCATTTATTATTTGTGAATGCAAATGCAAAGCCTGAAAATTGATTTACCTTCAAAATATGAAAAAAATGTGAAATTTTAAAATTATAAAAATCCTTATAAAACAACAACTTTAAATAATTTTTATAAATTCAAAATGACTTCAGAATGAGATCAAAATTATTTTGGATGAAATATTGAAGCTCATTCTTCACACCCATGCATTTATTTATGAAATTTTAATTTTATTTTTTATTTTTATTTTAGTCGTCAAAGTTTAAAAAAATCTACAAAAGGAAGGGTTAGAAAAATAAAAATAAAATTTTAGAAAATAGACTAGAACCGAAAATATTAAAACACACTATAGTCAGTATGATGTTACCCTACATTGTTGTAGCTCTTTTCGAGAGCTTTTTAAAAATATGCACTAATAGTCAATCCAAGCAACGAGCGAGGAGTTATGACCCCGAGAAGTTTTGCCCCTAAAATTCAAAATGATGGCCAATGGAATGTCGTATGAACTACCCCCTTTTAATGAAATTGTAATTTTCATAAAGGGAAGTTCATTTATTTTCTGTGAATGCAAATGCAAAGCCTGAAAATTGATTTACCTTCAAAATATGAAAAAAATATGAAATTCCAAAATTATAAAAATCCTTATAAAACAGCAACTTTAAATAATTTTTATAAATTCGAAATGACTTCATAATGAGATCAAAATTATTTCGGATGAAATATTGAAGCTCATTCTTCACACCCATGCATTTATTTATGAAATTTTAATTTTTATTTTTATTTTAGTCATCGAAGTTTAAAAAAATCTACAAAAGGAAGGGTTAGAAAAATAAAAATAAAATTCTAGAAAATGGACCAGAAAGCCAAAAATGTTAAAACACACTATAGTCAGTATGATGTCGCCCTACATTGTTGTAGCTCTTTTCGAGAGCTTTCCAAAAATATGCACTAATAGTCAATCCGAGCAACGAGCGAGGAGTTATGACCCCAAGAAGTTTTACCCCCAAAATTCAAAATGATGGCCAATGGAATGTCGTATGAACTACCCCCTTTAATGAAATTGTAATTTTCATAAAGGGAAGTTCATTTATTGTCTATGAATGCAAATGCAAAGCCTAAAAATCGATTTACCTTCAAAATATGAAAAAAAAAAAGGATAAAAAAGGATCCATTTGGTAGGGTGGAATAAGGTTTGCAAACCTAAGGTACAGGGGGGCCATGGCTAAGGAGAGTTGTTAATCTCAACATAGCTCTGCTAGCCAAACAAGCATGGTGGCTACTAACCAAGGTCGAAAATGAATGGACGACCATAGTCAGGAGGAAATACCTCCAAGGATCGAATTTCCTCAATGATAATCTAGTGAGTAGGGGGTCAAATTTTTGGAAGGCAATCCTAACAAGCAAATATCTAGTCAAGAGAGGGATTAGATGGATCCTTGGGAATGGGCAAATGATAAACTTTTGGAAGGACCGATGGGTGAGAGCTGAGGAATTATCCTAGAATCCTCGATTGGCTAGGATCCAAGAACACATGGAGCAACAAATTGGATAAAGGATGGTTGATTACATCTGGCAGGATATGAACACCCCTAGGTGGAAATACATCAAAGTACAAGGTTTTGAAGCTAAGTTCGAAGAACTTCATAATATTTTAACATAGCAAATTCTTCCCTATAGATAACATGAGGATCACATTGCTTGGGCCAAGACTTAAAGTGGAGATTTTACGGTCAAATCTACCTATAACTTGCTTCTCAACAATGAAGACCAACAATTTCAACTGAATTTGGTCTGAATCAAGGGTTTAATCCCTAAAATATCTTTTTTTTCATGGCTGGTGATCCAAGGAAAAATGCTTACCATGGATAATATGTTGACCAAAGGTATGGTTATTGCTAACCATTGTCATATGTGTAGGGTTGGATGGGAGTCAACCCAACATTTGTTCCTAGAGTGTCTGGTGGTAGCATCCATTCTTAATGAACTTTTCTAGGCTTTTAGGATCTTGTGGGCCAAGCTAACTTTAGTTTATGAAGTGTTCCAACAATGGCCTCAATCCTTTGTTAGTCTAAAACTTAAGTACCTTTGAAAAATCTATTAGCATCATTTCCTATGGCAGATATGGTTAAAAAGGAATCACAAAGCTTTTAAGGACACCAGTCATAGCCTTAAAATAATCCTCAATAGAATCCTTGCCTTTGCAAAAGAAAACATTAGTATCCTTCCTAAGGAAATCTGTATAATCCCTCCCTAGGAAAGATAAATTGCTTTAGCCTTAGTCATTGAGGAAAAGTCTTTCATCCCTCTACCCAATCCCAGAAATGGGGTCTCTTGGAAACCACCCCTAGGGGTTGGTTCAAATTGAACTTTGATGGTGCAGCTAAGGAGAACCTGGGAAGAGCAAGAGCTGGAGGAGTAATCAGAGATCATCAAGGAAATATGGTTAATTCCTTTGCTGAACCATTGGGAATTAGAACTAATAATGAGGTGAAAGCTAGAGCCCTTTTGAGAGGGTTAAAAGTTTCCCAGGAGACTCATGGAAATTTGATGATTGAAGGCAATTCCATGAATATCATCAACCTATTAACCAATGGTAGAAAACCTCCATGGAGGATTGAGGTCGCCATCCGTGAGGTAAGGATCCTTTTTATGGTAAGACATGATAGGAGGATTCGCCATGTGTTTCGTGAGGCCAACAAAGCGATTGAAAAATTAGCCAATGTGGGTATTGATGCGGGAAGTTTGATGATGTGGACACAAGGGGCACCACGTGAAGTGGAAGATATTATTAGACATGAAAAGAACACTACTGATTAAGGAGAAAGGTGGAAGGGTGCTTTTTTCCCAAGTTTTTCGTGATAAGCATAGAGTTTTTTCTCTAAGTCAACTCAAACGGCTATTGTTGTAAGTAATGTTAATTGTCATGTTGAACTGTCTTTCTGCAGTAAGTGTAAGATGTTGTAGGATAACCAACACAATTTTTGAAAATAATATTCTAAGGATGACTAGGATCTGCAATCTCAGCATAAGGCTAGATTTTGTATTAGGTTTTGGGTTAACCTGCAAAACCCGATAATTAATGACGACTTTTATTTACCAAAAAAAAATATGAAATTCTAAAATTATAAAAATCCTTATAAAATAACAATTTTAAATAATTTTTATAAATTTGAAATGACTTCAGAATGAGATAAAAATTATTTCAGATGAAATATTGAAGCTCATTCTTCACACCCATGCATTTATTTATGAAATTTTTTTTTATTTTTATTCTAGTCACCGAAGTTTAAAAAAAATCTGCAAAAGGAAGGGTTAGAAAAATAAAAATAAAATTCTAAAAAATGGACCAAAAATACAAAAATGTTAAAACACACTACAGTCAGTATGATTATCCTCTACGTTGTTGTAGCTCTTTTTGAGAGCTTTCCAAAAATATGCACTAATAGTCAATCCGAGCAATGAGCAAGGAGTTATGACCCCAGGAAGTTTTACCCCCAAAATTCAAAATGATGGCCAATGGAATGTCGTATGAACTACCCCCCTTTAATGAAATTATAATTTTCATAAAGGGAAGTTCATTTATTGTCTGTGAATGCAAATGCAAAGCCTGAAAATCGATTTACCTTCAAAATATGAAAAAAAATGTGAAATTCTAAAATTATAAAAATCCTTATAAAATAGCAACTTTAAATAATTTTTTTTAAATTCGAAATGACTTCAGAATGAGATCAAAATTATTTTGGATGAAATATTGAAGCTCATTCTTCACACCCATGCATTTATTTATAAAATTTTAATTTTATAATTTTTATTTTAGTCACTAAAGTTTAAAAAAATCTACAAAAGGAAGGGTTAGAAAAATAAAAATAAAATTCTGGAAAATGGACCAGAAAGCCAAAAATTTTAAAACACACTACAATCAGTATGATGTCATCCTACGTTGTTGTAGCTCTTTTCGAGAGCTTTCCGAAAATATGCACTAATAGTCAATCCGAGCAACGAGCGAGGAGTTATGACCCTGGGAAGTTTTACCCCAAAAATTCAAAATGATGGCCAATGGAATGTCATATGAACTACCCCTCATATTGTCTATGAATGCAAATGCAAAGCCTAAAAATCGATTTACCTTCAAAATATGAAAAAAATGTGAAATTCTAAAATTATAAAAATCCTTATAAAATAACAACTTTAAATAATTTTTATAAATTCGAAATAACTTCAGAATGAGATCAAAATTATTTCGGATGAAATATTGAAGCTCATTCTTCACACCCATGCATTTATTTATGAAATTTTTATTTTATTTTTATTTTTATTTTAGTCATCAAATTTAAAAAAATCTACAAAAGAAAGGGTTAGAAAAATAAAAATAAAATTCTAGAAAATGGACTAGAAAGCTAAAAATGTTAAAACACACTACAATCAGTATGATGTCGCTCTACATTGTTGTAGCTCTTTTCAAGAGCTTTCCAAAAATATGCACTAATAGTCAATCTGAGCAACGAGCGAGGAGTTATGACCCTAGGAAGTTTTACCCCAAAATTCAAATTTCAAATGAATTGTCCTAGGTGGGAAAAGGGAAAACAGGGTATTATAGGGGAATTTTGAAATTGTAAAGGGGGGTCTCTATAATTGCATTTTTTTTTGGAATAGTAATACAAGAAAGCTTTGGGGCTCCTATTGCATTTCTCTATTTTTTAGTAGATTGTTTGTGTCATGTTGATTCAGTACTGCTTCACTTCTTGATGTTAGCTAAAGTAGGCATGTTAATTATTCTAAAATTATTCCAAAAGAGTGAAGTCCAAGGATAAAAGAATTAAAAAGATATAATTTGAGATGTCAATAAGATTGGAAAGCTTGTAGGTACCAAATTATTGGTATGCTTGACCAACAAAAACAACCATTTGTAGACCCTTCTTCAATTTATAGAATCTACCAAGATAGAACAAGGATAAGAAATAGCAAAATCTATTAAGAACTCCCTCAATTAGGAGTGAGATGATTCAACTTCTTGTCTTCTTATTTTTTGAAGTAAATACAACAAGCAACAAGAAGATAAAAGGTCAAAGCAAATGTTGAACTAACTAGAGCAAGTAGCCAAAAAACAAAGAGGCCCCTCTTAGGTATGATGCTTCCATAATTTCACCAATATAAACTCACCACACCATATTCCTCTCCCATATCTCTCCATTCCTCCCCCTCCCCCCCCCCCCCCCCCCCCCCAATTTTTTTTCATATCTCTCCATTCCTCCATGACTCTCACTTTGCCTCTCCAAATATACTTTACACTCCTTTCCATCCATGCTTATCATTTATCTTTCTACACCATTAGTATTTTATTTTTACCCATTCTATTGTATCAAATAGCATGTGCCCCACTCCCCATTACTTTTTTATGAATCCCTAGCCCAATAGAAAGGATAACTAAATTCTTCCTTTACAATCAATTGAAGACATTCCACACAAGTGGGAAGTCATGCAAAAATATATATGAGTACCTTAGCTATGAAAGCAGATGCCAACTACTATCACAAGGAGAATAGCACTGGTAAGAAATACGACCAAATGATGTCATGACACATGTGAAATGATATTGCTTGAGAGGATCAATGACAACTAACATCAATCAATGAAGGTTGAACATGTAGACACCATCACAAGCTATTAGTCGTACACCATGATAGATGGATAATGAAAGTAAGCTTGAGTTGTAACAGAATAGTATCCATCATGGCAAGATATAATTGGTTGAATGTAAAAGGAAGGTAAGGAGCTAAATCTTCACATAAGGAATAGGATCCGTTAAAGCAATGTCTACTTGTTGAGTGGTAATTTTGCCCAATTACAAAACCACACTCACCCTTAGGATTTTGATCACAAAACCCTCTCTTGCAAAGAAGTTAAAAATGAAAACAACTTCTCCAGGGTTTCGCTATATAAGCATTGCACATGTGTATTAGTAATCTTTGTGAAGATGTGTTAAATAAGTGCTAGGAATACCTTAGTGATTTGCAAGTAACTATTAACAAGGGGTCTGTGTTGGTTTATTTTATTATGCTATACTAATGATTGTTCATGAAACTTAAAGAAAGCGATTGTAAATGTGATTGAATTCCTCTAATTATTGCTTGATGACTGAAAATGAAATAAATATGCATTGCTAAATATAAAATGTGATGACCTTAAAATATCATTAGAAATTATCCCTCTTTAATGAAATCATAATTTTCATAAAGAAGAAATAATTTAATGCTTTAAAACAATAGCCTTTGGTATAATGTGTAAATTACCTCTCTTTAATGAAATCAGAATTTTCATAAAGAGAAGCCAATTTATTGCTCTAAAAATGATGGCCAATGGAATGTCGTATGAACTACCCCCTTTAATGAAATTGTAATTTTCATAAAGGGAAGTTCATTTATTGTCTGTGAATGCAAATGCAAAGCCTGAAAATCGATTTACCTTCAAAATATGAAAAAAATGTGAAATTCTGAAATTATAAAAATCCTTATAAAACAACAACTTTAAATAATTTTTATAAATTTGAAATGACTTCAGAATGAGATCAAAATTGTTTTGGATGAAATATTGAAGCTCATTCTTCACACCCATGCATTTATTTATGAAATTTTAAATATTATTTTTATTTTAGTCACCGAAGTTTAAAAAAAATCTGCAAAAGGAAGGGTTAGAAAAATAAAAAAAAAATTCTGGAAAATGGACCAAAAAGCTAAAAATGTTAAAACACACTATATTCAGTATGATGCCACCCTACGTTGTTGTAGCTCTTTTCGAGAGCTTTCCAAAAATATGCACTAATAGTCAATCCGAGCAACGAGCGAGGAGTTATGACCCCAGGAAGTTTTGCCCCCAAAATTCAAATTTCAAATGAATTGTCCTAGGTGGGAAAAGGGAAAATAGGGTATTATAGGGGAATTTCGAAATTGTAAAGGGGGTCTCTATAACTACATTTTTTTGGAACAGTAATACAAGAAAGCTTTGGGGCTCCTATTGCATTTCTCTATTTTTTAGTAGATTGTTTGTGTCCTGTTGATTCAGTACTGCTTCACTTCTTGATGTTAGCTAAAGTAGGCATGTTAATTATTCCAAAATTATTCCAAAAGAGTGAAGTCCAAGGATAAAAGAAAAAAAGGATATAATTTGAGATGTCAATAAGATTGGAAAGCTTGTAGGTACCAAATTATTGGTATGCTTGACCAACAAAAACAACCATTTGTAGACCCTTCTTCAATTTATAGAATCTACCAAGATAGAACAAGGATAAGAAATAGCAAAATCTATTAAGAACTCCCTCAATTAGGAGTGAGATGATTCAACTTCTTGTCTTCTTATTTTTTGAAGTAAATACAACAAGCAACAAGAAGATAAAAGGTCAAAGCAAATGTTGAACTAACTAGAGCAAGTAGCCAAAAAACAAAGAGGCCCCTCTTAGGTATGATGCTTCCATCATTTCACCAATATAAACTCACCACACCATATTCCTCTCCCATATCTCTCCATTCCTCCATGACTCTCACTTTACCTCTCCAAATATACTTTACACTCCTTTCCATCCATGCTTATCATTTATCTTTCTACACCATTAGTATTTTATTTTTACCCATTCTATTGTATCAAATAGCATGTGCCCCACTCCCCATTACTTTTTCATGAATCCCTAGCCCAATAGAAAGGATAACTAAATTCTTCCTTTACAATCAACTAAAGACATTCCACACAAGTGGGAAGTCATGCAAAAAGATATATGAGTACCTTAGCTATGAAAGCAGATGCCAACTACTATCACAAGGAGAATAGCACTGGTAAGAAATACGACCAAATGATGTCATGACACATGTGAAATGATATTGCTTGAGAGGATCAATGACAACTAACATCAATCAATGAAGGTTGAACATGTAGACACCATCACAAGCTATTAGTCGTACACCATGATAGATGGATAATGAAAGTAAGCTTGAGTTGTAACAAAATAGTATCCATCATGGCAAGATATAATTGGTTGAATGTAAAAGGAAGGTAAGGAGCTAAATCTTCACATAAGGAATAGGATCCGTTAAAGCAATGTCTACTTGTTGAGTGGTAATTTTACCCAATTACAAAACCACACTCACCCTTAGGATTTTGATCACAAAACCCTCTCTTGCAAAGAAGTTAAAAATGAAAATAACTTCTCTAGGGTTCCGTTATATAAGCATTGCACATGTGTATTAGTAATATTTGTGAAGATGTGTTAAATAAGTGCTAGGAATACCTTAGTGATTTGCAAGTAACTATTAACAAGGGGTCTATGTTGGTTTATTTTATTATGCTATACTAATGATTGTTCATGAAACTTAAAGAAAGCAACTATAAATGTGATTGAATTCCTCTAATTATTGCTTGATGATTGAAAATGAAATAAATATGCATTGCTAAATATAAAATATGATGACCTTAAAATATCATTAGAAATTATCCCTCTTTAATGAAATCATAATTTTCATAAAGAAGAAATAATTTAATGCTTTAAAACAATAGCCTTTGGTATAATGTGTAAATTACCTCTCTTTAATGAAATCAGAATTTTCATAAAGAGAAGCCAATTTATTACTCTAAAAATGATGGCCAATGGAATGTCGTATGAACTACCCCCTTTAATGAAATTGTAATTTTCATAAAGGGAAGTTCATTTATTGTCTGTGAATGCAAATGCAAAGCCTGAAAATCGATTTACCTTCAAAATATGAAAAAAATGTGAAATTCTAAAATTATAAAAATCCTTATAAAACAACAACTTTAAATAATTTTTATAAATTTGAAATGACTTCAGAATGAGATCAAAATTATTTCGGATGAAATATTGAAGCTCATTCTTCACACCCATGCATTTATTTATGAAATTTTAATTTTTTATTTTTATTTTAGTCGCCAAAGTTTAAAAAAAATCTGCAAAAGGAAGGGTTAGAAAAATAAAAATAAAATTCTGGAAAATGGACCAGAAAGCCAAAAATGTTAAAACACACTACAATTAGTATGATGCCACCCTACATTATTGTAGCTCTTTTCGAGAGCTTTCCAAAAATATGCACTAATAGTCAATCCGAGCAACGAGCGAGGAGTTATGACCCTAGGAAGTTTTACCCCCAAAATTCAAATTTCAAATGAATTGTCCTAGGTGGGAAAAGGGAAAATATGGTATTATAGGGGAATTTCGAAATTGTAAAGGGGGTCTCTGTAACTACATTTTTTTGGAACAATAATACAAGAAAGCTTTGGGGCTCCTATTGCATTTCTCTGTTTTTTAGTAGATTGTTTGTGTCCTGTTGATTCAATATTGCTTCACTTCTTGATGTTAGCTAAAGTAGGCATGTTAATTATTCCAAAATTATTCCAAAAGAGTGAAGTCCAAGGATAAAAGAAAAAAAAGATATAATTTGAGATGTCAATAAGATTGGAAAGCTTGTAGGTACCAAATTATTGGTATGCTTGACCAACAAAAACAACCATTTGTAGACCCTTCTTCAATTTATAGAATCTACCAAGATAGAACAAGGATAAGAAATAGCAAAATCTATTAAGAACTCCCTCAATTAGGAGTGAGATGATTCAACTTCTTGTCTTCTTATTTTTTGAAGTAAATACAACAAGCAACAAGAAGATAAAAGGTCAAAGCAAATGTTGAACTAACTAGAGCAAGTAGCCAAAAAAAAAAGAGGCCCCTCTTAGGTATGATGCTTCCATCATTTCACCAATATAAACTCACCACACCATATTCCTCTCCCATATCTCTCCATTCCTCCATGACTCTCACTTTGCCTCTCCAAATATACTTTACACTCCTTTCCATCCATGCTTATCATTTATCTTTCTACACCATTAGTATTTTATTTTTACCCATTCTATTGTATCAAATAGCATGTGCCCCACTCCCCATTACTTTTTCATGAATCCCTAGCCCAATAGAAAGGATAACTAAATTCTTCCTTTACAATCAATTGAAGACATTCCACACAAGTGGGAAGTCATGCAAAAAGATATATGAGTACCTTAGCTATGAAAGCAGATGCCAACTACTATCACAAGGAGAATAGCATTGGTAAGAAATACGACCAAATGATGTCATGACACATGTGAAATGATATTGCTTGAGAGGATCAATGACAACTAACATCAATCAATGAAGGTTGAACATGTAGACACCATCACAAGCTATTAGTCGTACACCATGATAGATGGATAATGAAAGTAAGCTTGAGTTGTAACAGAATAGTATCCATCATGGCAAGATATAATTGGTTGAATGTAAAAGGAAGGTAAGGAGCTAAATCTTCACATAAGGAATAGGATCCGTTAAAGCAATGTCTACTTGTTGAGTGGTAATTTTACCCAATTACAAAACCACACTCACCCTTAGGATTTTGATCACAAAACCCTCTCTTGCAAAGAAGTTAAAAATGAAAACTTCTCCAGGGTTCTACTATATAAGCATTGCACATGTGTATTAGTAATATTTGTGAAGATGTGTTAAATAAGTGCTAGGAATACCTTAGTGATTTGCAAGTAACTATTAACAAGGGGTCTATGTTGGTTTATTTTATTATGCTATACTAATGATTGTTCATGAAACTTAAAGAAAGCGATTGTAAATGTGATTGAATTCCTCTAATTATTGCTTGATGACTGAAAATAAAATAAATATGCATTGCTAAATATATAATGTGATGACCTTAAAATGTCATTAGAAATTATCCCTCTTTAATGAAATCATAATTTTCATAAAGAAATAATAATTTACTTCTTTAAAACAATTGCCTTTGGTTGTGTGTTTTTCCTCTCTTTAATAAAATCAAATTTTCATAAAGAGAAGCCAATTTATTGCTCTAAAAATGATGGCCAATGGAATGTCGTATGAACTACCCCCTTTAATGAAATTGTAATTTTCATAAAGGGAAGTTCATTTATTGTCTGTGAATGCAAATGCAAAGCCTGAAAATCGATTTACCTTCAAAATATGAAAAAAATGTGAAATTCCAAAATTATAAAAATCCTTATAAAACAACAACTTTAAATAATTTTTATAAATTCGAAATGACTTCAAAATGAGATCAAAATTGTTTCGGATGAAATATTGAAGCTCATTCTTCACACCCATGCATTTATTTATGAAATTTTAATTTTTTTTTTAGTCACCGAAGTTTAAAAAAATATGCAAAAGGAAGGGTTAGAAAAATAAAAATAAAATTCTGGAAAATGGACTAGAAAGCCAAAAATGTTAAAACACACTACAATCAGTATGATGCCACCCTACGCTATTGTAGCTCTTTTCGAGAGCTTTCCAAAAATATGCACTAATAGTCAATCCGAGCAACGAGCGAGGAGTTATGACCCCAGGAAGTTTTACCCCCAAAATTCAAAATGATGGCGATGGAATACCGTATGAACTATCCCTCTTTAATGAAATTGTAATTTTCATAAAGGTAAGTTCATTTATTGTCTATGAATACAAATGTAAAGCTTGAAAATTGATTTGCCTTCAAAATATAAAAAAAATATGAAATTCCGAAATTATAAAAATCCTTATAAAATAGCAACTTTAAATCATTTTTATAGATTCGAAATGACTTCAGAATGAGACTAAATTTGTTTTGGATGAAATATTGAAGCTCATTATTCACACCCATGCATTTATTTATGAAATTTTAATTTTTATTTTATTTTATTTTAGTCATTGAAGTTTAAAAAAATCTACAAAAGGAAGGGTTAGAAAAATAAAAATAAAATTCTTAAAACTGGACTAGAAAGCCGCCTTACGTCATTGTAGATCATAAAGGGAAGTACCTCCCTTTAATAAAATTATAATTTTCATAAAGGTAAGTTCATTTATTGTCTGTGAATGCAAATGCAAAGCCTGAAAATCGATTTACCTTCAAATTATGAAAAATATGTAAAATTCTAAAATTATAAAAATCCTTATGAAACAACAACTTTAAATAATTTTTATAAATTCAAAATGACTTTAGAATGAGATTAAAATTATTTCGTATGAAATATTGAAGCTCATTCTTCACGTCCATGCATTTATTTATGAAATTTTAATTTTTTTATTTTTATTTTAGTCATCGAAGTTTTAAAAAAATCTGCAAAAGGAAGGGTTAGAAAAATAAAAATAAAATTCTGAAAAATGAACTAGAAAGCCAAAAATGTTAAAACACACTACAATCAGTATGATGTCACCCTACATTGTTGTAGCTCTTTTCGAGAGCTTTCCAAAAATATTCACTAATAGTCAATCCGAGCAACGAGCGAGGAGTTATGACCCTAGGATGTTTTACCCCCAAAATTCAAAATGATGGCCAATGGAATACCGTATGAACTACCCCACTTTAATGAAATTGTAATTTTCATAAAGGGAAGTTCATTTATTGTCTATGAATAAAAATGCAAAGCATGAAAATCGATTTACCTTCAAAATATAAAAAATATGAAATTCTGAAATTATAAAAATCCTTATAAAATAGCAACTTTAAATAATTTTTATAAATTTGAAATGACTTAAAAATGAGACCAAATTTATTTCTAATGAAATATTGAAGCTCATTATTCATACCCATACATTTATTTATGAAATTTTAATTTTTTTCGTCGAAGTTTAAAAAAATCTGCAAAAGGAAGGGTTAGAAAAATAAAAATAAAATTATGAAAAATAGACTAGAAAGCCGAAAATGTTAAAACACACTACAATAAGTATGATGTTGCCCTACGTTTTTGTATCTCTTTTCGAGAGCTTTTCAAAAATATGCACTAATAGTCAATCCGAGCAACGAGCGAGGAGTTATGACCCCAGGAAGTTTTACCCCCAAAATTCAAAATGATGGCCAATGGAATGTCGTATGAACTACCCCTCTTTAATGAAATTGTAATTTTTATAAAGGTAAGTTCATTTATTATCTTTGAATGCAAATGCAAAGCCTAAAAATCGATTTACCTTCAAAATATGAAAAAAATATGAAATTCCTAAATTATAAAAATCCTTATAAAATAGCAACTTTAAATAATTTTTATAAATTTGAAATGACTTTTGAATGAGATTAAAATTGTTTTGGATGAAATATTGAAGCTTATTCTTCACAACCATACATTTATTTATGAAATTTTAATTTTATTTAATTTATTAATCGCTGAAGTTTAAAAAAATCTACAAAAGAAAAGGTTAGAAAAATAAAAATAAAATTCTAAAAAATGGAACAAAAAGCTGAAAATGTTAAAACACACTACATTCAGTATGATTCTACCCTACGTCATTGTATCTATTTTTGAGAGCTTTCCAAAAATATGCATTAATAGTCAATCCGAGCAACAAGCGAGGAGTTATGACCCCGAGAGGTTTTGCCCCCAATATTCAAATTTCAAATGAATTATCCTAGGAGGGAAAAGGGAAAAAAGGGTATTATATGAGAATTTTGAAATTGTAAAGGGAGGGTCTCTGTAACTACATTTTTTTAGAACAATAATACAAGAAAGTTTTGGGGCTTCTATTGCATTTCTCTATTATTTAGTAGATTGTTTGTCCTATTGATTCAAAATTGCTTCACTTCTTGATGTTATCTAAAGTAGGTATGTTAATTATTCCAAAAGAGTGAAGTTCAAGGATAAAAAAAAAGGATATAATTTTATATTTCAATAATATTGGAAAGCTTATAGGTACAATTTTATATTTCAATAATATTGGAAAGCTTAATTATTGGTATGCTTGACCAACAAAAACAACCATTTGTAGACCATTCTTCAATTTATAAAATCTACCAAGATAGAACAAGGATAAGAAATAGCAAAATATATTAAGAACTCCCTCAATTAGGAGTGAGATGATTCAACTTCTTGTCTTTTTATTTTTTGAATTAAATACAACAAGCAACAAGAAGATAAAAGGTCAAAGCAAATATTGAACTAACTAGAGCAAGTAGCCAAAAAATAAAGAGGCCCCTCTTAGGTACGATGCTTCCATAATTTCACCAATATAAACTCATCACACTATATTCCTCTCCCATATCTCTCCATTCCTCCATGAATCTCACTTTATCTCTCCAAATATACTTTACACTCCTTTCCATCCATGCTTATCATTTATCTTTCTACACCATTAGTATTTTATTTTTATCCATTCTATTGTATCAAATAGCATGTGCCCCACTCCCCATTACTTTTTCATGAATACCTAGCCCAATAGAAAGGATAACTAAAGTCTTCCTTTACAATCAATTTATGATATTCCACACAAGTGGGAAGTCATGCAAAATGATATATGAGTACCTTAGCTATGAAACTAGATGCCAACTACTATCACAAGGAGAATAGCATTGGTAAGAAATACGACCAAATGATGTTATGACACATGTGAAATAATAATTATTGAGAGGATCAATGACAACTAACATCAATAAATGAAGGTTGAAAATGTAAATATCATCACAAGCTATTAGTCGTACACCATGACAGATGGATAATGAAAGTAAGCTTGAGTTGTAACATAATAGTATCCATCATGGCAAGATATAATTGGTTGAGTGTAAAAGAAAGGTAAGGAGCTAAATATTCATATAAGGAATAATATTTGTTAAAGTAATGTCTACTTGTTGAGTGGTAATTTTATCCAATTACAAAACCACGCTCACCCTTAGGATTTTGATCACAAAACCCTCTCTTGCAAAGAAGTTAAAAATGAAAATAACTTCTCCAGGATTTTGCTATATAAGCATTGCACGTGTATTAGTAATATTTGTGAAGATGTGTTAAATAAGTGCTAGGAATACCTTAGTAATTTGCAAGTAACTATTAACAAGGGGTCTATGTTGGTTTATTTTATTATGCTATACTAATGATTGTTCTTGAAACTTAAAGAAAGCAACTATAAATGTGATTGAATTCCTCTAATTATTTCTTGATGACTAAAAATAAAATAAATATGCATTGCTAAATATAAAATGTGATGACCTTCAAATGTCATTATAAATTATTCCTCTTTAATAAAATCATAATTTTCATTAAGAAAAAATAATTTAATGCTTTAAAACAATAATCTTTGGTACAATGTGTAAATTACCCCTCTTTAATGAAATCGGAATTTTCATAAAGAGAAACCAATTAATTGCTCTGAGTATGATGGCCAATGGAATATTGTATGAACTACCCCCTTTAATGAAATTATAATTTCCATAAAGGGGAGTTTATTTATTGTCTATGAATGCAAATGCAAAGCCTTAAAATCTATTTGCCTTTAAAATATGAAAAAAATATGAAATTCAAAAATTATAAAAATCCTTATAAAACAACAATTTTAAATATTTTTTTATAAATTCGAAATGACTTCAGAATGAGATAAGAATTGTTTCGGATGAAATATTGAAGCTTATTCTTTTTCTTATTATTTTTATTTGTGGAAAACATCCCAAAAGGGATGCCACTTTCGGGTAAGACACAAGGAGGCAGGGTTATCCATTCCGCCAAAAATGCCCAGGACTCGGACCTGGCCTACCACCTTTGACATACTCAAGGAGCAAACAAACACACAAAACCAAATTAAAAAAAGTAAATAACAACAAAAATAATAAAATAAAATAAAAAACATGCTCCTTAAGTGTGTCAAAACCAAAAGCACAACCAAACACGCACAATAAGATAAAAGAAACCACAAAACAAACCACATAGAAAAACACAAGAACCACATAACAAAACACAAACAAGACAAAAACAACAGAACACTACAAAGACAACCCAAAAAAACATGAAAAATAAACACAACCAAAACCTAAAAAATAAAATAAATAAAATAAAAATAAAAACAACCAACAATAGACAATAAACAAAAACAAAAAACATAGAAAACACTCACACATAAAAAAATGAAATAACACAAACAAAGAGAAACCGAAGAACAAGAACATTAACAAAAAACATAAAAAAAAAACAAAACAACAAAAACACAAGAACAACAAAAAGCAACACAAAGAACACAAAAACAAAACAAAACAAAAGAACCCACCCACCTTAAAAAACTAAACAAAAAAACAAAGAAGACAAAAGAAAAAAAATTGAACAAAACAATGACCTATCTAGACCAGAAGACTATTAATGCAAGAATCAATAGAGGAAACAAAATAAAGAATAGAATGAGCTAGGGAACTAAAAAAATTGAATGAACCAAAGAGAAACACAAAAAAAAAACAAGAAGAAACTAGGTACCTTCAGAACTAGAGCCATCCAAAGAAATGATAGAAAGAAGAGCTTCCCTAATTTGAGAAGCCCACCATATAGGAGGGTGGCCATAACAAGTAAGATCACCTTTGTCCAAAGCCCAATTAGCTAAAGCATCAACACTCTTGTTTTAATCTCTAACCACATGATTGTAATCAACTTTTAAAAATCCCATATGGATTAAATGAATCTTCTCAATAATTCTTTTTATTCTCCAATCCACCTTATGATTCTTAGGAGTCTTCAAGAGATTAATCATAAGTTGAGAGTCAGACTCAACTAACACCTTTTCCCATCCAACATTAGTAGCCTCCTGAAGGCCTCTAAGGATACCATACCCCTCAGCAAGGTTATTGGAAAGAATACCCAAATTCTCAGCAAAAGTAAAAACCAGGAAGCCATCTGAAAGTCTACCAATTCCTCCCACTGGCTTTTCCAGGGTTCCCTCTAGAGGCTCCATCAGTATTGACTTTTCCAAAATCCTTAGGAGGAGGTTACCAATTTCTAGTCCTATCCATCTTCACATCCATGCATTTATTTATGAAATTTTAATTTATTTATTTTTATTTTAGTCATCGAAGTTTTAAAAAAATCTACAAAAGGAAGGGTTAGAAAAAAAAAGAAAATCCACCAGAAAGCCAAAAATTTTAAAACACACTACAGTAAGTATGATGCCACCCTACGCCATTGTAGCTCTTTTCAAGAGCTTTTCAAAAATATGCACTAATAGTCAATCCAAGCAACGAGCAAGGAGTTATGACCCTAGGAAGTTTTGCCCCCAAAATTGAAATTTCAAATGAATTGTAAAGGGGGTCCTAGGTGGTAAAAGAGAAAATAGGGTATTATAGGGGAATTTTGAAATTGTAAAGGGGGGTCTCTATAATTGCATTTTTTTTAACAGTAATACAAGAAAGCTTTGGAGCTCCTATTGTATTTCTCCTTTGTTAGTAGATTGATTGTGTCTTGTTGATTCAGTACTGTTTCACTTCTTGATCTTAGCTAAAGCAGACATGTTAATTATTCCACAATTATTCCAAAAGAGTGAAGTCCAAGGATAAAAA
>JAQPPZ010000212.1:0-297591 GCA_028583015.1 Wollemia nobilis | reverse complement strand
TTTGGGTTTACAATTAGTCATACGATATTTTTCTACTAAAGTCTTAGCATACTTTGTCTGAGTCACCCTTAGATGATTCTTTTTCTGTTCTATCTCAAGGCTAAGATAGTAGTGGAGAAGTCCTAAGTCTGTCATATCAAATGACTCTTTCAAGTCATATTTCATGGCTTTAATCATATTCTCTGAATTTCCAGTGATGATCATATCATCTACATATAACACAAGAATCACTGTTTTAGAACCTGTGTTTTTGATATAGAGATTTGCGTTAGATGGACTTCTCTTAAATCCATGTTGCAATAGGTGACTATCCATTTTTATGTACCATGCTCTTGGGGCTTGTTTTAGCCCATATAATGATTTGACCAATTTGCAAACATGTTGCTCATGGCCTTCCTCTACAAATCCAGGAGGTTGAGTCATGTATACTTCTTCTTTTAAGTCACCATTAAGAAAGGTGCTTTTTACATCCATCTGATGTAACTTCCATCCGAACTGTGCTGCCATAGCACAAAGTACTCGAATGGTGGTCATCCTTGCTATAGGAGAAAAGGTTTCCTCATAGTCAAGTCCTTCCTTTTGAGCATAGCCCTTTGCCACAAGATGGGATTTATGCTTATCTATAGTGCCATCTGCCTTATATTTTATTTTGTAAACCCATTTGCAACCTATGGGTTTCTTTCCTTTAGGCAAATCCACTAGCTTCCATGTTTTATTATTTATGAGGGAGTTATATTCTGCATCCATAGTTGCCTTCCACTGAGGCAGTCTAAGTGCTTCATCAACTGTAGAAGGTTCATTCTCATCACATGCTGATAAGTAAACCCTCTCCTCATCTATCTCCATCACATCTTCCCTTGGTAAATCTCTATCAAAAGAAAGGTCTTGAAAATCTGCACAAAGATCATCAACTGAAGTGGATGCTTCATTCTTTTCTTTCTATGACATGCTTCTTGTCTTTGGACGAGTGAGAGTAATATCAGGTGGGGAAGTGAGTTTAGAGTCTTTTACTGTGCTTGTATACCATTTGGGTGCATTTTTTTGTTGTGAAGTAGGAGGTTGATGTTCCTCCTCATCATCTTGGTATCTTGATGTAGTGTTGGATGTGAAAGCTTCATCAAACACTACATCTCTACTTACATGTATCTTCTTGGTAAATGGGTCTATCAACCGATAGCCTTTTGAAAATTCATCATATCCAAGAAATATACAAGGTAAGGATTTCTCATCTAATTTCTTTCTTTTCTCCTTAGGTATATGCATAAATGCATTACACCCAAATACCCTTAGGTGAGTTATGGAGGGTTTCCTAACACTCCATGATTCCTGAGGAGTCATACCTTCAAGAGCCCTTGTGGGAGCCCTATTCAAAAGATATACTACAATTTTAACAACTTCAGCCCAGTAAGTTTGCTGAAGGTTTTCCCCCTTAAGCATACATCGAACCATTTCCATTATGGACCGATTTCTTCTCTCAGCAAACCCATTGGATTGAGGAGTGTAGGCTATTGTTAACTGTATTTTTATCCCATGTGTTTGTAGAAATGACAAAAATTCCTTTGATGTATATTCCCCTCCTCGATCTGAATGAAGGGTCTTAATAAAGCATCTTGATTCCTTCTCAACAAGAGTTTTGAATTGTTGAAAATAGGAAAATGCTTCAGAATTCAATTGCAAGAAGAAGACCCACATCTTTCGTGAGTGATCGTCAACAAACAATTGAAAATACCGTTTTCCTCCACAACTTGTAGACATAGGACCACACAAATCTGTGTGTGCCAACTCCAAAGGTACCTTAGCTCAAAAAGAGCTAGGTTCAAAAGGTACTCTATGTTGCTTTCCTAATAAGCAATCAGAGCACACTGGCAATGTAGATGAAAGAGTAGGGAGTCCTTTCACCATTTGATATTTACTCAACTCTAGTAAATATCCTGAAATCAAATGCCCAAATCTCTTATGCCAAAGAGAAGTGGTCTCCTTTGTGGTGACTGCCATTGCAGTATGGGTAGAGGTAATTGCATCTAAGACAAACAAACCATGTTTGTATGAACCTGTTGCTATCTGTTTTCTCTTCTTAGTGATAAAGCAACGTTTCTTTTCTTTGTACACTATAAAATTGACATTCATGTTATTGTATAGGATTTGTGGAACTGACAAGAGATTATTTTTCAATCCTGGAACATAAAGAACTTTTTGAATATTACATTCTCCATCTGGAAGGGAGACATAAACACTTCCTTCTCCCCCGAACTCGATAGGTCCGATCATCGAGCAATGGTGATCGGTCTACCTTCTCGAGCCTCAAATGTTGCAAACCAAGATTTATCGCCGATCATATGTTTACTAGCGCCTGAATCTATGTATCACAAAGAGTCCTTGTGGGAGGAATCTATATGTGTCATGAGCAGTTTGTGTGCTCGTTCAGAATATGAACTAGAATCTTCAGCTACAATGTGACCCTGTTGCTATTTGTTCTTGTTCTTAGGTTTGCCTTTGCCCTTTTTGTTTCCTTGTTCATTGGGCGGTTTGTTCTTAAACCAACATCTTTTGGTTTCATGAGTGTCTTTGTCAAAAAATTTACAATACTGCTTCTTCTTCGGAATCTCTTTGGATTTACCCTTATCTTGATTAGAAGAAGAACCTTTCTGTTGATTCCACTTTTTCTTACCACCTTGTATGAGAAAAGTGCATTGTTAGATGCCTCATCTCTTTATAGTTGAGTAGCTTCTTTTGTTTGAAGCATATTTACCAACTCGACAAAAGTTACTATCCTGCGAAACTTGTAGTGAGGTGATCAACATTCTGTAGGAGTTAGGAAGAGCTCTCAAAATGATTGAGTTCAAGACTTGGTCTTCCAGTTTCTCTCCTAAGGATTGCAGTTTTGTTTTTAATTCTGTGACTCTGTAGAGGAATAGCTCTACTATTTCTCCTGATTTCATATGTAGAGTATGAAGCTATGTTTGAAGGTTAAGAATCATTGATTGATTCTTAGCTTCAAAGATGGTCCTTAAGGCATCCCATGCTGCCTTACCAGTTGTAGCTTTACTGATATGAGGTTGGATATCATCAGTAATAGCAAGCAAGATCATTAAGGAGAGTTTTTTATCCTTTTTATCAAAATATCTTTGATCTTGTCCGGGTGATTGAGGTCTAGTGACACTTCCATCCACTATTGACCATAATTACTCTATAGTTAAGATAGCTTTCATATTAGTATTCCAAGCTAAGTAATTTGAACCTTTGAGTAGTTGGCTCTTAGTGAGATACTTGTGTATCATGGCCATGTTTTAGGTTTCAAATTTGAGAGGACTAATATGGGATATCTTGTACTATACTCTCAAAAGAGTATATGGAAGATGTTTTCAATTTGCTTCTATAAGATATTTAATGGCACCTACCTTAACACCCTTACCAAGGGATGAAAAGTTGGAGGAATTTTATGCCAAACAAAATAGAGCAAATGAAACAAGGGTAGGTTTTGAAAACTTGTGATTTTTCTCTCTAGGATTTTTAATGACACCTGCTTGAACACCCTTATCAAGAAGGATGAAAAATTGGAGGTTATTAAGCCAAAAAAAGAGAGTGAATCAAGGTGTTTTGTAGTTTTGACCTTTTGATGGGGAGAAATTACTTGTTTGGAACCTATGCAAAGTTTAGCATGGTTTTTGAGTGAAGTTTGGGTGTTGTGAAATGCTTCTTTGAATGTTTATATTTGACTGTTTAATTGCACACAAAAAACATAAGTGTTTAGTGCAATAATCAAAACATAAGAGCAACCCAAATTTGTATCACTCGAGGTGTCGGATGCAACCGAAAATGCACCTTAGACAAGCAATTTTTGAAGAGAAGGTGTCGAGTAAAATCGAAAATGCACCTTTATTATTCTGAAGTATCCCCCTTAATATTTACAATTTTGCAAACTATAGAATTAATCAAAAAAAAATTCTATCCCCCTTAATGTTTTACAAAATGTAGTCTTTAAAGCACTCCTTTCAAGACAAGTCGACACACGACCCACTTTTGAAAGGCTTCCAGAACTAGTCGACACACGACTTAGTTTTGATGTAACCCGTAATTATTCAATACTCAAAAATTGGAGATGCATCAGGATTAAAAGGTTCTCTAATTCTAATGAGACCATAACTTCGATCCAAACCCTTCCAAGGATTAGTGTAAGTATTGAAATGGGGTAAGCTCCTTCTATGCTCTCTAAGCATATGATGAAAATGAGATCTTGTTGTATGTCGTCTAAGTTCGTTCCTCTTTTAAATAAATCTTAGACGACGAAGGGATTTTGAGATCCAAGGCTTTTTCTTCATGAGATGAATTTGTTCTCTCAAAACAATGTATCAAAGAATTTTGGAGAATTAAAAATTATTAGGAGTCTCAATTTGCAAAGGAAAGGTTTCCCCTTTTTTTAATTAAAATGCATAAATTTAATTGAACTTAAGCATAATTTAATTAAGAAAAAAAAATTTGATTAAAAAAGAAGATAAAGTGCTCACATGCTATCAATGGAACATAGGAGGCCCTCCTAGACCCTATTAAGACAAGCTAGCTTATTATCTCTAGAAATAATGGAGCTTGCAAACCGAGCAACTCCATGAAATCCTAGAAGGGGCTTCTTGAGAAGGTAGAAAAAATTGGGGTCTTTCTTGTTGAGGACAAGGGTTGAGAAAGGGCTACTAGAAGAAACCGTGAATAGGGGGCCCTCTTGACACCTTGTAAGACAAAATGGCCACTCAGATATGATGAAGCCAACAAACCAAGCATTTAGAAATCCTTAAAAGGGCTTCTCAGGGAAATAAAATAAAAAACAGGAGTCTTTCCCATCAAGGACAAGAGCTGGGAAAGGGTTGGAAATGGGCCACTAGAAGAAATCTTGAATAGGGTATCCTCTTGGTCTCTGGTAAGATAAACTAGCCACTTAGCTTCGATGAAACTAGCAAATTGAGCGCCATCATGAATGTCTTAAAATAGTTCTCATGGAAAGAGAAGAGAAGTTTGGGGTCTTTCCCACCTAGGTCAAGAGCTAGGACAGGGCCACCAAAAAAACCCTCGAACAAAAAATAAATCGAAGGCTAAAGAGAAAAGAGGGGTTTGAAGCACCCTAATTTCGATAGGTTTTAGTCTATCCAAAACCAAAGTAGGAGAACTAGTACCAAGGAACCAAGGCAAAAGAAAAACTCTCTTGCTCATGCTCCCAAGAAATATATTTTTAACGAAATCATCTTCTTTTTATTATGTTGTAGCTTGTAATGAGTATACTACCTATAAAATACTATTAATTTCAACTAGTATCCAAAATTACTTTTTATAACTATTTGTATTAAAAGCAAAAAGTAAAGTTCTCATCCAATTATACTCTTAACAAATTAACACTATTCACTACTCTTTAAAAAATATGATAAAATATGGTAATACACTCTAATAAAATTATAATAAGTTTAATCAGTCAGGGTGCTTGCTTCGAATACTCAATGGTTCAACATTGTGATCTTATGTCCTCTTGTGAGTGCATAACAACATCATTTAAAAAAATTACTATGAAACTTTTTGTTCTAAGGTCAAATAGTGCTCTCTATCCTAAAGACATTATATTTTCTGGGTAACACTATCATTTATCCTTAGAAAAATATAAAACTAGTAAAGGTTGTATTACTAACCTTTAATTTTATTATCATTTTAATTGGAAGGTGAATATTTTCTAACATCATAATGTTGAGGATGTTATCCTAGTGTTACCACCCATGTTTTTTCTTCACCTCTTCTTCATAGAATATATAAAAATTATACTACTTAAGTTGAGTGGGCCTGCCAATAGCACTTTGGAACTATAAATATGAAGTTTATGGTTTGAATATGATAGTAAGAAGATTTGTACACCATACTCTAACGGTCAAAGTTTTTTTGGATAAACATATATTGAATAAATAACATTATCGATGAAGTTTGTTAAATATGACGTATTGTTAGAGGACATTAAAATTTACTTTGGCTTTACTTTTATACATAAATATATCCAGAATTTACTTACCTCAAGTTTAGATTTTAAGAAGAATATCAAATTTTATAAATTAAGATAATTTAAAAAAAAAAATAGAGTTATTCTCCACAATTAGATCAAAATTTTCTCTGCATAAGATAAGAAACCCTAATATTAAGAAAACCCTAGTTTATCATTTTTTTTACTAAATATGAAGTTTATGGTTTAAATCCAATATGAAGTTTAAGAATAATTGTACACCATACTTTAATGGTCAATGGACATTGAAAAAATAACATTATCGACGAGGTTTGTTAAATATGATGTATTGTCATGAGGACATTAAAAGTTACTTTGGATTTAAATTTATACATAAATATATCTAAAGTTTAGATTTAAAGAAGAATATTAAATTTTATAAATTATGATAAATTTCTTAAAAAAAAATAGTTATTCTCCACAATTAGATCATATCAAAATGTTCTCGGCATAAGATAAGAAACCCTAATATTAATAAAACCCTAGCTTGTCATTTCGTTTTCTAAATATAAAGTTTATGGTTTAAATCCAATAGTAAGAAGAGTTGTACATCATACTTTAACGTTCAAAGTTTTTTGAATAGACATATATTAAATAAATAACATTATCGTTTTTGTTATCTTCTTGGCATGAGATAAGAAACCCTAATATTAAGAAAACCCTAGTTATTACTTTATTTTTTATATAAATTTTATGGTTTAAATCCAATAGTAAGAAGAGTTGCACACCATACGTTAATGGTCAAAGTTTATTTGGATAGACATATATTGAATAAATAACATTATGGTTTTTCTTAACTTCTCAGCATAAGATAATAAATTCTAATATTAAGAAAACCCTAGTTATCATTTTATTTTCTAAATATGAAGTTTATGGTTTGAATCCAAATAGTAAGAAGAGTTGCACACCATACTTTAATGGTCAAAGTTTGTTTGTATAGACATATATTGAACAAAATGTTCTCTGCATAAGATAAGAAACCCTAATATTAAGAAAACCCTAGTTTATCATTCGGTTTTCTAAAAAGTCTATATAAGCTTATTCCTATTGGTATAGCCTCATTGTACACTTGGATATTTTGAAGGAAAGGAGGATCCATGAAGGATCAATGGGAAAGGAGGCATGTTCATTGTAATGTTTTTTTTTTTTTTTCTTTCATTTTAAGATATATATATTTTTTTAGTAGTAGGGAAGTTGGTACAACCATTATTTTTAATAAATGCCAGTGCAGGGTTCAAATCACAGAGGATACAACCAACACATCTATTTGTTCCGTTAACAACATGATATGGGGACCATCAGTTACACAGGGTTTATGGCAAGCACTCAGAGAGTATTTGGATCATATTATTGCATATGTTGATGGTCTAGCGATCATTCATAGGATTCGGATCAGACTACTACCTATGCTAGGTTGGGCGTGCCCACGAGGTTTGAACCTAGGTCTCCTCTGATAAGTAGTCAATGACTTACCAATCCACCTACTTTTCTCACTATAAATATTCATGTTTCTCTTTAGCATATCTTTGTCTAGTTTAAATATCTTTTTTTTTTATAATAACTATTGTGGAGGCCTTTGTTAGAGTAAATCACTATATAAAATATATTTATATAGAAAAGCAATTATAGTGTTTCAAACTTTAACGGCAGAATTAAAGAAAAATTAGACAAACACACACAGAAGAAGAGACAACGATTTTAACGTGGTTCACCCAATGTGGGTTACATCCAACGAGAATTTTCAGTCCTTCATTTTCTCAATCCAAGCAATAGAGGGTTACAACCTACAACAAACATCTGCTGTAATTTCCTCTCTATATTTCCAAGGAATCAACACAGTAATTTTCTTTGTCATAGTCTTCTTTGTTTTTCCTCACAACTATATATAAGAAAAAAATAGAAAAAACAAACTGCTTTTCTTAATACATTCCAAGATTAACATTGAGTTCCCAACATCTAATTTTGGGATAAAAACAAAAAAACTTTCCCTGGTTGTCCTGTTGTAAATCCGAAAACTTTCTCTGGTAGACTAACAGACTGTAAATGCGGAAACTTTCCCTGCCCGTCTACAGTAAATCCAGAAACTTTCTCTGTTTAGCCTCCTCATAATTAGGCTCCATTCCTAACAATCTCCCACTTGGAGACTAATTCCATTGCACCATATTGCAACCAAGGACTGAAAAATTCTCATCATGGCCTCTTATTCCTTAAGGCCAACTGAAGTTGAGCAAAAGCTCAACTTTTCTCTTGACACCACTTTTGTAAGCATATCAGTAGGATTTTGTGATGTGTGAACCTTCCCTAATTTCAAAGATCCATCTTCCCTCCTGATCTAATGAAATGATACTGAGTTTGATGTGTTTAGTTTTTGAATGGAATGCTGAATTCTTTGCAAGGTGTATAGCACTCCGGCTATCACTCCACAACCTATTATCCTCTTGCTTCTTCCCAGTTCTTCCATTAGTCTTTGCAACCAAACCATCTCTTTGCTTGCTACTGTAGCAGCAACATATTCAACTTCGGTGGTTGAAAGGGCAACTACGTGTTGGAGTTTAGAAATCCAACTAACCGCTCCTCCTCCTATAGTAAATATGTAGCCAGTAGTGC
The DNA here is from genome assembly GCA_028583015.1 of Wollemia nobilis. Taxonomy (NCBI): domain Eukaryota; kingdom Viridiplantae; phylum Streptophyta; class Pinopsida; order Araucariales; family Araucariaceae; genus Wollemia; species Wollemia nobilis. The sequence continues at coordinate 288,959 of JAQPPZ010000212.1, read as the reverse complement.
TCCTTCCACCATCAAGATCACCTGCCATATCAGAATCTACAAAACCTTTCAAGCATATATTAGAGCCTCCAAAATTCAAAGAATAATTTGAAGTTCCTCTCAAGTACCTGAGTATCCATTTTACCGCTTGCCAATGTCCTTTTCCTGGATTACTCATAAATCTACTCACTACTCCCACTGCATGGGCAATATCTGGTCTTGTACAAACCATTGCATACATCAAACTTCCAACTGCTGATGCATAGGGAACCTTAGCCATATGCTCTTGTTCCTTTTGTGTCTTGGGACACAAATCTTTGGTGAGTTTGAAATGCTTTGCCAATGGAGTAGCAACAGACTTTGCATTGTTCATGTTGAATCTCTTAAGCACTTTTTCAATGTATTTTGCTTGTGATAATTTCGAGTGTGACTCTCCTTGTCTCTTGTTATTCTCATACCAAGGATTTGTTTGGCTTCTCCCAAATCCTTCATGGCAAAGGATTTAGCCAACTTCTTCTTGAGCATGTTTATATCTTGCATATTTGTTCCTGCAACTAACATGTCATCCACATACAATAGCAAAATAACATAGTTACCATTTCCAGTTTGCTTAAAATATACACGGTGATCACTTTGACATCTTTCAAACCTTTGATTAGCCATGAACTTATCAAATTTTAAATACCATTGTCTAGGAGCTTGTTTTAACCCATACAAGCTCTTTTTCGGTTTACATACCCAATCCTCTTTACCTTTCACCTGAAAGCCTTATGGTTGGTGCATATAAATTTCCTCCTCCAAATCACCATGAAGAAATGTTGTCTTCACATCCAATTGCTCCAGAAACAAATTTTCTATAGCTACAAGACTCAAAATAGCTCTAATAGAGGTCATTTTTACAGCTGGAGAAAAAATCTCATCAAAATCAATACCTTTTTTTGAGCAAATCCCTTGACCACTAGTCTTGCTTTGTATCTCTTATGCCCTTCATTCTCCTCTTTAATCCTGTACACCCATTTATTGGTCAAAGCTCTTTTACCTTTGGGTAGCTCAACCAAATCCCAAGTTTGGTTGTGAAATAAAGAGTCCATTTCTTCATTCATTGCAAGCTCCCACTTATTCCTGGTATCCATTTGTAATGCTTCTTGAAAACATTAAGGCTCACCGACATCGGTATACAAAACATAATCGGAGAAACGTTGAGGAATTTTACTTATCCTGGTAGATCGTCTAACAACACTTTCGGAGATTGAGGTGCTTGTTGTTTCTGCTGTACATTTTGATCTTCTACCACTTTTGGAGTTACCTTTTCTATGTGTCCATCAAGGTCTATGTATTCAGCATTTTCCTCTTTCTGTTTCTTTCCCTGCAATCGATCTTTATACAAGTTTTTTCATTAAATATGACATCCCTACTTCTAATGACTTTTCGGTTATCACAATCCCATAATCTGTAACCCAAGCCATCAATACCGTAACCAATAAAATAGCACTTTTGGGCCTTAGCATCTAACTTATTTATGTTCTCTTTGTCTATATGCATAAAAGCCTCACATCCAAATACCTTAAGGAAAGAATAATTTCTTGGTTTACCTGTCCAAAGCTCTTCGAAATTCCTCCATCCAAGGCACTAGACGGTCCTCTATTAATCGGATATCTTCGGTATCAACAACATGAGCCCATAAAAATAATGGTAAGCCTGCATGTATTCTCATGCTCCTAGCACGCTCCATGATGGTTCTATTCATTCTTTCTGCAACCCCATTTTCTTGAGGTGTTCTTGGAACTACCTTGATTCTTCTAATTCCATTTTTAGAACAAAACACATCAAATTCTCTATGCAAATATTCTCCACCATTATCCGACTTTAGACACTTTAACCTTTTTTTCAGTTTCATTTTCAACTAATGCTTTCCAATTCTTAAAGGTATTAAAAACATCACTTTTATTCTTAATGCAATATATCCATGTTTTCCTTGTTGCATCATCAATAAAAAGTACATAGTAAGAGGAACCTCCAAGAGAAGTTACAGTTGGGCCCCAAACATCTGAGTGCACAAGCTCCAATTTCTCTTTCTTCCTTTCCTTGCCATCCTTGAGAAATCTAACTCTCTTTGCTTTACCATAAACACAATCCTCACAAAATTCCAAATCAATCTCTTTTAACTTAGGCAATAACTTTCTTGAATGTAAAATTTCCATACCTTTTCCACTCATATGGCCAAGTCTTTGGTGCCACAAAGATGCACTCTCACCTGTAGAAACTAAATTCATGGAGCAGTGAGAAAAATCGGTAAGTAAATAAAGAGTACCCACCAATTTACCTCTAGCTACTATCAATGAACCTTTAGTAACTTTCCAAGCATTTTCTCCGAATGCAACCGTGTATCCTTCACCATCAAGCTTACTTGCCGATATAAGATTTCTCTTTAAATCTGGTATGTGTCTCACCTCTTTAAGAGCCCATTGACATCCATTTGGGGATTTAATCAAAATCTTTCCAATACCCACGATTTTACATGGTTGGTCATTTCCCAATAGAAACTGTCCATAATCTCCAGAAACATAATCTATGAAGTATTCCTTATGTGAGGTAGCATGGAATGAAGCACCACTATCAATTACCCAATAATCACTATTTCTATCAAGAGATAAGATTAAAGCATCTTGTAGAATTTGTCCGGTAATATTGGCTTACGAAGTGTTACCATTATTATCATTACCTTCATTTCCATCACCCTTTCTTTGCCAACAGTCCTTCTTGAGATGACCCTTTTTGCCACAGTGCCAACACTGTAGCTTTCCTTTTCCACGTGATTTGGATCTGCCTTTGGATTTTCCACGATGTGAACTCTTGCCTCTTTCTCTTCCTCTTCCTCTATTCTCAATAGTTAAGGCGGTGCTAGATGATTCTCCTGTGGTTTTTCTTCTCATGTCCTCACTGAGTATCACACCAACCACATCATCAAATTCTAATTTATTTGAACTCGAAGCCGAGTTACTTACCGCCATTACCAAATTGTTCCAACTTTTGGAAGAGAGCATAAGATTAATAAGGCCCTAAGCTCATCATCAAAATCCAATCCTCTGAATGCAATTGATTAGTGAGTATTAAATTCATTTAAATGATCATGCACGAGATCCTCCTTCACTCATTTTCATGTTAAATAACCTTTTCATTAAGAATACCTTATTTGATCTTGATGGTTTCTCATACATCTTGGCCAACTTATCCATGACTCCCTTGGTAGTCTTTTCATCGAGAGATGTTGAAGGCTACGGTGGCTCCCAAGCACGGCCTCCACGGTACCCAATGCCTTTCTATCAAGGAGACTCCACTCCTCATCGGACATAGATGAAGGTCTCTCTGTTTCCCCCTCAAGAGGTAAGTAAAGATCCTTCAGGTACAAGTAATCCTCCATCTGCATCTTCCGAATTGAAAGTTACGGCCATTGAATTTTGAACTCTAAACCTCCCTTCTTCTGCCATTGCTCCCACTTGATCCAAAAAATTCTCCTTCTGTCAAGTGCACCCAACAAAACAACCGCTCTGATACCACTTGTTAGAGTAAATCACTATATAAAATATATTTATATAGAAAAGCAATTATAGTGTTTCAAACTTTAACAGCAGAATTAAAGAAAAATTAGACAAACACACACAGAAGAAGAGACAACGATTTTAACGTGGTTCACCCAATGTGGGTTACATCCATGAGAATTTTCAGTCCTTCATTTTCTCAATCCAAGCAATAGAGGGTTACAACCTACAACAAACATCTGCTGTAATTTCCTCTCTATATTTCCAAGGAATCAACACAGTAATTTTCTTTGTCATAGTCTTCTTTGTTTTTCCTCACAACTATATATAAGAAAAAAACAGAAAAAACAAACTGCTTTTCTTAATACATTCCAAGATTAACATTGAGTTCCCAACATCTAATTTTGGGATAAAAACAAAAAAACTTTCCCTGGTTGTCCTGTTGTAAATCCGGAAACTTTCTCTGGTAGACTAACAGACTGTAAATCTGGAAACTTTCCCTGCCCGTCCTGCAGTAAATCCAGAAACTTTCTCTGTTTAGTCTCCTCATAATTAGGCTCAATTCCTAACAGCCTTAGTTACCAAGTTAGAATTAGAATGTCTAGAATTAGTGTTTAGACACTCTTGAAGTTCGAAATAAATTAGACACGTTCAAAATTTCGAAATAAAATTCAACATAAATTCGACATATATGTATCCTTTTTCAATGTTATATAGAGAACTCTCAAATTTCCAGTTGAGGCCGAGCCGGGGATGCAATGAAGTCGGAGCCCTCGCCTGAGATAGCTGTGGACAATTCAAGACGGATCCGTAGAACGTCTGAGAATTTACAAGGAATGCTTCCCCTTCCCTTCCAACTTCCAGGGATCACTTTTACCCAAGTAAAACAAAGTCATTCATCGAGTTTACCCACAATTATGTTCCCAGCAATTGAATAATTCAATCATTTTTTACCAGCAATCACAGATCTCTTTTTAGTTCAAATAGTGCTCTGTCTGCAAATCCATGAACCCCTCTTCCTCTACGCGTTTATGATTTACCATTGCCAACCTGAGCCGTATGGTTAAAAATAATAAAAGTTCTCTGCGTCTCCGTCAATTAAGAAGGGCTCCGGAGCATCGTCTACCCGCGTCGGGGTTTTTTATCTCCGTGTGTGTTTTGGTTGCGACATTATCAAACATTTTCACATACAACCATTTTTTCTTTAATGTTTGTTCGCATTAGGTAATTAATGGGGTAGGGTTTTAAAATCGAGGAATTTGGAATTTTATCTTAAAAATTCTATAGGAGGTTGAGGTTACTGTTCAATTGTTTCAATCTTAATCTATGAGAAGGTTTCAATCTTAATCTTTAAAAATATGTTTTATTATAATAGTTGTTGTTAAGGTTATATTTTTTTACAAATAAGTTTGTATAGGTTTTTATTAAAATTTAGGTCCCTAATAAAATTTGAACATAAACTTCTAAAAAAAGCAAAAACCCTTATCATTATAATAAAAACTATAGTTTTCTTATTTTAAATATTATTTTATTGTAAATTAATTATTATTATTTTATTGTAAATTAATTTTTATTATTATTGCTTTTAAGGTGGAAGTGGACTCTAAATTTCTTCAGGCTATTAGATTTAGACTGCGCATGCTTCAAATATGCACCATTCTTACCTGATTTATTTGTTTAGTTTTCTTTATTATTATTCAAACCCATTCTTCCTTTATGTCTCTTCTCGTAATTTACTAAGAGCCATCTCATATTGTTTTAGAGGTATCCGCAAATCTTCTTCTTGCCACATGCATAGGCATCGAGTTGGCCACATTTGTTTCTCACAAAGCTTATACAGATAAGCTTAGATCTTTTTAGTAACATTATAAGATATATAATATAGTATGATTTTTGTTTCATATCAGACATATACAAAAGTAAGATATTTTCATAAGAAGCATGTAAATATATAGTATATAGGTTAAATCTTGAGATATATGGTATATGGTTAAATTTGTTACTTCAAATGTTGTTTAATATCAAGAAAAATGGTTCAGATTAATGTGTGAAAATATGTGTAAGATAAAAGTTAAAGAAAAACAGTTAATTTTAAAATTTAAGAGATCATAGTTTATATGAATCATTTTTATAGAAGATATTTAGATTATATATTGTTATTTAAAAATAAAAGTGTAATGTATATTGTGATGTTTACAATATATGTATAGGATGGAGCATTCCGCTATTTTAGAGTCTAAACAAATTTCAATGAGGGAAGACATTCATTTGATCGAAAACCCTTTTGGGTTTTGAAAGGCTTTCACAATATTTGTGAAATACCGAAAATGGTTCCAGTGCAGGCAAAAGAGATATCCTATGTTCTTTTTCACTTTGCCAAGATTTTTTTATGACCGTTACCATGGAATTTTTGTAATCATTTGCTACGAAAAAATACAAGAGTATTAAAATATGTCTTGATAGATGAAGAAAATTCCCTTCTACAATTTATAGCATTAAAATTATCATTTATTTTTGCAGTATTTTGTGAAGGTGCCACAGACTACCTTTATTTGCTCTTGGCGTTGAGGTAGAACATTATCAGAGAACAGGGCCTCAATTCAAAGAAAAAACTAAAATCACAACAATACCAAGTGTCTGGCATTGTTGTGATTTTAGTTTTCTCTTCGAATTAAGGAATTATCCTGTTCTCTTTGATAATGTTCTACCTCAGACAAAGAGCCAAAAAGGTAGCCTGTGGCAAGTTCCACAAAATACTGCAAAAAAAAAATGATAATTTTAATGCGATTAATTGTAGAAGGGAATTTTCTTCATCTATCAAGACATAGATACATAGCAAGGGATCTTTAATACTCCATTTTTCTTCTTAATGACATATTTTAAAACAATTTAAAATAGCAAATGATTACAAAAACTCCATGGTGATAGTTATAAAAAAATATTGGCAAAGTAAAAAAGAACATACATATCTCTTTTTCCTGCAGTGGAACCAGATTAGTATTTCACAAATTTTGTGAAAGCCTTTGAAAGCCCAAAAGGGTTTTCAATCAAATGAATTTCTTCTCTCATTGAACTTTATTTAGACTCCAAAATAGGCGAATGCTCCATCCTATTCATATATTGTAAACATCAAAATATACATTACACTTTTATTATTAAATAAACAACTTCCATAGGAATGATTCATATAATCTATGATTTCTTAAATTTTAAAATTCACTGTTTTTTTTAGCTTTTTATCTTACATATATTTTCACAAATCATTTTTATTAATATTAAACAATATTTCAAATAACAGATTTAACCATATATCTTCAAATTATACAATATATAGTATATGGTAAGATTTTTTTTTGGTAACATCATAAGATTTTTTTTAAGTAACATCATAAGATAAATATGTAAGATATTTTCACAGGAAGCATGTAAATAGGGGCAGATCCCCTTCCTGTAACAGGTCTAATGACACGATGTCTCAAACACGATGTCTCAAAAAGTAAAGAAGTGGTATTCTAATATTGAGATCAATAACAAAGGGAAAAAAAAGTAAGGAAGTTGTATTATCATATTAAGATCAATAGGGAAGTGATTTTTATTTTATTGAAATAAAATAAAAAAAGGAGAACAAAATGTTAAAGGATTATGCTCGAGAACATGGAAAACTCAACAAAGAAAATTATAATGGTTAATATTCAGGGATTTTTTTATTGAGATCAATAACAAAGGGAAAAAAAAGTAAGGAAGTTGTATTATCATATTAAGATCAATAGGGAAGTGATTTTTCTTTTATTGAAATAAAATAAAAAAAAGGAGAACAAAATGTTAAAGGATTATGCTCGAGAACATGGAAAACTCAACAAAGAAAATTATAATGGTTAATATTCAGGAATTTTTTCAAGAAAACATGTCTTTCTATTAATGCATCTGTTAATGCCTTGTGCGGTTCTTATATTTTTGAGAATGAGACAAAAGGAAACATGTTGCTTATGACGTATTGCATCTATTAAAGTAGTTTTCACGGACACAATCCACTAGACTCTTTATAAAAGAGTTGTTTAAAGACCCTAGGAGAAAGTATTTTATTTTAATTGTGAATTATTCTGGTTCATTTTTTAAATAATTGAGTTGAAGTTAAACTTCGCATAAATTAGAAATTATAAAAATTTCTTATGGAAACAATTATAATTCTTTTTTGAAGTTATATCAGTTTTTTGGAGTTTGTTTCTCCTCCTTCCTTGTATTTAGCTTCTTATTTTTTTGGAGTTTGATTCTCCTCTTTTGCATTTAGCTTCATATTTTTTATGAGTTACTAATGTTAATAAATTTTGAAAACATAATCACATTATGAAGGCCATTACCATCATTTCTCTTTTTTTAAAATAAAATTAAAAAATAATTAATTGTTTATTGTTTTTTACATTAAAAAATTGATTATATTTATAGTCCTTTTTTACTACAAAGCAGAGTTCAAATCTTAGGGCTTCCCCTATCACCCCTGTTCCATCCCCTATTTCGTTCTACCTCTTTGTTTACCTCTGCCAGTCATATTGGTATAGTTAGGTTGACCTACATTCAATGGATTTAGGTTAGACTACTATTGCAAACAAGCATGCCCCCAAGGTCTCTTTGTGGTAAGTGCTAGAACTTACCAATCCACCCTTGTTTCACATTATTTATTTTAGATAGTAAAATTTTTTATTATTAAGATATATAATAATAAATATATATCTAAACAAACTAAGTAGTTGTATTATAATAACATTTTTTAATTTTTTGAAAATATATTATAATAAAGATTTGAATCTTGGTTTTACTTTTGTTTATTATTATTTTAATCTTAAATTTTGCATTTAGTAATTTATACATATCTTTTTAATTTCAATATTTAAATTAAAAATTTTAACCTATATTAAATATCTTTTTGAAAAAAAGTTCTTCTATATACCTTTTATCCATTTATATTTAATAATTAAAATTAATATTATTTATTTATTCATTTGTTGAATAAAAATGATTTGTACTCAGGTTCCTCACCCTTCATAATTTACAACTCTCTCCTCTCGAGCTTTAGAGTTTATAATCAAATTTAATTCTCATCTCAATATTCAATAAAATAAACAAATATTCATCACGAAAAAAAAGATATTCAATCCAAAACATGTGAAATCTTTGAATGTTGATTGAAGTTTCTATGATACGTGAAGAAAATATTTCGAACATAGGTGTGTGAATTTAGGGGAAAGATAAAAGAAATTTGTAAGCTTAAATAAAGTAAAGTGGAATTTTGATTTTCTTAGACTGATGTGTGAGAAAATTTGTAAAAATTAAAAGGTAAAGTGGAATTTAAAATTTGTGATGTCATTTATTATATGGGATTTTTATGGAATATTTTCATATTATATATTGTTATTTAATACCTAAATTTTGGTATTTAATTTTATTCTTTAGGATTTGAATCTTAGATCTCTTATTTACAATTTTAAAGTTTTCACTTTTAAATTCATCCAAAATATGAATTATTTTTGTTGAAAATTAAATAATTCGTGTAAAGTTTCTAGAATGCCTATGAATTCATCCACATAATGAATGCAAATTTATTAATAAAATTATAATATTATAATTTTTCTATGAAGATCTATGCTTTTGGAGCTAAGTTTAACATATTTGTTTTAGTTTTTAGCCTTGCTTACCTTTGGTGTGGTCTAACTTTTCTAGGCTAACATTTTGTATAACTAGGTATTTTAAACATGTACTAATTTGGGTATAATGTCATTTGTATATCATGTATACATACAAAAAATTATGCTTTACAATTGTTCTTTGGTCATTGTACTAGAAGTAGGTGATATGGATAGGGGTGTCCATTCCCTTGTTTTGCAATCTTAGTAGGATTGTATGGGTGAAAAATATTTCTAAAAGGTATCACATGAACAATTATGATGCTAAAGATAAAGCTAAAGTTTTTATAATACATAGTTCAATTGATTATCTACTAAAGTATTAATTAGCAATGTTTTAATTTTTGGAATTTTGATTCTCTAAGCCAAAATTGTCATTGATGTCAAGAAATGTAGTTAACATTAATATCAAGGTTTTTGTGAAGGAACGAAGTTGTCAAAGTTGCTATTTTATATCCAAGAAGAAGGTCAAAGGTCAAGAGTTTCAATGCAAAGTAAAACAAGGGTTTAAAAATTAAACCTTACAATTATAATTTATAAAATTTAAATTATTTTGAATTTAAAATATTTATAAATTATAATTCTGACATCATCAAATTTAATTTAAGCACTTTGCATTTATTATAAAGTGTTTAAAGGCACTGACGTCATTAAAACAAGGAAGCACCGACATTTGAATAAAATACATGGTTGTGTATAAAATGTGGCCTCAAAGACATTGCAAAGTTTATCCCTCGATTCAAGAATTATTGCACTAAGGTAAAAGATATTCGTTTGCATTTTTGAAGGGATTCATTGAGGAAGAAGATGAAAATTATTTTCGTCTTTAGAATCAAATATAAAGTGGAAATGTTGGAGTCTTCGAAGCACATTGGACATGGTGGTCCAAGTGGCAAAGCGTAGATTTTTGGAGGAAGTAAGTGTTGTGTTCAAAACTTGTGGTGGTGAGCGTCAAAGGGAAACGTTTTTCATACATTTTCATTGAGCGCAAAATCTAAGGAGGATAAACAGCCTTTTGGCCCTTAAACATGCCCATATAGCACGTGATCGTGGAGCCCACGGTAGGTTACTTATGAAGGTAGAGGTAACGGGGTCGAAACTTGTTGGTGGCAAAGGTAAAATATTTTTAATTAATTTTATTTCCAAAGCTTTCAATACAAGGTTTTTGGAGGTATAAGGTTTTCTTGTAAAATTATGTAAAGAGTGTTTGGTGAATAACGTTGGTATTTGAAGGTATTACTTGGAGTAATAAGAAAGCTTTGGTATTTAATATTTTTAATAAAGTATTAAATTATTATATTATAAATATTGAAGGGTTAAGACTTTTTGAGTGGTTTTTGATCTTTAAAGGATTTGTGTTAATGAAGAACACAAGCTTATATTGAGAAGGGGGGTGAACAATATAAGACCACTTTTTACTTTTCTTTTCAATTCAATATTATGCAATGTATAAATAGCAGTATCAATAGTAGTAATTAAAGCAATGCACAGAACACCATACACAATAGAGACACATATTTTAACGTGGTTCACCCAATGTGGGCTACCTCCATAGAGAAAATATTTCTTCTAAATATTTTTTAAATAATCTCTTGGTAATCCTTTCCAATTACAATGTTTATGGACCTTTGTCCAAATGAGATGTTGATCCCCTAAATCTCACGTTCATGGATCTCTTCCATAGGAGATATCTTTCCCCTTCAACTCTTGCTAGTGATATTATAGAAGACTCTATCTCTTTGTTGCACTGACTAGTGGATCTCTCTCCACTTGAAGACTCCTCAATCAGAAGATTTGTCTTCAATTTTCCTGGCTATTGGATCTCTATCCACTGAGACTCTGTCCTCTATACTCTATCACCTCCAAAGCTTTGTCAATAGGTTCACTTAGAACCTTCTTAAATCTGCTCAATAGGTTCACTCAGAACCTTCTCAAACCTGCTCAATATGTCCACACAAAACCTTCTCAAATCTGCTCAATAGGTCCACATAGAGCCTACTCAAATATGCTTAATAGGTTCACTCAGAACCTGCTCAAATATTCTCAAGATGTCCACTCAGAACCTATCCAAATATACTCAACAAGATCACTCAGAAATTTTCCAAATCTACTCAATAAGTCCTCTCTAGGACTTTCTCAAATTTGCATTGCAAGATTCCACAAAAGCTTACACAAAATCAGTCCACAAGCCTTCTCAAAGACTTACCTCAAATTTGCTTAACAAGTCCACACAGAACTTGTTCAATATCATAGAATCATAAAGATAATTGTTAGAGACTCAATATGTTCTATACTCAAAGCTCAATCTCAACTCAAATCAATCTCATAGAAGCATAAAGAGAATTGTTAGAGACTCAATATGTTCTATACTCAAAGCTCAATATCAACTCAAATCAATCTCATATAAGCATAAAGAGAATTGTTAGAGACTCAATATGTTATGTACTTAAATCCCAATCTCAACTCAAATCAATCTCATAGAAGCATACAAAGAATTGTTAGAGACTCAATATATCTTATACTCAATCTCAACTCAAATCAGAATATAGAAAAGTTTATTTCATGGAAATTGAAAAAAGACTTCACACAAACACTTGACTAGGCTCAATCAACTCTACTCAACCAATCACCTCAAGGAACAACCCTTTCTCATAAACCATAGTCCAAGCATGAATCAACCAACTCAAAATATTTCCAATAATGCTCAACCACAAATCTCACATAACAATGATACTCATGTTCTTTTCTAACTCAAGTTCAAGTTATTTGCATACCCAATTGGCTTCAACAATAATGCTTATAAAACAAGGTTTAATCACAAATCTCAATCCAAACGTGTATTTTTCTAATATTATCATATTTTTATAGGTTCAAAAGGGAGCTCATATTATGAACATGAACAATGATACTAAGGGAAGAGATGCATAATATCTGTGAGCACCTTAATTGTGAAATCTAATGGTTTCCCTTATTTCCAATGAGTAGTGGTCCACTTCCACTCCTATATGTATCACTTTCCATTGTAAATAGTTTACACAATTTTGGCATAATGAATATAAGAGTGGTGCACATGGCCTGCTTGAGAAATTCAAAGACCCTTTTTGCTATATTGACTCACATGAATGAATATTTTTTCCATATTTCTTTTAGAGGAAATTCAATTATACTACAATATTTGATAAACTTATGGTAATGGCTAGTGAGACCTAGAAATCCATAGGGGTTAGGGGAACCTAAGTTAGAATGATTATGAATTTCTAAATTTTGATGATTTTTATTTTTGATGTATTAGAAATTTATCCTTAAGTAACCTAGACATAAAAATGTGTTCACTCATATTATTGGGTTAAATATTTTTACCTCATACCTTATTTCATCCTTTAACCTAATGATAAAACTACCTCTAAAAGAGGCACCAATAAAATCTTATGTCATGCTTGAAAATGTTTTGAATTATTTTTATACTCTTTGATAAAGTATGTTTGATTAAATATGGTTAAATTTTCTTCTATATTGTTCATGTACATTGGGCCTAAAAATGATAACCAAGTTCCTATAGAATTCATATAATATAAGCATATCAAGACTTTGTTTTAGAACAATTGATACCATAAGATTAATTTGTGGTCAAGGTTAATGAAAATATAAGCACCTTCTAACTATTGATTCAAATAAAAATATTCTCTATATCTAGCATGCCCAACTAGTTGGGTTCTCTCCATCAAATTTGTAAAATACAATTTCAATGTACCTTGTGGCATGAGTAGAGTATACTAACTTCCCATAATGTCTTGTCAATCCCTAGTATGTTGTTTAGAGATAGAGCCTTGTCTAGTTGAGCATTGGTGAAAATTAGTTTACTATCCATTGTGTTGTCTTGATTGTTGAAATAGCTTAAATGTAATAGAGAGATTGGTATCTTGGGTATCAAGTTAGTAGGATGGATTAAATACCATCTTTTTTTGTCAATCTTATACTATTTACACAAGGTCAACCAATAAAATTCATTGATTATTTCTTGTATTTTCTTTTATTTTTATGGGATTTATCAATGGAAATATCCTATAATATTCATCTTATTATTAATACAAGTCACCTAAGTGTGCTAAAAGGGCTATGGATGTTATATATATATATATATATATATATATATATATATATATATATATATATATATATATATATATATATATATATATATAATATATATATATATATATATATATGTGTGTGTGTGTGTGTGTGTGTGTGTGAGAGAGAGAGAGAGAGAGAGAGAGAGAGAGAGAAGGGGATAATAATGGACAATGCTTAAAAATCATAGTTTTTGTCATGTAACAAATTATTAAAAGGTCTATAAATTAGTCAATTTTTATGCTGAGAAGATCATAATGGAATGCATATTAACATAACTATTTCTTATACCTACAACACTTTTATTCATGCATGGTCCTAGATGCATGAGGGTTTTTTTTTATTATAGATGCATGAGGGTTAACCCTTATCAAATCTAATCGATTGAGATAATATCACTTGATTCAAAGAGTTTACACATGTTTTCATGAGGGGTCCTTGTCCCCTCTTACTAAGTGGGTTTTGAACCTTGGACCTATCAAAGAGAGGGAAAACACTTTACCACTATAGTAAGCTTGTAGCTATTAATTATTATTTTTTAATTCATGGTTCTTATTCAATTTTCTTTGTAAATAAATATTACATTTCTTTTAATAAAATATGTGTGGCTTCTATTGGGGGCCACTCACATTACAAAACAAACATTAAATTTATCTCATTACATTTATATAACATTAATTAAATCATATGCAACCTTCCTTTCTATCAAAAAACTCTTCATCTACCTATTTTATCAAAGATATTTTCCATATTCATCATTGTTAAGTTTCCACAATCAACTCCTTTTTATCAATTCATATAGATGCCTTTCAAAATTAAAAATTTTTCAAGATAAAATTCAACACCATGAATGGCTAAGATATTTGCTACCCATTTTTTATATCTATGAATATAAATATATTGTCTACCTTTTCTTAGGTGTTATTCATGCCCTTAATATTTCAAGATATTATTTTCATTATTTTTTTTTAGCTTCACTTCTTGTTAACACTTGTGATATTTGCTTTTGTTTTACCATATCAATATCCCTCTAGATTTCTTTTTCTCTTTGTTTTTACTTCTTAGGTATTTCTCCCTAATTTCATTTCCACCAATACTTTCATCTTCATTCATATTTTAATATTCTCACACTAATCAAAGTAAGACTTAGCATATATAGGTTTTTCTTGTTGTGCAAGATTTGTAAAGCAAAGAATAACCTCAAAAAACACATTTTTTAATATTGCCTTGAAAAACCTAAAGTGCAAGGACATTGTTCCAAATAAATTATCTTATTATTTTACCCTAACAACCCTAAATTGTTATAGAATTCCTCCATCCTCATTTATTTGCTCCTAAAACCCTAAAGTGTAAGGGATAACCTCCATACCAGTTTCATTTTTATTACCAGGACAGGATTCTATACTACTTGAGTGAAATGAAGATGATTTATTTGGAAAGATCTTGACCTCTTCTATAATATTTGTGTTTTTATTTTCCTCCACATTTACCATTGCACCTTTAATTCCTTTTAAAATTAAACATACATAGTATACTTTTTCATCCCTTATATCATTCTTTGTTTCTTCTAAATATTTATCCAAGTGAGTTATGGTGGCCTTTTCCATAATATGTTGTAGATAGGTTTTATTTTGCCCCTTCTTTAGGAGTGGAATATCCTTGATCTGATCGAAATTCTATTAATGTATGGTTTTCTTGCTTCACCTTGAAGTTTTTCGTATGCCCAATTGTTTTGTCTCTTTTTTCATATTTTTCATGTTGCAAACTCTTGCCAAGTGGTCAATTTCATAACAATTACAAAAAAATATGATGTTTTGATAGTCCACTTGTTGATCCCATTATATTGATTTAGATTTAATCTTAATGGATTGTGGTAAAGGTTTTAAACTATCCATATCAACACATATTCTAGTATATATAACATTTTTTTGCTCCACGATAATTAGTCCTTCCACAATGAATTCTCATAGGGTATTTATAATATTATTTAAAACATCCTTATTGATAAGTTGATATAAAATTCTAAAATGCCTAACCCAAATTGAAAGCTTGATAATAGTTTCACTTCTTGATGATGAGAGATTTTTTGATAGATTGAAGGATGGGTTTTGAAAGGGTTGCTAAACCTTTTTAAAAAAGTCATTACAAAAGGAGAGGACCTCCAGAGGGATTTATGAGAGATTGTCTCCCAAAAACATAAAGGGGGTGGGTAGAGACTAAACACTAAACAAAGGAAACCCTAGAAACCAAGGATGTCCTAGAGATAATCTTAAGGGGGAAGCCCAAAGCAAAAATTAAGTGGAGTAAAATAAAAATAATGTATTAATATTTTTTTTTTTTGATAGTTATAAGTGTTTGTATTTATAGCGGGTTTTAACAAGGATCCCAAAACCTGATTACATAAGCAATGGGCCTAGGGCATCAATCCCTTGAAACTGAACACCAAAACAGAAATCCTGCCCAACGGTAACAGTAAGCATGAAACAATCCCTCTTTGCGGGAAACAAACAAATAAGAAATAAAGTAGTTTTGGAGATCCCACCCAGCGGGGAGTAGCCAAAAACCACCATCGAGAAGATCCCACCCAGCAGGAAGCACAGAAAAACCGTTACAATAAAATCCCGCCTCACGGGAAGCAGTCAAAACCACCACAAACAGTCCTGCCTAGCGGGAAGCAACAGGGAAATCCCGCCATCCGGGAAACCAGCAGAAAAGAAAGGATCCCGCCTCGCAGGAAAACCGACGGATTTGGCGGATCCCGCCTTGTGGAGAAACCATCCCGCCCACCGGTAAAACATTCAGTTCAGCGAGAGCCATCCTGTAGGAAGCCGACGACCAGCACAGAGAGGATCCAGCCCATCAAGAAGTGACCAGAGAGTTGCACCACAAGGAACCCGCCTCGAGAAAACAAAAGAGGATCCCAGTAGCAGGGACCAAGAATCTCGTCCAAGCACAGAGCCCGTCGAGGGACCAAGAATCCTGTCCAAGCATAGAGCCCACCGAGGATTCAAAAGAAAAAGGGGGAAGCTGTCCAAACCCTAAATCGTCACCTCCACCTCATCAAGAAACGCAGGGGACCAGATCCACATGAATAACCTACAAAAAAACCCCAGGGGGAAGCCTGAGGGAAAAAGGGAAGGGATCCCCAACCAAACAGGGATCCCTGGGAAGCACCAGTCCAAAAAAACAACCAAGGAAACCCTAGTCGACCGGGAGGGGCGCAGATAGTGGAGAAGGATCTCCCCCCAGGAGATCATCTGCAAACAACCACTCCCCGGGAGGGATGACCTGGGTTGAGCCAGGGACTGGGCAGGAACCAGGAGCCATGGAAGGGAGAGCAGGGGAGGGACCAGAGCCCTCCCCTCTCTCAATAATGTATATTAAGGGATTCTACTTGACCTTCTTTTTCATCATCGTCAAACATATTCTTGTACTCTTCCAAGACACTTAATAAAGGAAATCCTAGAAACCAAGGATTTCCTAGAGATAATCTTAAGGGGGGAAGACCAAAACAAAAACTAAGTGGAGGAGGAGAAAAATGATGCATTACTCTACATCACCAAGAGCAAGGAATTCTACTTGGACTTCTTTTTCATCATCGTTAAAATTATTCTTGTACTCTTCCAAGATGATAGTGGCTTATTGGATCAGAGAAAAGATCATTTTAGAAGCTCTAGCCAGGGCACTAACCAGATTGTTGAGATATTTAATGTAAACTTTATTTATTATGAAAGGCACACATGACCTTTATTGAGTGTAACTGGAAGGCATGGGAGAGCCACTTGGAGGAATTATCTTGCATGCAGAATGACCGCACATAGTTGGTATCATGCTTGATTCTCTAGCCTAGCAAGGGAGTTTTTTCCACCTCATTCGATTCTTACTCAATGACAATTGGAGACTTCATTTTCTTGCTCAATGATAATTGGAGACTTCATGATAGGTATCCGAATTAACAACTACTTTACCCTTGGGTTAAAAATATAGTATCTAGTTGACCTTAGGAGAGGAAGTCTTATGAATAGCTTCATTAATAACTTAAGTCTAGGGGTTCTCCCGATGGCTACGCTCAGGGATCTATGGATAAATTAAAGGGCTTCTCATGCACAGACTAAAATTTATCATGGCATTTTGACATTCCTTCTAGAGAACATGCCTAAAAATGATGATATGATGGCTCTAATGAATAAGGAAGAACGAGGACCCTTTCTTGATATCTCTAACAAATATCTCTATGGACCTATTTAGGTACTAAGGAATGTTGATGTTCTTTTACCCTCAAAGGTGATTTAAAAAAGCTAGATGAAAGCTTCAAATAATGGTCTTCGAGCCATCACTGGTGAAATATCAAAGAATAGGCACCATGACCTTATCCCATGGATTGGGGAGGGAATCCCTCATAATTATTTTCCTACCAATATTTTCTCCTCTATCCTTTAAGTACAATTTTTTTCCACCCAAGGAGTTCCTTTCTCTTTGGATGATTTTACTTGTTAGGATTAAAGATTAAAACACAAACAATAAATAAACGTGAAAATAAAACATAGAAGAATACAATAATACAAGAGACATAGATTTACATGGTTCACCCAATATGGGCTATGTCTACAGAGAAAATAACCAAGCCTTTTATTCCATCTAAAAAAATGAAGGGATACAACCTACAATAGATCTATTTTAACTTCCTATCTGCTCTATAACCATAAATTACAATACGTGCACTCTCTCTCACTTATCCACCATGCAAAAATCTCTTTATAAAATAGAGTTACAATTTAGGAAAAAATTCCTACCTAAAATATATCATTTGATTTGTGACCTAATAATAAATGGTTCAAATTTACAAAGGGAAAAAACATGTATTTTTGGCTTCGAGGGCAATGCCCCCTTGGACCTCTTTGGTGGATAATATTAGGGGGGGTTTTTACCCCCTACACCGCCTTTATGGATTGGATACAAGTGTGGTTGAAAACAAGACCTCCAAATTAATCTGGATCCACAACCAACAATCTCCCACTTGGAGACTGATCACAGTAACTCTACTACTACTGCAGTTGTTGGACTATGCTTCAAATTTGGACCTAGAAATTTTCTCACCTTTACTATCATGCTTGAATACCAACTAAAATTGAGCAAAAAATTAGTTTCTCCCTGGTTACTACCTTTGTTAACATGTTTGCAAAATTTTGGCTAGTGTGTATCTTTTCTAGCTTCAATTGTTCATCTTCAAAAACTGATCGTATGAAATGATACTTAGTCTATATATGTTTAGTATTGGAATGGAATGTTGAGTTATTTTCAAGATGAATGATACTTTGACTATCACTATATAATATGCTATTCTCCTACTTCTTTTCTAATTCCTCTATAAACCTCTATAACCAAATCATCTCTTTACTAGCCTCGGTAACAACAACATACTTTGATTCCATTATTGAAAGTGCAACAACCTTTTGTAATTTTTAAATCCAAATTGCTGCAATTCCTCTTAAAGTAAATACATATCCTATGTCATTCAATCTACCATCTATATCACCTGCCATATATGCATCAAAATATCTCTATAAATAGTGTTAGTACCACCAAAATATAATACCTAAACCTACTCACAACTCCCACTGCATGTGTTATATCTAACCTTGTGCACACCATCACATACATCAAACTAGTAATTTTTTATGAATAAGGAACATTAAACATGTATTATATCTCCTCATGTATCTTAGGACACATATTTTTAGTCAATTTGAAATGATTGGCCAGAGGTGTACTAACAGGTTTTGCATCCTGCATATTAAATATTCTCAACACCTTCTCAATGTACGCACCTTGAGATAATGTTAATTTATAATTTTTCCTATCTCTTGTTATTCTTATACCAAGGATTTGCTTTGCAATGCCCAAATCCTTCATTGCAAATAAATTTGCTAATTTTATTTTGAACATATTTATATCCTGCATGTTAGACCTTGCAACAATAATTTCATCTATATACAATAACAAGATAATATAGTTACCATTATCTAATCTCTTAAAATAAACACAACGTTACCATTTATGGGACCTTATAGTTACAATAACAAGATAATATAGTTACCATTATCTGATATAACCTTCTATCATAAACCTATTAAATTTTAGATACCATTGCCTTGGAGCTTGCTTCAGGCCATACAAGCTCTTTTTCAACCTGCATATTAATTCCTCCTTCCTTTTGACCTCATATTCGTGTGGTTGTTGCATATAAATCTCTTCCTCCAAATCCCCATGGAGAAAAGTTGTTTTTACATCTAATTGTTCAAGATGCCAATATTCTACAACCACTAGACTTAAAATAGTTCTAATTGAAGTCATTTTAAGAAGAGAAGAAATTTTTTTATCATAATATATATCTTTCTTTTGTGCAAACCCCTTTACAAAAAGTCTAGCCTTATACCTCTTGTTACCTCCATATTATTCCTTTACCCTATAAACCAATTTATTCTTCAATGATCTCTTTCCTATAGGAAATCGAACCAAATCCCATGTCTGGTTATGTATCAAAGAGTCCATATCCTCTTTCATGCCTTGCCCCCACTTATTTTTGGTTTCTACCTGCATTACTTATTCATATGTTTTTGGTTCACCAAAATCAATCAATAATACATAATACAATGGAAAGTAACGATCATAGAGTCTATTTAACTTGGTATATCTTCTAACAATACTTGTAGAAGTTTGAGGTGCTTGCTACTACTATTGTTGAATATTTTGATATTCTAGCACCTTTGGAGTTTCATTTTTTGTGATTTCATCAAGCACTATGTATGCTATGTTTAAATTTTCCTATTTATTTCTCTACAACTGATCTTTATACATGATCTTCTCATTGAGTACCACATCTCTACTCTTAATAATTTTGTGATTTTCATAATCCCAAGAGTGATAACCAAAATCATTAACTCCATATCAAATGAAAGTACACTTATTAGACTTTACCTCAAGTTTTTTTCTATTTTATTTATCAATATGAACAAATGCTTCACAACTGAAAGTCTTCATAAATGAGTAGTTAACGAGTTTACCTATCCATAAAACTTACAAAATACCACCATTCAAGGAACTTGAAGGTCCCCTATTTATCAAGTAAACAAAAGTATCCATAATATTTACCCAACTGGAAGGGTAATCCTGCATGTAATCTTATACACCTAGCATATTCTATAATTGTCTTATTCATCCTTTCTGACACACCATTTTCTTGTGGTGTTCTTGGAACCTTCTTCACTCTAAGAATACCATGGTATGAACAATAAGTATGAATCTCCTTTCTGCAATATTCTCCTCCATTATCTGATCTAAGCCACTTCAACTTATTTCCTATCTTATTCTCAACCACAACTTTCCAATTCTTAAACTCTATTTTATTGAGCAATTTATTGTGCAATTAATTTATTTGTGGATGCATGTTGAATATTTTTGAAAATTTATGAATGATTTATGGAATGAGATGAGAGGTTCATAACATAATTATTTGGAAATATTCATGTAATTGCCACTAAAATTCTAGAGGAAGGAAAGAAAACCAACATCTTTCATAATTTCTTCAACTAGTATGTCTAACTAGAGAACCTTAGGTTCAAACTTGTAATCCCCATCAACCATTGGCCACGAGGGAGAGAGCCAAAGGAGATTAGGGAAAGGGAAAATGAGCCTAACCATAATTTCCCCTTTCCCTCATCTCCTTTGATCCTCCTCCTCATGGCCAATGGTTGATGATGATTATAGATTTGAACCTAAGGTTCTCTAGTTAGACATATTAGTTGAAGAAACTTTGAAAGATATTGGTTTTCTCCCCTTCCTCTAGAATTTTAGAAACCATGGCATGGATATTTCCAAAGAATTGGCCTAAACTTGGGATGATGGCATAGTTACAGAAAAATATCTTGGCTTCACAATCAATTTTGGTTTATTGGCAAAAATATTTGAGCTCCTTGACAATGGTAAAATCATCCAAAGAGAAAACACTCCTTGGCTAGAAAAATTTTGTACTTCAAGGATAGAGGAGAAAATATTGGTAGGAACAAAGGAAAATTTTTGAGGGATTCTCTCCCTAATCTATGGGATAATTTTATGGTACATATTCTCTAATATTTCATCATCAACGACCCGAACACCATTCTCGAAAGCTTTCATCTATATTTTTAAATCACCTTTGAGGGGAAAAGAGCATCAACATTTCTAAGTACCTCTTCAGGTCCATAGAGGGATCTATTATTAATTTCAATAAAGGGTCCTTGTACTTTACTATTCATTAGGGTCTTCATCTCATAATTTTAGGTATGTTCTCCAGAAAAAATCTCATAAGGCCATGATAAATTTTAGTCCATGTACATGAAGCCCTTCGATTGACCTATAAATACTTGAGCCTATCCACTGGGAGAACCCCTAGATTGAATTGAATTTGTTTAAAAGTAATCCTATCCTAAGGCCAACCAGATGCTATATTTGGAATCCAAGGGTAAATAAACTATTAAGTCAAAATCCCTTTGTTGATCCACCCATATAAAATCCCATACCGAGAAAAGGAAGACTCGAATTGTTATTGAGAAAGAACTAGATGAGGTTACAAACCCCCCATGCTAGGCTAGAGAATCAAGTGTGACATCAACTTTGTACATTCCTCTGCATGTAAGATATCTCCTTTGTGTAGCTCTTCCATGCCTTCCAGTTACACTCAATAGAGTTCATGTGTGTCTTTCATCACCAAGAAAGGTTACATTCAAGAGCTCAACAATCTAGTTAGTGCCTTGGCTAGAGCTTATAGAATTACCTCTTCTCTAATACAATAGTCCATTTTCATCTTGGAAGAGTACAAGAATAAGGTTAACAATTATGAAAAATAAGGCCAAGCGAGATCCCTTTATTTTCCTCCTCTCAATTGGTTTTTGTTGTGAAATTTCCCTATTAATATTGTATCTAGGACTCCCTTGGTTTATGGGATCTCCTTTGTTCAGTGTTTAGTCTTTACGCATCCCATTTATGTTTTTGGGATACAATCCCTCATGATCCCCTCTAGAGGTCCTCTCATTTTGTAATGGTTTTTTACAAAATATTTGGGGACCCTTTCAAATCCTCTTTCTTCAATCTATCAAAAAATATCATCAATAAGGAGGTCTTGAATAATATAGATAATACTCTACGAAATTTCATCTAGGAGAGATAAACTACTAAGGAGAGAGAAGGCATGTTGTATAAACTCAAAAATATGTTTTTGTGGATATTTCAATACCTTTACCATAATATATTAGGATTAAAAATGAATCAAGAGAATGATATCAATAAGTGGATTACAAAAATATTATATTTTGATATTGAAAATATTATGAGAACAAACACATGGCAAGGGATTGCAAAGTAAAAATGATGGAGAAAAATATGGAAATTTTTGGTATAATATAAAACTCAATATTAAACAAGGAGATCATATCATAGTAGAAGGTTCAAATAAAGGACTTTCCATTCCTAAAAAAATGAAAAAAAAATCCATTTGCATCATCTACTAGAAAAGGCCATCTCCTTATTGATGAGTTGATAAGGAAGTCCAAAAAGCTTAATCTACATCATAAACCTTTTAATAGTTTGTATCTCCACAAAATAATTCTCATTGCATAGTGTTAGATATAATGCATATTTACCCCTAAATAAAGGGCCACAAATCATTATTTTATCCCTTATTTTAGAACTAGAGAAGAAAATTACAAAAACTTCTTTTAGAATAAAAGTCATGGAGTAATTTGAATTTAATCCCCACTATTGCTTGATCTAATTTTGAATAACCTAGTCAATGTCCATGGAACTTACATATTAAGCCTCTGCTTTTATGAACAATTATATCATGCTTGATCATCTCATCCTTGATAATCATTTCTAGTGTAGTATCTACTATTTGCATGATTGCCCTTGATAGTTGACAATGGCAACTTTCAACCCCTATGGAAAGTATTCAAGTGGTAGAATGATGGAAATATGTTGAATATTTTCCATGTTATTCTAGCAAGATTAACTCCAAAAATGTACTAGAAAATCTCCATGTATCCTCATCGAGGTTTGGGGCTAGGTTGAGCCCTGAGTAGGGGTTCGAGGATGGTAGTCCCCAAAAAGTGAGGGTCTAGGGATGAAAGCCTCCAACAAAATTTGTAGGGTTCCTTAAGCTATTTTTAGACCCATATGGATTGTTTAGGGTTAAATATTTAAACACATGGTTTTTCACCCATGGTATTGTAAAATCCATTATTGTGTTGTTATTTAATTGCACTTGCATAAAGGTTTGAAAAGAGATGAGAGATGAATATTATTGTACTAGATATGGTTAACTGTATACAATAAGAAGATATTAATGTATTGGATTTTTTCCCATCAGGGTTTCCCATGTGAAATACTATGTTATGTGTGTATTTGTTATCTTCTTCCTCATATTTCTTTTGATTCTATATTTACTACTTTTTAGATTTAGTTTATTGGGGCCTTTTTCTATTCTTTTGGTATAGAGCTAGGTTTTTTAGCTTTGTTAAAGGAGTTAGGGTTTCAACCTTGTGATAAATTAGCTCTTGAGTGGGAGCCATACATGGAAGAATCTAGGCAAAGAAAAATGGCAAGAAGCACATAGGTAGAGATTGAAAATTTTAATGGATAAAATTTTGATTTTTGGAAACTCAAGATGAATAATATGTTGGTTGATAGAAATCAATGGATTATAGTCTTGAGAATAAAACTAACATCAACAACAAATGAGTATTGGCTAAATATCGATAGGAAGGTAAGGATTTCTATTATATTTTACTTATCTTATTCGATATTGTTGAATGTATTGATAGAGACCATGGAAAAGTCACTAAAATATAAGCTAGGAACTTTGTATTAGATAAAGTCACTAGTAAATAAACTCTTTTTCTGGAAGAAGTTGTATTCGCTTTGGATGAATGATGGTGACTATGTGGCTAAACATCTAAATACTTTTAATATTACGTTAAGGCAATTAAAATCTATTGAATAAAAATGGATGGAGAGTAAAAGTGTATTATTTTACTTTTTTCATTACCTGATTCGTGGTATAACTTAGTTATGGCTATCACTAATACTACTTCTACATTGAAAATAGAGGATATAGTAGGAAAATTTCTATCTAAGGAAATGAGATAAAAATATTTTGAGGATTATCATCAGAAGGATATCTTGGTTGTAAGAGGTTGTTCTCAAGAAAGAAGTAAAAATAAATCAAGAGAAAGGAAATCAAGATCTAGGGTTAAATTTAATGCTCTAAAAAAGAGAAAATGTTGGAAGTGTGGTAAAATATGACATTATAAAAGAGACGACAAATTTAAAAAGGTTGATAATATCCAATCATCTGATGAAGGAACTTCTATAGAAACGAAGACCACAAATGAAGATTCAATGGACTAATTTGTAACTACAACATGCTCAAATGAATGTCATGATTCATGGTTGATTGAACTAGGTGTTTCTTTTCATATGAATCCTCATGGGAAGGGGTTTTATGAATATGCAAAGATAAATGGAGGTGAAGTCTTCTTGGGAGACAATTCGACATATAAAATAATAGGTCGAGGAAGAGTCAAGTTGAGGTTAAAATATGGAATAATTAAAACCCTTCCCGGTGTGCTGCATATTCTAGGTTTGGCAAGGAATATGATATCCATGAGTAATATGAATGACATGGGTGTGACTATGGTATTCAATAAGTATAGTTGCAAGATTATTCATGAAGTCATTGTGATGGCAAGGGGAGTTCGTATAGGAAATTTTTCATACTTGAGGCTAGCACTACATATATTAATTGCAATAAATCTTTAGTTGTAGAGAAGAAGAATATGGTAGAAGTGGATTTGAGTTATTCCTATGGGAAGACAATGTTGTGGTATCAATGCATGGGGTATATTTGGTGAGAAGGGACTTTGAACACATTAAAAATGAAAGGTATGTTTAAAGGAATTTTTGATTTCTCATTAAATTTTGAATTTTGTGAGGACTGGATTTTTGAAAAGCAAACCTGAGTCAATTTTCCTATTAGTGCTACTAGTTCTGAAGGAATTTTGCATCCAATTAACAATTTTGTATTTGGACCTACAAAAGTACAATAATTAGGTAAATCTATCTATTTTGTTACATTTATAAATGACTTTTCAAGAAAGACATGGGTATATTTTTTGTGGAACAATTCTAATGTTTTCAATCAATTTAAAGAGTTTAAGGCTCTTGTAGAAAATTAGATAGAGAAAATATAAAGCATTTGAGGAGTGAAAATGGTGGTGAGTATTGCTCTAATGAATTTGAGCAGTTTTGCAAATACCGTGGAATAGAAAAGCAAAAAATAAATTTTTATACTCTATAACATAATGGAGTTGCATAACGAATGAACAAAACATTTATGGATAAGGTGAGAAGCATGCTAAGTGATGCAGGGTTAGAAAGAAAATTAAAGGAAATTATGGGTAGAATTTGTGTTAACTACTTGTTACCTCATCAATAGATCTCTTACCTCAGATTTGGTGGACAAGACTCCACTTGAAGTGTGTACTGGTAAGAAACCCTCTCTAAGTCTATAAGGTTTTTTGGTTGTGATGATTATATGTATGTTCCAAAATAGAAATGAAATAAGCTAGACTATAAATCTAAAAATTGCACATTTATGGGTTATAGTATTGGTGTTAAAGGATATAATTTGTGGAGCCCAAAAATAGAAGATTTTTTACATTCTTAATGTGATCTTTAAAGAAACAAAAGGGGTTCCAAAATAGGAAATGCAACCAAGCAAAGAACCTGAAATAGTTTAAGTAAAATTAGAACAAGAGGAAGAAACTATGGTAGAACCTAGTTCTATAGAAGAAGATGAAATTTAGAGAGAGTCTAAAAAGGAATATTTAGAGGAAGGAGGTGAGGAGGAAGCTAAAGATGTAGAAATTGGAACTCCAAGTTTGAGAAGATCGGATCAAGTGAGAAGACTCCCAGAAATGTATAGCCCTTCAAATATTTGCTATGCATTTAATATATCAGTTACTAATGAAGAACCCAATACAATAAAGGAAGCATTTCAATCAAGTGAGAATAAGTCTTGGAAAAGGGCTATGGAGGAAGAAATAGAGTCCTTGGATAAAAATAATATGTGGGACTTGATGAAATTACCCATTGGAAGAATACTAATTGGTTGTAAGTGGGTATTAAATAATTTCAATGTAGAAGGAATGTTGGAGAAGTACAAGGCTCATTTGGTAGCAAAAGAATTTTCTCAAATTGAGAGAATTGACTTTGGTGAGATTTTTTTGCCTATGGCTAAACTAACTTCAATTAGATTTATATTGGCTATTTCTGCTGCTTTTGATCTTGAAATATAATAGATGGATGTAAAGACAACATTTATCCATGGTGAACTTGATGAAGACATATATATGTCAAAACCAAAATACTTTAGGGTAAAAATTAAGGAGGACTTGGTACGCAAGTTGAAAATTCTCTTTACGGCTTGAAGAAATCTCTAAGAATGTGGAACCAACAATTTTATAGGTTTGTTTTGACACTTGGGCTTGGATAAAGTAAAGTAGATTCATGTGTGTATTTAAACAAGAAGGTAAAAATGTTGTTATCATTGTTTTGTATGTGGATGACATGTTGTTAATTTGTAACAATAAGGAGATTATAAAGTTACTAAAATCTTAGTTATCTTCTAAATTTGACATGAACGATTTGGGTGCTACAAAATTTATTTTTGGTATGGAAATAATAAGGGATCATGCAAATAGGAAGTTGTGGTTAAATCAAAGGAAATATATTGATTTAATACTATAGAGGTTTAGGATGCATGATTGTAAACCAGTATGTACTCCATATCCAATTGGTCAAAAGTTATCTACTAAACAATGTCCTAAAATATATGAGAAAATTGAATAAATGCATCGTGTTCCTTATGCTAGTGCTATTGGTCATCTTGTGTACGCAATGGTCTATACTATACCTGATATTACACATACAGGGGGAGTAGTTAGCAAATATATGCCATATCTAGAAAAGGAACATTGGACTGCTATGAAGAGGATCTTTAGATACTTGCATGGAACTTCAAACTATTATATATGTTACTAAGAAAAATCTAGAGATAGTAATATTGTAAATTTACAAGATTTTGTGGATGTTCATTGGATTGGATATCTGGACAAGAGAAGATCCATGAGTTCTTAGTGGGAGAATTTTGGAAATATATTCAATATTTTCCATGTTATTATAGGAGGGTTAAATCTAAAAGGTACTGGACACTCTCCATGTATCCTCATCGAGGTTCAAGGCTGGGTTAGACCCCAAGCAAGGGTTTGGGGATGGTAGTCCCTAAAAAGTGGGGGTCTAATGGAGGTAGACCCCAATAATAGTTTTAGGTTTTCTTAAGCTATTTTTATGCCTATTTGGGCTATTTAGGGTTAAATATTTGAACCCATAGTTTTTTGCCCATGGTAGTGTAAAATTCATTCTTATGTTGTTATTTAATTACACTTGCATCAAGGTTTGAATAGAGATGAGAGATGAACATTATTGTATTGGGGATGGTTAAATTTATACAATAAAGAGATATTATTATGTTCAGTTTTTTCTCGTAAAGGTTTCTCAGGTGAAATATTGTGTTATGTGTGTATTTGTTATCTTCTTTTTCATTTTTCCTTTGATTTTGTATTTACTATTTTTCTAGATTTAGTTTATTGGGGCCTTTTGCTCTTCATTTGTTATGTAGGTGTGTACAAGAGGACAAAATATTTGACATCCTTTGGGTATATCATGATGAATACTTTTAAGTATATTTAGCCAAGAGAACCATCAACAATGTCCTCAATGCTAGATATTATTGACCCTCACTCCATAGGGATGCAAGCAAGCATGTTAAATACTGTGATTAGTGCAAAGGAATGAGAAGACAACTATTTCAAATGAGATGTCTCTCTAGACTCATGTGATCCTTAAACTATTTGAAAAATGGGTCTCAACTTCATTGGTCTGGTGGACCCAAATAAATATGGGAATTAGACTATATTGGTTTCTATTGATTATCTTATAAATTTAGTGAAGGATTGCATCCCAGCACATACCCATGAAGACGAGGTTGTTAATTTTTTATATGGATTAATTTTTTTAGCAATTCAATGCCCCTTGAGATATTTTTTTAGACCAAGGACCATAATTTTCTAAGGTTATTAAGATGTTCATAAAGAAATATTAGATAAAGCATTAAAAGGTATCTCCATATCATCCTTAGTCAAATGGGTAGGTAGAAGTTATCAACCATAAATTAGAGAACATCATAACAAAGACAGTTGCCTCAAATTTTAGAGATTGGAAAAAATGGTTGTTTGACGTCATGCGGTCATATAATACCTCATGAAAATCTACAACATATTTCACTTCCTAGAAACTCATTTATGGAAAGAATCCAATATTTCCTATCAAGATTGAATCTCTATCTGAAACAATAACTTTTGGAAGCCCATGCAATCAAACTATTTCCTTGGAAAACTTATTAGCAATAGTAGGTGCATCATTCCATATATTTCCTAGTATAAAATGTGTAACTTTGGTCAATTTGTCTACCACCACAAGTATAGTGTCATGCTGAAATCTACTTTTCGGTAGACCGACAACAACATCCATGGAAATAACCTACCAATTTTGGGTGGGGATAGCATGTGGGTACAACTTTTCTACTGATTTCAAATGTTCAACCTTTACCTTTTGACATTCCAAACACCTAACCATAAAATTATTGATTCCCTCTTCATTCCCAACCAATAAAATACTTTCCCTAAATTTTCTTGCACAATGAGCCTCTTTTAGAATAGCATCCCTTAATCCACTTGCATCTAGAATAACAAATCTATCCTTAAAATACAATAGACCATTCCTAATTACAAAATTTTTGTCCTTGTCGGGTTCAAAACTCAACCCGTGCTAGACATTTATCATAGTAATTATTCCTCTATTGATGCTTTTTGACTTGATCAATTTAGTCATAATGGCATTGAGACTTACCAGTTATGTGCCCTCTTCTACTCAAGGCATATATTATCTTATTTTCCTTACCCTTAATATATTCAATACCAAAATCATATTCTGCTAGGAATGCCATCTATCGATGTTGCCTGGTATTCAATAAATATTGCATAAAGATGCATCTCAGACTTTGGTGATCTATCTTTCGTTCAAAGGCTTTTCCAAAAAATAATATCTCCAAATTTTGAGTGCATGTACAACAACTACCAATTCCAAGTCATGAGGAACAAGATTTCAATATTCATATATGAATATTGTCTCATCTTGTGTTAGGACTCCTCCTAATCGTTCAATAGAAGGATTAGTACAAGCCATAAATTTTCTTAAAGGGTCAGGCATCTTAAGTATTAGAGCACCTATCAATTTTTCCTTTAGAATATTGAAGGCTTTCTCACACTAGCTTGTCCATTTGAATTCCTTCTCTTTTATTTGTAGTTTTATGATAGGAAGGGCAATTTTTAAAAAATTCCTTCCAAAATACATGTAATAACTTGCCATACCCATAAAACTATGTACTTTAGTTACACTAGTGGGTGTAGGCCAATTAATGATAACTACAATTTTCTAAGGGTCTACAATGATTGCATCAGTAGAGATCACATGCCTCAAACTGTACCTAAGGGGTATAAAACTCACATTTTGATAATTTTCCACACAGTTGATTTCTCTTGAATACCTCAAGTACAATCCTCATATGTTGATCGTGTTTCTCTTTAGTCTAGAAATAAATCAATGTATCATCCAAAAATATAAGTACAAAATAATATAGCTATTCCAAAAAAACTATTCATAAGGTTCATGAAGGCAAACAGGCATTTTTCTATCCAAAAGGTAAAATTATGAGTTCATAGCATCCATACCTTGTTCTAAATGTAGTTTTTTTAGTATCCACCATCAACGATAACATGATCCGAGGTTAATTTTTGAGAAAATGGTGGCTTCCTTTTTTTGGTTAATTAGATCATCAATCCTAGGTAATATCTACTTTTAATAGTGACTTTATTCAACATTCGGTAGTCAATACATAAACTTAAGGAGCCAAAAATATTTTAAATAAATAGAATTGAGGCACCCCATAGTGATACACTAGGTTTAATTAGTTCCTTTTCTAACAAGTCTTGAAGTTGTATATTTAGCTCCTACAAATCAATTGAGGTCATCTAGTAAGGTGATTTAGTGATAGGTATATACCCAAGTAATATTTGCATGGAGGAATCAAATTCTTGCTAAGGTAGAAGGCTCGAAAAGTCTTCAGGGAATGCATCCCTAAATTCATTTAATATAGAATATTTTTAAAAAATATTTGAATTTACTTCAATCTCTCCCCTTTTCATTGCCTTTCTAACTTGCAAGGGAGACAACAAATGTGGTCTAAAAGAGTTGTGATCACAATGGACCCTAATCTATTGATTGGATTTATCAGTGAATTCTAACCATATTTCTTCAAAATTAAGAAAGAATTTATGAGCTTTTAGCCAATCCATCCCAAGTATAATATCAAAGGTGTGCAAGGGAGCTACATATAGGTGTTAATTGGTCTTACTCTTTGATAGGGTTATATGGGGGTCAAATAGACACTAATTAATAGAATAGGTTTGTCCTTACTCATATTCTTCTTTCCACCCATTTACCAAAAATCCAATCCTTTTTTGTATATCCCTAATTATGCTAGTGGAAATAAAACTATTTGTTACACCACTTTCAATCAAAATATCTACATTACAACTTTACCTCCCAATGTTTAAGAGTGGCTTGCCCTTCTCATATTGAAGCTCTAGATATTGTACATCTTTCATGGGGTTGTTCTCTAGGTGCTTCCTTTTGATCGATTCTTTGAGGGTATTTGTTACCAAAATGTGGCTCTTCAAAAATAAAGCAACCCATATTTGATGCTCATAATTTTTATTTCCTGTCTTCATTAGTGCTCACAGGTTCCAAATAACTCTTCTCTATAAAGTTATTATCTAAATTATTTGGTTTTATTCCCTAATTTTCTTTGGTCTTTTTTATTCCCTTCTTGAGTCTTGGTCTCATTTATTGTTTTTCCTTATTTATTTTACCTTTTGATTCTTTCTTAACAACAATTTCTATCATCCTCTATTGCAACTCCATCCTTTCTACTAATAACTTAATCATGGATATAAATTTTTCCAACTACCCTTGAAAAAATTTGACTATAGATGCAAGGTCCTCCATCACTTCTTGACCATGTCAAGAGCTATGTTAGGATTGATTTTTTGGTCTTCCTTAAATTTATCTAAGGTTAAGTTTTATTTACGAAAGTCCTTGGGCCTTATAACCTAGGAATATTGCAACCTAGTCTTTGATACCAACTTAACAACCCATTTCTGACTCATCAATTGTACAACCTAGTCTAGCTCACTCGTTCATAAAAGTAAAAATTTTCTCTAGTTTCATTGAATAGACATGATCCAAAGTAAATATTTTGAGTTAACTAAACTTTAATGATCATACAATATTTAATCAGTACGAGGTATAGACAACCACTTTCAGGTTAAGGTCACTATAGATGACCTCCAAGTGGATGAGATTGACCAAATATCATAGATGGTGAGTGGTTCCTCCATTCCCATCCTCTAGCTTGGTATGGGTCATAGAACCATGAATACGGGTTATCCTCTAAGTCCCATAATAGTAAGATAGGATGCTTACCTCTCCTACCCTATCTTTGTTTTTCCAAGTAAGGTTTTGTTTAACATATATACCTAGTACTTAGTTGATTGTCCATTACTATGGATTCAAATAAGGCCATGTTATTTCTCTGGTTCTAGACCTGGTCTCACTTATCTAGTTATGAATAACGAGTTATCTCATTCCAACTATCATGAGTTTGTCTATCTCCTTTTGTCATGCTAGATTACTCCTATTCATAAATTGTACAGGGAGCCATCAGTATTCTTCTCACTCAATGGCCTAGACATATATCCCATACCATCCCTCCTTACCTATTTTTCCTAACCTATCTCATAAAAATGACCATTCTTGAATCACAACTATTACCTTCGTGTAAAAAATGATATTGGGTAATTTAAACTTTTTTGGTTGCCCACCTTCCCATGACTCAACCATAATTAGATAAGTTCCAAGGTCAAAAGTCTACTAATATCATCTAGACTTAGGCTCTCTTTATTTTCTTATGATTCCCAATCCATAATCTAATTTTTATTCTTAGAATTATATCGATTCTTCTCATGGTTTTTTTTATTTACATTAAATGTTTAACTAGGGATATCTCAAGATATTTGTTCAAAAAAATGTATAAAGTTCATCTTTCCATTTTAAAAAAAGATAAGTAGAAGTAACATAATCTATTCATATTCTTCTTCCAAAAATAAACATCACATTAGATATAAATAAAAATAAAATTAAAAACTAGTTAGCTTTTGATGCTAGACACTTAATGAGAAATCAACCACATGATATAAAATGAGCATGCAATATTAAATATATGTTAATGGCAATATACTAAGCATGTAAAAATCATAAGAAAATTTTGTAACTACTCATAAAACTTCCATTAATGAACGCTCAAAAAAATAGTACAATTATATAAAAGGGAGGTCTCATACACTCCATATTTCTTACATGCTCTACATTATATCTAGCATATCTACCTTCACTATGATTTCTCTCGCCCTCTCCTTATATTCACATCTATAAAAGGTCTATATATAATAATATGTAGCTCTTGGCATTTCACCTACATATGACTCTTCATCTTCCTATTCTATGGACTCATGTACACATGGACAACATGCACATTTACATCATTGCACATTCTAATAATACTTGTGCATTTATTACATTACATAAAGTAAACACTCACACCCTAATCTAAGACTAGTTTGCCTCACACTATGTTTACCTCACCATCGACTAGTAGACAAAAATAACACATGACACTATGTTTTTGATGGGTGTTGGCGACCGCATACATCGTCCATTTGTGCGAGTGCAATCCACATTTGGACATACGAGTCCCATGTTGTTCTTTCACATGAAGCTTGACATTCATTTCGACTACATTTTCAATAGCCTTTTGAAGATCGTCTTATCGACTTGCACCATAGTCCTTACGTGTTCGGTGTTGATGACATCAAAGGTGACATATTTTATTAGATGCCCACCTCTTTGCTTGTTCGGCATGGTTGTATTTGGAGGGTGGCTGACCATTGAAAACATTTGGAAAAAAAAAATCAGTGGAAAATTGACCATTGAAGGAAACGTGTATTAGTTAAATTAATTATTTGATATTTAGTGGGATGTTTGTAATGTGTAAAGTTTTATTATTATTATTTTTGTTTGTGGGAAAAATTTCTTTTGCGGTGCTATTTTAGTGTAAGTTTCAAGTAGGCAAGGGTATCTATTCTATCAAAATCATTTTAAAGCTTACATTTGACTTGCCCCAGGCTTGCCCCCTTCAATACCCTTAAAGAGTATGTTTAACCGAAAGTAAATCAGTCAACAAGCCATGCATGTATCATAAAGGTAGACAAAAAACCAATTATTCAAGGCTCATGCAAATTGTAGCAGTCATAAGACTTTTTTTAACATGCTTTCACTATGACTAGTGCTAACAACACCCTCATTATTTTTATTGATCAGAGAAATAATTCTACACTTGGTGCCCTCAAGAGCCTCTATGTCAACAAACTAGTTGATCCTAGTGATCTCTCTTAGACCTTTATTCACTTCCCAATTAGCAATAGCATCAACCACCTTGTTTGCAGATCTCTACACATGAAAGTATTTTAGGGACTGAAACGAGTGTTGGAATTCTTTTATAGTCTAAATAATATCCCCCAACCTCTACTTAGAGAGTGAGGAAGATCATTTTTGGTCTTTTAATTGGTTGATGATCACTTGGGAATCCCCTTCAACATAAATATTTTGCCAATTTTTTTTAAGGGCCCACAACAACCCTTCAAGGAGGGTTTGTGCCTCAACATGATTGTTAGTGGTATCTTAAAGGCTAAAGAAAAAATAGTCTCTCATATTCCCTTGGTCATGACAAAAAATACCACCTCCACCAACATTACTCGAGTTCCAATGAGATGCACCATCAAAGTTGAACTTGACAAACCCTTTACGGGGAGGTTGCTAGCATATTTTTTTAATGATTCTTAGAGTTTTTATTTTTCTTGATTAGGCACCAAACACTTTTGTCATCTAAATGTTGGCCTAGCCATTGATTATTGATATCTCTAAGATTTTTATCTAGGGGTTTATCTAAATCCTCCCACTTTTTTACCAAAATGGATTCAACCATTGCCTTCTAAATAGAAATATATATTTAGAATTGGGGATCCTTTCATCCCCAAAAATTATTTGCAAATGTTAAATTAATTAAATTATATTAATTAATTTAATTAATTGGATTATTAATTAGTTAGTTGATTATTTAATTTACTTAATTTATTTAGGAGTTAATTAATTAATTTAAGGCCTTTATGAAGTGCATAATTTAATCTTTGATTTGTGTACTATTTGAATTGTATGATTTTGGGCATTCATAATCCTTAGGGCATCTAATATGCTTTTAAGTATTTAATTTTTTTGTGAAAGTATCATACTTTTAAATATGTGGAATTGTTTAAGGAAGTGCATGATCAGTTGTAACTAACACTCCTTATCCTTGTCTTACTAATTAGTTGAGTTTGTGTGGAACCCATTTCAATGTGGAAGTATCACTATCAAAAAACATATTTCCATCTAGACTTTTAGAAAGAAACCTCCATGCTCATCATAGCATAGCACATCACTTGCCAACATGGTGATGACAAAAAGCTCTTTGAAGACATCCTTGAATCATCTTTCTTCGCTTCCTTCATACTTGACCTAGCAGTTTTTGACCATGGTGGATTGCATGGGGCCAAGCACTTGTAGATGAAATCAATGGTTCTCTTCCTAATTAGTGCTCTCCTCACATATTTTCTTCTTCATCGAATAAAACCTATGCTAATCCTCCATATTCCTAGTTATGTGTCCTTTTGGTCTACCCCTAGTCTTTGCTTTAGCATTTCAAGGTAGATTACTGCATTCTTCTCTCCCCTTTTCCACTTTATTCATGTTTGAGACTTGTTTGGAAGTAGAATTTTAGTTCATGACCAAGACCCCCTTGTTTCATTCCATCATGATTTTTGGTTCTTTTTTAGATCATGAGAATCGTTTGGTAGTCCAACTTTGGATTTGTCATTTTCTCTTCCTTTGACCATGGCCTTTATGTTTTGATTCCTTCAATCTTGGAATTGTGGGTACTTCTACAATTGAAGTTGTCTTTATGATGTGTCTCTCATGTAGTGGATTTTATCCAGTACTTACGCTTTTGATGTTGTCCAAGATCCTTTTGACAACATGCTTCACTAGCAATTATAGGGAAATACCACATAAGGATTATATTTGGAAAGCATTGGAGTCCAATGCTTTTATTTTTGGTAGAAATGATGATGATTGTGCATATGTTGCTTTAGGTTTTACATATTAATTAATCATATTAATAATATGTGAGCATGTAGTAAAGACTCACATTACATTTTGTAGAAGATCTTTTAAATAGTTGTAGTTAGCTATTTGGTGTTATGTTTTGGGATGTAATCTTCCAAATTTATTTTTTGTTATGATTTAGGAGATCATATATATGTTCTAAATTAGGCATATTTTATGCCAATATATTTAATCTTGTAGTTTCTTGAGAAATAATAAAAAATTTGATGCCATGTTTCGATTCCATATCAAAAGGGTTGCATAGTTTTATGGATGCTCTTACATTCAGGTACTGTTTATTTATAATGCATTTGTCATTTTTTCAAAACCCTTGGTTATACGATCACTTAGGCTTAAAGGTGAGAGATGAAGAAGGCTAAAGGTAGCCCACCTCCTCCTTGATAGGAGTCCTCTACAAGACTCTCGACTTACTGCACTTTTATGGATGAATTCTTAATATCAATTGTGAACATAATTAGAGGAGTTATACCTCCATGTATGTTGAATTCTAGAGTTGGAGATCTATACTTTCAATTTAAAGGAGACCGGTTCTTTCTCATTATCACTCATTTGCATAAATTCACAAAGCTAGCGTACCTATTGCCAAGGTACACAACTAAGAGAGTAGTCTCTCTAGAAATGCTAAGGTAGTTGGATATGGTAAATAATAACTATGGAAGTAGTAAAAGTAAAGTAGGATACTATAAACCTCTAATGAACCTAGGTGATGTGTCTCTACTAAAAATAATGGTGATCTCCATCCCAGAGGATAGGTTGCATGAGTTGGGTCTTAATAAATTAGATGAATCCTAGCACTATGACCTAGAAAGAAAAATTACAAAGTGGCTATCATGTATGAAAGACATCAAGAATTTTAAGCATCAACTGTTAAGACCCCATCCTAACACTATTTTTGTAATTCTCATATAATTATGTAATGACCTCCTTCCAACATGGATATTCCTTTATAATGTTATTTTGTAATACTTTATAGTAATATGTGGTAGGTAAGGCACCAAGACAAGTGGGGTCATTTCATGTAACCGTTATCAAGAATGTAACCGATGTTTGGTAGAAGATTCTAGCTCTAGTAGCATTTTGCATTTAAGCCAACTCTTGAGCATTAGGTTAGGGTTGCATGTAGTGTATCATTAGAAGTCATGGATCCATTGAATGAATGTATCTTTTTGCAAATTAATGGAAGTATTGAAGAAGGTTGCTCCCTTGAAGAGGCCTATGATTTTTTTTTTTTTTTGTAAGATTGCTTTAATTTTGCATTTACATTTTGTATTGCAGTATATTGTTATTTCATAAAACTATATTTTAATTTCAATATTTATGTGAATGAGTTTATTTTTAATAGAATATTCCTAACAAGTGGTATCAAATCACTTTTTAGGGCTGAGTTCCACTATGACTGTGATAGTTCTTGATCTTCCATTATAAGTGTTAGGTATAAATTTTTTGTATTTTCCATTTTTTTCTTGTCTTTTTACTATAAAAAAAATATAGCCTTTTTTCTATAATAGTTTATTAGGTTAGAAACCTTGTGCTTGGGGTTTTAAAATATCATGGATAAGTTGTTGTTATTGGCTAACCTAGATTACCCATAAAGTGTCTAGTGAAGTGAGGGGTGATTAGGCTTCAATACCTAGGCGTTAGACAACACATATCTATTGAATTGAACTCACACATAAATTTAGGTATATCAAAAGATCTCTAATGATTAGGAGAAAAATTTAGCCCTAGGAAGATTTTTTGGCCTTGTATTATCCATAGTATATTGGATACAACATTTGAAAATATCACCCTCCCATATTGTTAGAGAGGTAGATAGTGTGTTCAAGGGTATGCATGGAATCCTCATTTAGTAGTGGCCTAAAATATTGGTCTGAGCACTATCATTCATCATTGTGATATAACAAAGGGCCTACATGTATTACATACATATTTTCTTAGCATACCCTGGTTTTGTTAAAATTTTAACCTACAAAAAACCTTCATGTTTTTTGAATGTTTAACCTGTAACCAAAAATCCTACCACAAAAATTGAGCATACAGAGGAGACTTCCCTATATAAAAAATATTGGATGAAAGAGTTAGAGAAAATAAAAAAATAATCAAAGTCGGTCTCCATTAGGACAGATTCTATTATTATCAGTAACAGTCACATATCATTTCAGTATAAGAACTATAATAGTTAGGTCAGAGTTATCAATTGTCAATGTCAATAATAGTTGTCAATGATAGTCAAAATTTATACTATGTAGAGAATTTTTAGTGATAGAGTTATAATATATAGTCATCAATGTAGGTAACCATAATGTTAGTGGTTTAACAATGTTAGTAACTAACAGTGAAGAAATTATATCAATAACTGACAGTGCAGAGACAATGTTAGTAACTAGTAGTGTAGAGACAATATCGTAAGAGGTTGGTTGACAATAAACCTATTTTTGAACCAAACCTCTAGGAGTAAAACTAACAACACTAGCAACCTCGATAACAAAATAATATAAAAAGTCTAGAGTGCCCAAAAATGGTGTTCTGGTATATAGCTCATTGTGATCGTCTTTTCAAGTTGAACATTTTGATATATAGCACCCATGCACTTTTTCTAGCTCTTTACTAAAAATAGTAACTCCTGGAACCATACTTCTATTTTTAGTAAGTCAATGGTAGTGGTTCAAATCACACAAAAATGGTTAGTGGTACTCGAGGACACCACAAAGAGGTAGAATAAGTCAAAAATACCATTCTAGAGAAAATACAATACACACTTGGTACTCTTCTCAATGACACTAACCTCATGAGGGATTAAATATAAAAATTGAGAAGTGACTATGTAAGATCCAAAGCCACTTTTGAAGAACACTTCCTTGAGGTTGAGAAAAATCTCAAGGATGGCACAATAGTGTTTGAGCATCATGACACTAACCAAGCTAGTCGAGGAAAAGGAATCCATAAGGATAAGGAAGACTCTCACACTCTTTTTGACCATGATGCTCCCTTTAAGATGCCTAAATTAGACTTTCCTAAGATTTTATGGAAAGGATGTAGATGGGTGGTTATCTCATGCAAATAAGTACTTTTAACTTCACAATGTCCCTAAATATTTGTGGATCACCATGGCATATTTCAACTTTGAATCTAAAACTTTATAGTGGTATTAGTGGTTACAACGCATAGTTCTTGATACTTCTTGGAAAGCTTTTGAGTCCCAATTACTCACTCATTTTGGCCCTAGTGAGTATGAAGACTTCACAAGAGCATTAACCAAACTGAGAAAAACCTCTACAATTTGTGACTACTAGACCCAATTTGAGAAATTGGCTAACAATACCAGGGGGTTGAATGAAGGATTTTTATGAGCTATTTCATCAGTGGCTTGAAATATAATCTCAAGGTAGAGGTTATGATGTTCAAACTTTAAAATATGATGCACGCCATAGGATTGGCATGGTTGGTCAAAGGAAATTTTTTAGCTCAAATGTGGACACCTAAATTTCCATAGACCAAACCCTCCTTTCCTTCCAAGTTCACTCTCAATACTAAAAATAAATCTAAACCCTAAAAACTCTTGACTATAAAAGAGATAGATGTTTGAAACACACAAGGTTTATGTTATAATTGTGATGAAAAATATTCATGAGGGCATACGTGCATCCAAAGGAAGTTATTTTTTATATATGTAGAGTTCGTAAGCAGTGAACAACTGGATGATGAAGTAGAACCATCACAGGAACTGTCTCAAGATGAAGGTGAAACACAAGAAGAGCCATAGCCAAAATAATTTATAAATGCCCTTGTAGGGATTTCTACCCCACAAAAAATGAAAATAGTAGGCTTCTTCAAAGGCCAACATATTAAAATTTTTATTGATTTAGGAATCACACACAACTTTATTGATCCCTGAGTCACCAAGCAAGCCAATTATTACATACAAGTGTGCAACTCTTTTGAGGTTATGGTTGCAAATGGCAGAACTTTACCTTGTAAAGGCAAAGCTACAATATTAATTTGAAGATAGGATATTATGATCCCAAAATAGATATATTTTCTTTTCAACTAGGGGGATGTGATATTTTCTAGGAGCGCAATGGTTAGGTACTTTAGAAACCATCGCCTGGAACTTTGCAAAGTTATGGATGTAATTTTCACATAATGGTAGGTCCTACACTCTTCATGGTTCGTAAGTAGGATCTCCTTAGATTATTAGTTCAATCTGTATGGATAAGTTGTTAAAAAATGTTCTCTTGGGGTAATCACTCAGATATTTTTCATACAACCACCCACTTCAATAGAGGAAAATCTTCCAATAGATTTACAACTCATTCTCACTAAGCATGATGCAGTTTTTATGGAATTGACAAAATTACCACCCTGTTGCTCCCATGATTATGCAATTCCATTGGTACCCGATAGTGTGTTGCCTAACATAAGACCTTACCATACCCCTATGCACTTAAGTTAGAAATAGAGAATTTAGTATAAGAATTGTTAAAAGCTAGAGTCATTTGACCTAGTAACAATCCTTATTCTTCTCTAGTATTATTAGTTTGCAAAAAATATGGGTCCTAGTGGTTGTGTATAGATTTTTGTGAGATCAAAAATCTCACCATTAAGGATAAATTTACTATTCCCATGGTAGATGAATTATTGGATGAGATGCATGGTGCTATGTTTTTCTCCAAGTTAAATATTCGCCCGAGTTACCAATGGCTTAAGGAGGAGGATATTCTAAAAATAGCATTCCACACTCATTATGACCATTATAAATTTTTGGTTATTCCATTTGGCTTGAAAAATGCCCATTCCATATTTCAAAGCCTCATGAGCAATATTTTCCACCCTTTTCTTTATAAATTTATTATAGTTTTCTTTGATGATATTTTGGTTCATAGTCACTCTTGGGAAGTGTGGATAAAAAATTTCACACCCCTTTCCTCCAAGCTAATGTATATGTGCCTCGAAAGAGGATGGAAAATCAAGGATCCACACCTCGATATGAGGGGCACCTGGTATTGTGCCTCCCTTGGTGATTGTCAACAAATTAGGTGGGTTCACCAAGAAACCTTTAAAGATAAATTCTACATCTATGCAATGGGAAGTGTTTGATGTATTCTTTATTCAACAAACACCTATGTTTAGGATAGAATGTAGCTAAAAACCTAAGATTTATGTAATTAAAATTTATTTGTAAACAACACACAATAGGAATAATACTTCTAAGCTAAATGCAAATTTTTATTTTTATTTTCTTTTGATATTTTTGATGCTCTTATGCAAAAATTAAAGTAGAAACATATTAATATCAACACAAATAGAAAACATAACTTAAAATAAACTAAATGTATGCACTTACCTGAATCGGATGACTCTTACAGGTAAATTTGAAGCCATTTTGCAAATTTGATGGTTGTAAGCAAATTCAACATCCGTAAGCGAATTCGACGATTGTAAGTGAATTCGACAAATGTGAGCTCCATATTTGGATTCATGAAAGATTTGCAACTAATCACATAGGACACTAAAAATTATTATCAGTGATCAGGGGTCTACTTAGTCCATAGTCAAATATATCTTGATGGCATGGCGGTCAGATCCCTTAGGTTCTTTTAGCAAACCTTGCATGAAAATAAGGGAAACTATAAATTTATTACAAATAGATGAAAGACTAAAAGGAAATAATGGAACAGTGTAGAATGTAGAGTGCAATGCCTATGTAAATGATCAATATGTAGAAAGAAATATATGATCATGAATCTAGAAGCAATTATTTTCCCCTAGCTTCTTCTTATGTGAATTTGGAACTATCAAGCGAATTTGTGCCTTTATAAGTTGGCTCCTGAATTCATGATAGCTAAATCCCTAAGAAAATTTTTGGCACTTTGGGGGACCAAACAGTGTCAGAACGAGATAGCTATTATACTGTTGGAAATATCTTTCTGAGCTTGATACAATGGTATATGATTTGCAAGGAATGGAGATGATTTTATAGGGGAAATTTTGGTTCAAAGATACTTTAACATAGATGCACAAAAACAAGAACTTACTAATGCATGAATGATATGTAAGATGCAAAGACAGATGAAATGACCTACTTATAGTAATGGTATACTAGATCTGATCATCTAGTGCTGTAGAAATAATGGTAGAAAAATGGGTTCATATGATCTTGTGTTGATGAGGATGTAAGACAACCCTCATCTGCACTATGAGCTTCAAATCATTCCTCAACCTATAAAAACTTGTTATTGATGCTCAACCTACAATAAATTTATAAATTTACAAACTTCTCTCAATTTCAAAATGCATTTGTCCTTAATTTTACAATTTTTCCCTTAATTCACTCATTGGCTTGTATGGGAGGTTAAGTGAATATTTTATAATTTTGATTGACGTGGGATAACCAGAAGTTATAAGATTCAGGGTAAAAAATCGGGGTGGTTTGGATGAATTGGAAAAAATCCAAATTAAGGTGAATTCAAAATCTAAATTTTAGAGGCTTGAATTCACTAGAGATAGGTTTTTAAGCCTATTTTGCACTGAATCCAAATGGTGCTTGGGTAGTTGAGCAGTTTCTATTTTTAGCCAATTTGAGCATTCAAAAGTTTTCTCCTGAATTCTTCATAGTTAGACCCATGTGCATATTTTTGGCACTTTGAGGGGTCAAATGGTGTTAGGACAAGACAAATATTATACCGTTGGAAATATATTTCCAAGCTTGATGCAATGGTATAGGTTTTTGGAGAAATGAAGGGGATTTGGTCAAGGAAATTTAAGCTCAAATATGACCTTACTTTTTTGAAAGGAAAACTAAGGATCTTAGGAAAATAACTCACCTTAGTGAGTCAATTATCCATGTCTACATCTTTCCCCCTCTTTGGCATATTTATGAACAATAAATTTTTCAAATAAAGATGTAGAAACTTGAGTGGAAGTGGCAATGGCTGACTTGGGTGAAAATGCATAGATGGTTTAGAATGAATGGCTCATGTGAAATTGATATCTAGAAAAATGATTACTAATTTTTCTGGTTAGGATACCCCCTCAAGTTTCATGAGGAATGTAATATTTCTAACGGAACTCAAAATTACTGATGAAAGAGAAAAGTGTGAAAAATTAAGACAAAAAATAGAAAAGAATGGTGGGTGTAAAAACCAACTCATTTTTACTGTTCAACTTTTTGGTTTGGAGATATGGATAAAAATGGTACTTTCTACCTATATAATGGAATTTGTGCATAGATAGAACGATGGAATAGCTGGGAGGATCTGGGTAAGTGGTAAATTTCTTTGTGTATACAATTTTTTGCTTTTTTGTTGATGTATGTTGTGAATGATCTAAATGAAAATGTGTGATTATGCATGTGATTATGTTGATTTTGATGCATACTTGTTATCCTAGTCAAAATGTGGTTTGTGAAAAGAAATGGAGTATGATGACAAATAATGATGTATAAGAAGTAGAAAAAAGTATGCGAAGAAGATGATCAAAATGCATTGGGTTTGTTCTTACAATAATAGTTTTCAGGCAATGTCCTATGAGGATGTGTGCTTGTGTACGATCAAGATGGAGGTTGCCCCTCGCATGTGGTAATGATGTAAATATTGTATGTGGTATATCGTCGTGCTAAAGTTAAAACTATATAGCCCATATGGTCAAAATGGAATGATCAAAAAGTAATTGGTATGCTTTTGTGACAATTGTTTGTAAGAAATAATACACAAGAATGTATGCTTGTATATGATCGAGATGGAGGCTACACCTCACGTGTGGTCATAAAGCAAATCCTGTATGTAAAATATTGGCATGTTGGAGTTGCAAGTATATGACCCAATAGGTATGTAGTGCAAATGATAGATGGTAGAAATGAAATGATCATGAGTGATGTCTCCTATGAGCATGTATTCATAATAGAAATTTGTAGATAATAACCCACAAGGATGTGTGCTTGTATATGATCAAAATGGAGGTTACCCCTCACATGTGGTCATGAAGTGAATCATGTGTGGGGTATATTGCCATATAGGTATAAAACTTGAATATGATTGAATTTTATGGTCAAATGATATTGTGAATGATGGATAGTGTTATAGACATGAAAAATTGACCCACTTTAGTAGGAAATATTCCTTGAGCCCTTTGGGGGACCTCTTGGAATTTCCTAGGGCAAGGGTAAGGCTCCTTCCACTCTTTTTTACCTTTTTTCCCTATTTATGTGAAATTGCACCCGGTCCTTTATGGGGTGTGACTTCACATTGTGAAATCACGATCGGTCCTAACGAGACATGATTTTACCTTTTTAGGGTTTGACAAGTTGAAACCCTAATTTTTTAGGGTTGGTGTGTTTTATGTTGACCCTCAGTTTTATTGCTCTTTCTGCCTTCAAATCTGCTATATAATAAGGGGTTGAATTCAATTTACACCACACACACTCACATAACCGGTATTCTAAGGATTAATGATTTATTGCTCGCTAACATTTGATTTCTCATAAAGTATTTTATTCTTTCTACATCCTTTTTCTTCTTATTTTACAAGCAACTTGGAACTATGGAGTTTAATTTATTGTCTTCTACATTGGATTGTTGCTCTCTCTTGGTGGATTGTTTTTGAAGCTCTAAGGAGATATCAACTACCTGGAATATCTCAAAACTTTTTTCTTGCTTCCTTGCTCTCTTCCTGGTGAAAGAATTTTGTTGCATGTTGATTTCGTTTGTTATATCATAGTTTTGTTGTTTTGATACA
The DNA here is from genome assembly GCA_028583015.1 of Wollemia nobilis. NCBI lineage: Eukaryota > Viridiplantae > Streptophyta > Pinopsida > Araucariales > Araucariaceae > Wollemia > Wollemia nobilis. The sequence continues at coordinate 244,291 of JAQPPZ010000212.1, read as the reverse complement.
ATCTGATATGTTTTGTCTCACTTCTATGAAATCACACCTGATCTTCTTAGGTGTTTGTCTTGAATCTCATACATAAAAAATTCCTAAAATTTTCATTCGAGATTGTATTTAGAGCATAGTGGCATATTTAGTTTTTGTGATTTCATCATTCTTATCTACTATATTGTATTATGTTTTCTTTTCTCCAAAGGTCAATTTTTACTTTTAGTTATCAAAGGTCAGTTAAAAGGACCTAGGGTTATTCACTATTGCACCTCAAAGTATTGTTATACAGTGGCCTAAGTAGGCTCCCTAGCACTAATCCTATTTTCAAGTGTTTGTTAAGTTATATTGTAGGAACAGGGATTATTGATAGTATTGGATAAAGGGATAAAAGCAAGGATAAAACACCAGATAATCTAAGTATTCTGATTAATATTTAATATGTTTGTTGGGTGCTTTATATTTTTGTTATAAACCCTAAGATCTGATTTAATAGAAATATATTTATTTAATTTCTAGGCACTTGAAAGATAAACAACATATAGTGTGAACTTAGGGTTAATTTTGTTTGTGCATTTCTTCTTGAGCCCTTGCTTAAAGGTTTTTTATTTAGAACCTTAGGTTAGAAAGCATTCAAAGGAAGAATCATTCTAGGGTTAGCTCTTGTATTCTTGCATTCTATATTTTTGCATTATCCTTAATATTTTTATAGCATGGATTTAGAAAAGCCAAATTTAGGTGTTTGTCTTGAATCTCATACATAAAAAATTCCTAAAATTTTTGTGGACTTGGAACAAGTCCTTAAAGCCATTCCTGGTGAATCCTTTCCCCCATAGCACTAAATTTAGAGAACAACATAGCCCCCGTGGTTCACCCCAAAGGCTTCTCTCTCTTTTGGATCCAACTTTTGGGAATTGTATGCGTTAGGGCAGTTTTCCCCCTCTACATATTTTGTGAACCCAATGTGAACACCTCCTTTTCTTTTAAAAATTTAAGCAAGACCATTAAATTTGTTTGTGTGGTTGGAGAATCTTAATAATATCTTTAAAAGTATTTTTTTTATGTTGTTAGTTTTCTCTTATATCCTTTTGCTTTTCTAATGGATCCTATCCTTAGAATTCAGTGAAAGCATCTTGAATTTGATTGTATTCCTCTGGAAGATGATCATATTGATAGAGAGGATCCTAACATATATCTAGAAGAACAAGACAACATGGATACTGAGATGATTTTTGATCCTTATGAGGGACCTAATGGTAGCTTTGTCTTTTCATCATTTGAATATATTTAGGGCTTTATGAAAGTTAATAGGGATAGAATATTAGGAGGCATGGAGTGAGAAGCTCACCTCAAAAGATATGAGACTCCTCCACCTCCTCCAATAAGCTCCCCTATGCTTAACCAAGAAAATCCCTTGCCTAAATTGGTGCATCTTGATAATTTGAACCAAGCTGTTGATACCATTACAACCACTAAAATTGGAAGGAACATGCAAGCCCCTTCAATTAGTACTATCACTCAAAAGTATTTTAAATTTCTTCCTCAATATTCTAATATCAACACTTTTGCTTCTGTTCTACCCAATGTTAGTTGTCCACTTTTACAAGGTTCCACATATAACAATAATGTCCATGCTTCCAACTGGAATCAAACATTGGTTCCTCAACACACATATGGTTATCTAGGAATAATGCATAACAATAATCTAGAAGTGCAAAATTTCGCAAATATGGTGAAACATTTAGTTTCAAAAGTTGAGATGATTTAGCCTTTAAGTTTTAATTACAATTATAAGGAAATGTGTAATTGGATCCTATTGTTGTTGCTAGGCCTTATCCTAAGCATTTTCCTATGCCAGTTTTACTTATTTATAAGAGTACAAAAAATCCAATTGAGAATTTAAGAAGATTTAGAATAGATTGTCATGATCTCATTTATGATGATATGTTGTTACTTAAAAAAATTTCAAATATTCTTGGTGGCTTGGCACTAGAGTGGTACTATCAATTGCCTAATTAGTCCCTAAAGAATTTTGAATAGATAGCAGAATTATTTGTTCATTAATTTGATGCTTACATTGAGAAAGAAGTGACAATGAAAGATGTGTATAATTTAAAATAAAGTAAAGAAGAAAGATTTTCATAATTTTTGGCTCATTGGAGAAGTTTAGTTGGATGTTTGAGATATACTTTACCTCCTAAAGACATTCTTGAGATATTTATTGGTAATTTACAAGAATATTTATCTTATTCATTAGAGACTACTACCATTACATCTTTTGATCAAGCAATTGATTTAGCAAGAAAAGTAGAACAGGCTCTCATTAGGAGAGGCCAACTCAAGGTTAAATAAGAAAAACCAAGTAAGTCCCAACACAAGAATAAGCATATAGGAGGTGACAATGGAATGGATAGTAGGCTTGTTATCAATTTTACTAACAACCTACAGAAGATAGTACTTCAAAAACCTCCACAAAGGAATTTTACAAGGCTTAATATGTCTATAGAAGTAGCTTTGAAATAACTTTTAGATGCTCAGGAAATTTAGTTACCTCCTATTAGACAACCAAATACTACATCTCATTGGTATAATGTAGGTCAACATTGTGCGTATCATAGAGTGGAAGGACATTGGATGAATTCTTGTAAGAAGATGAAATATGTGGTTCAATATTTGATTGATGCAAGATGCATTGACTTAAGCAACTCGTAATCAGTGAGTAATCAAGTACCTATCCAACAAAATGTGTTCACCAATAAAGATATGAAAATATTTAAATATCCATTACCAAAACATAATCAACAAGTAGCAAATCATGTGGCTCTCATAAAAATGAGCCTCCTACCTTGGTTGGGATAACCACAAGAAGACAAGCTCAAACTCATCATCATCAACAAGGATAGAATTCTATATTACAACCCAATTCAATATTAAAGAGTAATCAAGGATTCTGAAATCTTATTTTGCAATATGATTGATTTTGTATGCTCTAAAAGTAAATATTCTATTTTAAAAGAGGAATCAACTTCGTTGTCCTATTGTGGTCTTGCAAAGTTAGGAATTGCTCCTCCTTATGTTAAAAATAATGGTTATCTTTGAGAGTGCATTGATTATCATGTTATGGCTGCCAAATAAAGAGCTATGAAGGAGCCTCTCCATAATTCTAATTATTGAGAAGGATTACCTTTAGATATTTCTTTGATAAAATAGTCCATGGCATGCTTGTTATCTTTGTTAATAGAGGTGGTACACTTAGATGTTGTGTCAAATTTCATTCTGCTTGCTTAAATTAATTAATAAATCGTAAAAACAAATAAAAATTGCATCAAATCAATTAATCATGATTTATCTATGCATTTATAATTTTGTTGCATCCATATGCTTGCTCATATTGCATTGTTTCTTGTCATCATTTTGCATTATTTGTTTAACATTTAATTCAACTTGCATGCTTGAATACCATATTTTGCATGATTGCTTGTTCATGATTTCTTGATCATATAGATTCGGGGGTCTTGCGACAATGGCATGTGATGATACCTAGTTAGGTCGTAGCTCACATGCATTGCACTCTCTCTAGGATTTTTATGCCTAGTAAGATCCCTACCTAGGGCTTTCTTCTTCAGTCTTCTTTCTAGATTTTTTTTTTCAAGTTTTATCCTCCTTGGTCTTGGAAATAGTGAGAGCATCTCTTAGATCAAGGATGATAGTTCGTTAATATTTCCTTATATTTTTCTATTGCTCTTCTTTTTATTTTTCTTCCTTCGCTTTTGACAATAATATACGTGCATTTTTCTTCTTCCTTTTGTCATTCTTAAGTTGTCTTCTCAGCATAATTTCATACACTCGCTATCTTGTTTTCTTATCTAAACCCCTATCGATGGTACAACCTGCCTAATGTATATATTTTATCCTTATATTATACCCCACATGGGATAGCTATACATCCTAATGGGTATATTATTGGATGTGATCTTCTATTGGGTTATAATCCCTTTTGACTTAGTGAGCTCAACACCCCATTATAGGATAAGCTCCTTGGCTATTTTTAGTAGGGCTCAACATACATCCTAGATAATAGTCAATTAGTGAGAAACCACCCATAGCGGGTCATACTCCAACACCCTTCCCATATGCTCCCATTTCTACTTCCCTTCCCGAGACAAACCCTTAGTAGATTTACTTTCCATTTTCTCCATTCCTTGATTCACAGGAGTTGCCAGAATCAGAGATGGAGGTTGTGCTAGAGCATCCTATTGTAGCAAAAATAAGTCGAGCTCACCAAATTTCATCATAGTGGTTGAAAATCCGTAAGTAGAAAGAGGCTCAAGCTCTAGCAAATCCATTGAATAAGGTCTCCTTTGACCTCGAAGCTATGGAGTCCCACATTGTAAATATGATTCCCCAAGTCTAGAAGCCCCAAGGAGAGGGCTCCAATCGATTATGCTTATGAAGTCATTACAAAGGACTTGACAAATATTGATACTACAAAAAATATGGGGAATATTTAGGTGGATATGAGCTTGGTTTACCTACATGGTGAGCATTACAAGAAGATATTTTTTATGCTAAGGTGAAGATTGTTGAATTGGAAGAAAATTTGGTCAAAAATAGGGCACAACTAGAGATAATAAAATTAGGTGCAGAGAATTGGTAGTGGAAAGTGAAATACTTGGAGAAAGTAGCTTAGGAGCATCATAAATTATGGGAAGAAGTTGAATAGCAGGTGTAGACATTAACTGCCAAACTAGAATCTTAATAGAATTAGCTTGCTAAAAAAGATACACAATCAATGGGGTTCTCCAAGAAGAATATCAAGGAATCTCACCGTTGTTTGATTGAATACTACTACATGAAATTGGTAGAAAAAGTGATGTAGGAGCATCCGATAACAGTGTCGGCAATCTTGCATCCTTCTAAATTTTCTTTAAGTTTTTGTATTTTGATGTATTTTGGTTCCTTTTCGGAGGAGGGAAGATGTTGCAAAGCAGAAGGGGAAGTTGGTAGAAGAGCTAAGGCAAAAGTTGGGGAGGTCACGAAATCGTGACCTCCGAAGCGGTGGCAAAGGCAGGGACCAGTTATGTCATGATATCGCGACATTTGTTTGCAGTTGGAACGTAGGGAGGATTCCGTCACGATATCACGACGTCGCGATGTCGTGACGGTTGTTGAGAAGCAAAGGCAAGGGGTGATCTCCGTCGTGATATCACGATGTCGTGATATCATGACTTTATTTTAGAGGTGGTGGTGAGGAGCTTTAGACGTCGCGATATCACGACGTCGCGATATCGCGACGGTCTACAGAACATGGCGGAGGAGTTGAGTCCTGTCGCGATATCGCGGCAAATCAAAAACTGCCACGTGGCGTATTTCCAAGGCAGTACCAAGGGTTAAGACAAACCCAAGATCATGGCAAAGGACCTCAGAAAGGTGAAGACGAAGGTGGAGGGGTCGACCGCGACCAAGTAAAGTTAAGGTCGAAGAAAATAGCGGACGGCCAGACAAGGCCAAAAACTGACATGTGGACTACCACGTGTATCCTCGAAGTTGTAAAGGGCACGTGCCTTGAATATTGCACATTAAGGAGAGGGCAAGCTGAATTTAAACACGTGGTTAGCTACGTGAATCTGGTTAAAGATGGAGGCCACATATCATGGAATGAAATTTTACAGCCGCATGCATTAAAGAAAGAGAACCACCTTTTAGAGGGATTTTGTTTTTCGACAAAACGACAGATTCAGAGCATGGACAGTATGGGTGAGCAGAGGCTCGGAAGGATAGTCTGACAGGAGTGGCGGTGCAGGTCAATGAGGCCATTAATGAGCGCTTCTTGGTAGGTCGGGCAGTGACCCATTTATGACCAAGAAATTTGAAGCTTTGAAGGGGGGAAATTTGAATTTGAATTTTTGTTAGGTGAAGGCATTAATTTTCGAGAGGATCGGGGGCCTCGTTAAAAGCCCAAAAAAATTTGTAATGGAAGGGTGGACCGGAGAACAGAGGAGGTAGTACAGTGGAAGAACAGAGCCGAACTCGGCCATTGTAAAGCCTGTGGGCTGTTTCATTCAAGCCTGTAAAAATTTTTTTTTTTTAATGAAAAGGCAAGTTTCTTGAAGTGTTGTTTTCCGGTGCCCCGTCAGTGGTATCAGAGCCAGTGGTTCCTGAGTGTGCAGCAGATCCGCCGAAGGTGAGGCAGTTGCACCAGGACCTGCGGGAGAGTTCTGAGAGAGAGTGAGTTCGGTCTTTAAGTGCGTAAGCAGATTCGCCGAGCGGGAGGCAGTTTACGCCAAGACCCGGTAAAAAAAAAAAAAGAAGAAGAGAGAAGAATGCATTCCCGAAGAAGACGGGACAGCATGGAGGATATGGTTTCGGAGGAAGAAGTAAAAGCATTGCAATGGCAATTAAAGGCCTTGCAAAAGGAATGGTCCGTAATGAAATTACGAGAGAAGGAAGAGCGGCAAAGAAGACGGGAAGAAAGAAAGAGGAAGAAAGAAGAAAAATTAAAGAAAACTGCATGTGAGGAAGAGTACAGCGGTACCGATACTTGCCCAAAAGAAGGCACAGATTTTTCTATGCAAAAGGAGGAAATACATCAGGATGCAGAAGAAGTTTGCAGCAGTGGAGAAATCTGCGGTGGAAGATAGAAGTGTGGACCCGGAGCCGGGGTTAGAGCAGACTGTAAAGGCAAAGATGAGTCCAGAAGTGTTGTGGGAGGCAGCAATCGGACCCAGCAGAAGTGAAGATCACTTCTTCACTTACCCCGAGTTTCTGATGTAGGAGCATCCGGTGGCACCAGCAACCGAGGTGTCAAGTGTCGGGAAAAATAGTGCTGAAGAGTCGGCACAGGAAGAAAAAGTGGCAAAGACAGAAAACCGTCGTGATTTCACGACGTGTCACGAAATCACGACAGAAATTGGCAAGGAGGAAGTGCAGCAGAAGGGGCCACAATTTTGTGACGTGTCACAAAATCGTGACAATTTTTCGAAGAGTGACGAAGGCACAGAAGGGGGCGCGATTTCACGACATGTCGTGAAATCGCGACCGATTTTGCTACATGTCACGAAATCGCGACAGGTTTCGGAGCAGAGGAGAGAGTGACAAAACGGTCGCGATATCGCGACGTCATGAAATTGCGACACAAATTGGACAAGCGGGTACGGAGGAAGAATGGTTGCGATATCGTGACATGTCGCGATATCGCGACCAAAATGGTAGAATGGTCATGATATCGTGACGTCGCGATATCGTGACGTCGCGATATCGCGACGAGTTTCTCAGCAGAGGGGCAGGAGGAAAAATGGTCACGATATCACGACCAAAATGAGAAGCAAGTGCAGAGAGCCAGAAACGTTGTGATATCGCGACATGTCGCGATATCACGATGGAGAGAGAAAATGGCACGGGAAGAGAAAAAGATGGCGGGAATGGTTATTTCGAGGACTGTTCAAATTTGACATGTGGTAGAAGCTGAAGATAAAGCGGGGAATTCCAGGAGTGTGAAAGATGAGAAGCAAGGGGCGCGCAGGGTTTACTGACCAAGTCAGCAGTGGCAGGGACCGTGCGGAGTGCGGGAATTTAATCGGGTTGGTGTCCCGATTTACGTGAAGAATGTATTGGAGGGAAATTTAATTTGGGTTGGTGAACCCATTTTTGAAAGTTGTTTGAGAGGGTCGGGGCCTCTATAAAAACCCATTTTATTGTATTTGTCGGACGGTGGATCGGGAAATAGATGCAGAGTGTGGAAGTGAGACGACCAAGCCGAGCGCTGGTCATTTGTAAGCCTGCGGGCTGTTTCATTCAAGCCTGTAAAATTTTTTTAATGAAAAGGCAAGTTTCTTGAAGTGTTGGTTCCCGATGCCTCGTCAAAAAGTGCTCATGGTTCTGTTGTATATTTATGGGACCCAGATAGTAATTCTCCTTGGTTATTAGACTTTGGAGTATGTCGAGGAGTAGCTGGAACTAAAATTTGAGATGGTATTGAAGATTCATGCATTAGCTCAATCTGACTTCTCAATTACACCAATGAGTGGAATGGATCGAGTTTGGTCTAATGCCAACATTATGAAAACTTATGAAACATATTTGTATTATTCTGCAGGCATTTAAATAAGGTTACAAAGGGACAGGAATAGACCACCGGCGTACTGGAATAACCAGAACTGTTACATGGTTGTAACAGTGAGCTAATATAGACAAAATATATTAGACATTAGTTACGCTAACATCCCCATTTATTACATTATTTGGGTAATGTAATAACTAATAGCTATACTAACATCCCCCTTACATCATTTTGCAATACAAAGTGAGCTGCGAAACAATTCAAATTTGACACGTCCAAGTGCCTTAGTGAAAATGTTTGCAACTTGAGCATCGGTGGGAATGTGTTGAAGCTGAATTCGGTGCTTTGGAACTTCATCTCGAATGAAATGACATTGTGTGTCAATGTGCTTTGTTATTTCATGATGGACTGGATTCTTGATGAGGTTTAGAACACCCTAATTGTCGTAAAACAAACGTATTGGAGATTTTTATGGATGGCCCATACTTGTCAGAATGCGATGTAACCATATCACTTCACACAGCTTCACGTGCGGCACGATATTCTACCTCTGTTGATAAAATAGCAACCACCTGTTGCTTCTTACTGTGCCAAGAGATAGGACCGGATCCCAAATGAAAAATGTATCCAGAAGTTGACTTGCGATCATCAAATGATCCGGCATAGTCGGAGTCCGTGTATCCTTGCAAGAAGAATTTGTTGTTCCTCTTGTATTCTAGGCCATATTTCATAGTACCACGGACATAGTGAAGAACACGTTTTGCTGCTTTCCAATGAGTCATCTTAGGCTCCCGCATGAACCTCGAAAGATAGTTGACAACAAATATGAGATCTGCCTAGTATTGGTCGGATATATGAGACTCCCAATCAATCGTCGATAGAGAGTACCATCTACCCGAGGTGAGTCATCATATCACGATAATCGAAGTCCATTCTCCATTGGAGTTGCCATTGGCTTGCGGTCGATCATGCGATATTTATCCAGCACATGTCTTGGCATACTTTTTCCGAGACACTTTGATGGAGTGCTCCTTCCCGGCTGAATTCTAGACCAAGACAAGTAATGGAGAAGTCCGAGATCCGTCATCTCAAAATATTTGCACAAGTTTCTTTTGAACGAGAGATCATTGTTTCTGAACTCCCTGTAATGAGCAGATCATCCACATAGAGTACAAGCAACACTATCTCGGAACCCCCGTTTCTTGAAATAGAGGTTTGCATCCGACGGACATCTCTTAAATCCATGCTTGCATAAGGTGATTGTCCATTTTTATATACCAAGCTCGAGGAGCTTGTTTCGCACCATACAAGGATTTGACCAATTTGCAAACTTTTCTCCGTTGGCCTTCCACTTCAAATCCTTCAGCCGAGTCATATAGACTTCTTCTTGGAGATCACCATTTAGAAAGGCACTTTTGACATCCATCCGGTGAAATTTCCACCCATATTGTGCTGCCATAGCACACATAACCCGAATTGTGGTCATCCGAGCAGTAGGGTGCAAAAGTTTCCTCATAGTCGATGCCTTCCCTTTGAGCATAGCCCTTTGCAACAAGACGGGCCTTATGCTTATCAATTGTTCCATCTACCTTGTACTTGACTTTATATACCCATTTGTAGCCAATGGGTTTCTTTCCATGTGGAAAATCAACAAGCTTCCAAGTTTTATTCTTCATCAGAGACTCATACTCTGTATCCATAGTGGCCTTCCACTGAGGCTCACTGAGAGCATCTTGCACTGATGCAGGTTCAAGACTATCTATGGTAGACATGAATGCCCCCGTCATCATCAATATCCATATCCTCAACTTCGTACTTGGAGTCACGAAAGTTCCTTAAAATATTGACAAAGATCATCAACTTCACCGTTTCTCGGCTTCTCTTTCCTTTTGAGCCATACCGCGTGTACGAGGTCTATCCAAATTCAAATTGGGAGGAGTGGATAAATTTGCATCTCCTCGATTGTATTTGTACACCATTTAGGATTCTTCTTCGGTGGAGTTGAAGAAGATGTAGAAGGACCTCTGTCTGTGTTGACGAAGGAATATTCTCTTCCTTAGTTTCCACAATATCTTGGTGTACTTTAGATGTGCTCTGTGATGTGAAAGCTTCATCAAAGACAACATCTCTTCTGATATGAATTTTCTTGGTCAAAGGATCTATCAACCGATATCCTTTAGAGTGCTCAGAATAACCAAGAAAAATACATCTCAGTGTTTTCTCATCTAGCTTCTTCCTTTTCTCTTTCGATATGTGCATGAAAGCGTGACATCCAAAAATACGTAGATGAGATATGGAGGGTTTTCGACCACTCCATGCTTCTTGTGGAGTCATTCCTTTTAGGGCCTTTGTGGGTGCCCTATTCAACAGATACACTGTAGTGGTGATAGCTTCTGCCCAATATTGTTTCCCAAGAGTAGCTCCTGTGAGCATACAACGAACCATTTCCATTATAGAACGGTTCGTTCTCTCAGCAACTCCATTTTGCTGAGGAGTATAGGAAGTTGTTAAGTGTCTCTTGATTCAATGCTTATCTAGGAATGCAGAAAATTCATTAGAGGTAAACTCTCCCCCTCGATCTGAGCGGAGGGTTTTAATAGAAGCCCCTGACTCCTTCTCAATGGATTTCTTGAACTGCTGGAATAATGCGAAATATTTAGATTTCAGTTGGAGAAAGAAAACCCACATCTTTCATGAGTAGTCATCTATGAATAACTGAAAGTACCTCTTCCCTCCACAAATTTTGGGTGTGAAAGGACCGCACAGATCAGTGTGAATTAACTCCAAAGGTTTTCGTGCTCTTGTAGAGCTCTTCTCAAATGGTACTCTATTCTTCGCTTTCCTGCCAGCGTCGAGCACACTGGCAATGTGGCGGAAAGGGAAGGAAGACCCTTTACCATATCATACTTGTTGAGCTCAAGTAAGTAGCCAAAACTAAGATGCCCATATCTCTTGTGCCATAGGGAAGTTTCCTCCTTGGTAGAGACAGTCATGGCAACATGTGGAGTAGAGATAGCATCTAGTGCAAATAAGTCGTGCTTATATGAAGCTGTTGCAATCTGCTTACCCTTCTTGGTAATTGTACAACACTTCTTTCCATTCTCAACATGAAAGTTGACAACCATATTTCTATCCAGGATTTGTGTCACTGACAGCAAATTTTTAGCCAATACCGAAACATAGAGGACTTTGTCAATCTAACACTTGCCATCAGGAAGAGTGACTGAAACTGTACCCTCTCCCTGAACCCTGTAGGTTTTATCATCAACAATGGTGACAGGTTTGCCCTCTTTGGCCTCAAATGATTCAAACCACGATCTGTCGCCAGTCATATGTTTGCTAGCTCCAGAATCGACATACCAAACATGATCCCTCTATGTGGAATCTGTGGTAGTCATGAGCACCTTGTGTGCCCATTCAGAATCTGAGTCAGATTCTTCAATAGCAACATTCACTTGGAGTTGCTTGTTTTTATTTTGTGGTTTGTTTTGGCCTTTCTGCTTGTTCTTATGCCAACACCTATTGGTGTCATGGTTGTCTTTCTCACAGATCTTACACCACCTCTTCTTTTTTTGAGGTTGTTTGCATTTTCCTTTCGTATCTTGTTGAGAATTTCCTCCTTTCTAAAAATTGCCTCCTTTTTGCCCATTACCTTTCTTCCTTGAACCCTGCCTGTTGGTGTATAGGGCTGTATTGGAAGAATCATCCTTATGAAGTTGGCGTGCCTCCTGTTGTTGAAGCAAATTGACCAACTCGATGTAGGTAATTTGTCGTTGAGACACCTGGATGGAGGTTATCAACATATCAAATGAAGAAGGTAAAGCTCTCATCACAAGTGAAATGAGAAGCTTTTCATCCACGATATCTCCCAAAGAACTCAATTTTTCTTTCAACTCAGACACTGCACAGAAAGAGTTCAACTGTTTCACCCTGCCTCAAACTCAAGTTATGAAGTTGTTGTTGAAGATGAAGAATGGTGGAATCATTCTTTCCCTCATAGATGGTTTGAAGGGCATCCCATGCCTCTTTACCACTTGATTTGTCAACTATATGAGGTTGCACTTCATCTGAAACAACAAACAAAATGAGCAGCTTTGCTCGACTGTATTTCTTGTCAAAAGCTATCTGATCTGCCGAAGGACCTGTGGATCCTGCTGTTGGTGAAGGCCTAGTTGCTACTCCAGTAACAATATCCCACAAATATTCCATTTGGAGAATAGCCTTCATCTTATGTTTCCATGGTGTATAATTTGGACCTTTCAATAACTGATGCGGATCAGTCATCAACTTTGCAACAACGGCCATAGTGAAGGTTCCTTATATCACCAATTGGTCCCCCTTTCGATATACCTTTTGCTAGGCCAATATACCATACAAAATACCCGCCCTTATGTGAGGGAAACTATAGGTATTTATAAATATCAACAAAAATCACCCGCCCTTACGTGAGGGAGACTATAGGTGAGTTTTAGAGATCATACGATACGTGGAACATAAGCGGTACTGAAAGGGAATCGCCTTGTTGATGGCACCTACCATAGAAGATTCTTCTCATGCGTGGGGCGTAACTTCCCCTAAACACTATGAAGAATACTTCGTCAGGATTTACGCCTAAACACAAGTGCGATAAAGGGTAGTGGATGGAGTAAAAAAATGAAAAAAATGGCGTACTTATTCCTCCCCGACAATTTATAGAGAACAAGCTCAGACGTCGTTGTTGTAGCTATATTAGGCGATAGATACAGTAGCCCAAAGCACGATAGCTTTACCTGTAAGTGTGGGCCAGAGGTACCGTTTTTACCGAACGCTGCGGTGCAAATAAATTGCACAGATGGGTTTAATTATTCCGGGGACTTAGGGAGTGTTTTGATTTTAATTTTTAATGTTATAGTGCAAAAATGAAATATGCAACATACAACAAAAAAAATTGCCCACAAGAATAACCCACAAGGTGTCGGTCACAGCCGAAAATGCACCTTTTACAATTTGCCAAATTGCTATTTTTCGAAAAATTACTCACTATCCCCCTTTGATTTTTTGAAAAAATATCCCCCCTTAAAAAAAATTTCTTTAACAAAGCATTTTCAATAATTATTATATATTTAAAATTAAAATAAATAATTTTAATTTATATAGTTTTAAAACTTATAAAAAATAAATTAAAATTAAAATTTTAATTTATAAAGTTAAAAAAACTATATTAAAAAATTAAAATTAAAAATTTTAATTAAAAATTAATAATTAAAAAAAATAACTTTGAAAAAAATATACCTTGGGGGGAGTCGGTGGGATTTGAACCCCCGACCTGTAGGCTCCCTGAGCCTTACCGCACGGCTCACGACCACGTGAGCCAGCGGGCTGATCCGGAAGGAACAGCAAAGCCCCTCCTTTTTCAACCCTGCTTTCCGCTTCCCGAGCCCTCTGTGCCGCCTCCTCTCTTGAAACTCCCTGCATGCTTTTCGCACTGCGGTGTGGGAGGGGAGGGGTCTGCAACTGTGATATAAAGCGGGGGGGGGGGGGGTTTATACCTAGCTGGAGCGGAATTTCAAATCTCTGCTTCCCGCATAAAGGGGGGGGTCCTCTCCCCTCCGACCTGCGCGTGCTCTGCGCACTATCGCACAGACCTGCACGATAGATTGTTGCACGCGCGCTTTGTCGTGGGCTTGCATGACAGACTGTCACATGCACACTTTGTCACGTGTCGTGACAGCTCCTATCATGGATTGCAGAGCACGACGTCTGCGCACGCTCTGTCGTGGGCTTGCGCGACAAACTGTCACACGCACAAATCGTGCTGCCGAGCGTCGCGCGCGCTCTGTCATGGGCCTATGCGATAGACTATCGCACACGCAAGTCGTGCTGCCAAGCATCACGTTGGGAGGAGTGGCGGCGGGTCCCACGACGCAGTGCACCAAGTGGGGTCATCCGCGGACCTGGACGCGAGGTGGGGGACGGATAGATGTCCGCTCGCCCTCGGCCCTGCGTGTCCTTCCCGGAGCGACCTGGATGCTGGAAACCTTCGAATGCAGTACGCGTTCAACCGGGGCTTCCGCCCTCTTCACTGCACGACGACTGACGCACAATAAAAAAAAAATAGTTCTTCCTTTAAAATCATGCCCAAAAAAAAATTACGAATGACTCTGATGCCATGAAAACTTACGGAACATCTTTGTATTATTCTGCAGGCATTTATATAAGGTTACAAAGGGTCAGGAATAGAACACCGGCGTACTAGAATAACCATAACTGTTACATGGTTGTAATAGTGAGCTAATATAGACAAAATATATTAGACATTAGTTACGCTAACACATTACAATACACAACTATTTTTCAAGATTGGAGCTGGCTAGAGATGATCAAAAGCTGGTTACTATGTTTGAACAAGAGTGTTGCATTTTGCTCATTTATTTTGAGGTTATAGTTAATACTATATTTTTGAGCTTCAAATATGATCAATGAGATCTTTTGCTAAAATTAGAGTTGGAGACATCCTAGAGAGGTTTCATAGAAGATACCTCAAAGATCGATAGCTAGATGGAGCCAATTATAGAGGAATAGGTACTACCATTCATGAGGAGGCTCACCTAAATTGAGTCATCCCTATTGGAGCTAAGTCAAAGAGCTAATCACATTATATTGGACCACATCTAGACATTTCACTTCATTATTGATTTACTAAATAATCCATCTATGTTCAATTTAGATTCCTGGGCTGAGATGGTTGTAGTATATGAGACTACGAATGTGAGTCTCACAAAGCAAGAAGAATAGGCATGGTCAAAGAAATCATGAAAGGAGGCTACTGAATCAAGGGAATCATCTGATGTAGCTAGCAAAAGTGACAACTAAGCCTAATGGATGAAGGTCTAGGGTCGATTGCATCTAGACTAACTGAATACCCCGAGAGCCATAAAAAGTGTTGGTAATTTTGCCACACTAAATTTTGTTGTAAAAATTCTAAATATTAAAAAATAGATTGTACTGGTCCCTTCAATTTTGGGTGTTCTCATTGTTTTAATTTGATGCTTTTAAATTATTTCACCAAAAAAAATAAAATGTAGAAGGCGCGTTAAGAGGATTTTACCCAAGTTGGAGCAAAAGGGAGGATTTTACAAGTGAAGAAAATTATAAGTAATTTCGCTCTGTCTTATGCATTCCAATGTGATTTTTATTTTTAGGGGTGAATTACTATTTTTAGTTAATTTCGGGATGAAAATAATAGATGGGTTTTGGTCAAAGTCAATTTCACCATGATACAAGCAAAAACAATGATTTTCGCTCATTTTCCAACGAACTAGATGGTTTCACCCAAATTCAAGTGTAAGCAAGAAAGAGCACTCAAATTGGAGCAAAAGGCAATAAAAGCATCATCTTCTCGAGTTGGTCAAAGTCAATTTTATCCCAAATAGGAGTGAAATTCATTTTCATCCTCCTTTTGGAACGAAAATCAATTTTTACTCAATAATACATCAAGATTACTTTCTAGAAAGATTCACAGCAAAACTTCTAAAGTGGGTGAAATTTCCAGCGAAGTTAATCATTTTTCGGTGAAAGTAAATTTTGCCCCATTTCCTAGTGAAATCACTACAAAATAAGAAATTAAAGGCAAGAAAGAATGTCTTCTGGCGTAATAGAAAAAATTCTAGGATGGGAAAAAATACCAAACGAAATTTCATTTTTGCCCATGATTGCAACGAAATGGCTTTTCGTCCCATTGCTCTGGCAAGATCATTTTTTTCCTTGTCCTCTCAATGAAGTTCCTTTTGAAGGCACCATCATTGAAGATCATTGTTGGGAAGGATCAAAGGTTGGAAAATTTTAATTCATTGGGGCAAAAAAATCAATATTTCTAGAATTCATGTTGAAGGGTTGCCAACGTTAAATGTTGTGCTCATAATTATGGCATGATCACCTTCATTTTCAAGGCATCGTCCATTGATTTTTCTCCTTTTCCAAATGAAGTTAATTTTTGTTAGGACTTCCTAGAAAAAGTAAAGTTCCAAGGCACAAGACGATGAAGTATCGACCAAGATTTAATGTTCGAGATCTTGATTTTCATGTGACATTGTTGTGTTGCGATGTACCGACTTCTGATATGATTTTCCATAATCCATTCCTACTAATTTTTGAAGCACTCTCCATGAAAACATGATCATTGCTTCCTAAGAAATGTGTTGATTTATTCAATACATTTGTCGAGGAGAGAATTGTTGTTATTGATGTTTGAATAGCCAACATTTTGTTTTAATGCATTTAATTACAAAGGTGCAACCCTCTATAAATACTAAGCATCTTGATGTAAAAATAGAGGGCAAACACTCTGCCAAAAACTTCTTTGAGTTCTCTGCATCAATTGAAAGATATTTGGCTCTAGTTCTTGGATCAGTGGTGTATGCAATCACTTTCTGCGTATCATTTTTATTACATTTATGATCTTTATTAATAAATTTAAATTCTGCATCTAAATTAAACTAAAGGCTGAAATTTTTATTGGAAGTTATCTCTACAAGCTATGAATGGTTCCTATGCTTTTCTTTCTTTTATATGCTAATTAAAAATTGAGTTGAATTTTAGTTGCTATTTTATCCGCACCTTACGCTTCTGTATCATAGGCATCTTTCCCATTTTTTCTACCATTTTCTATATCTTTATATTACCCTAAACTTATACTGATTTTTAGATTAGTAAGGGAGCGAGCTCTCTCTAGATATTGGCCGAAAGGACATCTCTTTCTTTTGCCCTTTCAATGTTGGTTGGGTGTAGGGTGCACATATATTTTGTACTTAGGCAGATTTGTGACCAACATATCCATTTTCCAAGGCTCTCTACTTGAAGATTAGGCATTATATGAGTTGATAGGGTAGGTTTAGACTCCTCTATGACTAAACAAATATTTATTTTATTACCTCTAAACTATTTTTCTTTTCTTTAAATATTTTTCTATTCCTTCCTAGTCATATAGTCTAAAGTATTGTATCTTTTGATATATCCTAGATTGTCTATAATGCTTCACTTTTAAAAGCACTCTACTAGCTTTAACTATTCTTCAATTATACCATTCAATACCATGCATTTACCAAGTATATTAAGAATCTATTGCCATAGTTCTTAGACTATTGAATAGTGTCCCAACATATGATCTATACTATCCTCCTTTTTACATTGCAAACATTGTGATAGGCCATGAAATACTCTTTTCATTAGGTTATCAGAGGATAAATTTTTGCTATGATCTACTAGCCATAAAAACATTTTGACCTTTGTAATGCTTGGCTATCCAAAATATCTCTCCATATTCTTGCAATATTCCTATTTTAGTGGTTCTTTATATTATATCTTTTTCTTCCCATGTATTATTTTGAGCTATTCAAATCCTGAATAAACTAACCTTTAGCTCCCCTAAAATTAATAATTGTTGTGATATTTTTTTCTCAACAACCTTCTAACAACAATGTCTCATAAAACTGCAAAAAAAATTCTTTCCATTTATATATTATTTCCTAATCCTTGTACATAATATTTGAAACCCTATCACCATATTTTTCTTGAATTAATATCATACATGGTTTCAAAATTATATCTATATTGAGTTATTTTTATCACACAAAGTATCTCTCCAAATATAATATGTTTCTCCATATCCCACCACCCATATTAGACCTCTAATAATTAGATCAATTAATTTTTTAAAATCATTTCGTAGTGTTGGATCATATGCTAGTGAGAATGCAATAAAGATTAAGCTTGGGTAACTAGGCTTAAGGTACTTAGAATAATTTTTTCTCATTATCTTTGACTCTCTTTGTACAATCAAATTACTTATTCTATTAGAGCTAGGTTTGCATCTGTAAGAACTCTTAAATTGAGAAATCCCGTAGGTTTAAATCAAACACCTTGATGCATTTCACCAAAGGAAACTTTATTTTATTAGGTAATCATGACCACAAAATGACTACATAATATGGATTAAGCTTTTTTCTTCCAATTTTGGCATAATATACAAGGACACACAATATGATAAAATGACTTGCACGATTGATTTACTTAGCTACACTATTATTTCTAATGATAACCATATCCCTTTCCATGTTGGTAGTTTATTCTAAACTTTATTGATAACTGGATTCTATAGTTCTATCCTCATTCTCTCCTTATATAAGGGCATCCCTATATATTTTGCTCATATTTTTCCTTTACTGTTTGAAGTAATCCATATATCCTTACTTTGATTCTACCTAAAATATTTACGATGTAAATTTTAGATCTTGTTCTAATATATTTTTGCCTTGATGCTCTTTCACATTCCTTTTATAAGTTATTTAAATCTCTAGTCTCATTTATTTCTGGCCTCCCAAAATGGGTTGTATTATCTACAAACTATTGATAGGTGATGTTGTTGATGTTATTACTAGACTTAAGTCTACTTATTATCCCTTATTTGTATGACTTACTCAATTTAGTTCCTAATACCACTATAATAATAACAAACATGAAGAGCAAAAGGTCATGATAAAGTAAAACTAGAAAAAAAGTAAATATAGAATCAAAGGAAAAAGAAAAAGAAGATAATAGATACACACATAACACAATATTTCACCTAGGAAAACCTTAAGGGAAAAGACCCAGTACAATAATACCTCCTTATTGTATAAAATTAACTATATCCAATATAATAATGTTCATACCTCAACTCTCTTCAAACCTTGATGCAAGTGCAATTAAATAACAAAAAAGAATAGATTTTACAATACCATGGGTGAAAAACCATGGGTTAAAATATTTGACCGTAAATAGCCCACATGGGTCTAAAAATTACTTAAGAATCCCTAAAACTTTCATCAAGGACTGCCATCCCTAGAACCCCACTTTTCGGGGGTTATCATCCCAAACCCCTACTCATGGCCCGATCCAACATCAAACCTTGGCGAGGATACATGGAGAGTGTCTAGTATATTTTAGAGTTAACCCCACTAGAATAACATGGAAAATATTCAATATATTTCCAACATTCTACCACTTGCTGAATACTTTCCATAGGGGTCAAAAACTACCATTGTTAATTGTAAAGGGCAACCATGCCCATATATCTTCTGTACTAAGAAAAAAATTGAGTAGGTACAACCTTTATTAATGAATCAATAGAATTATTCTTTGTATCAACTTTCCCGAACATCACCCAATTCCCTTCAACCATATCTCTCATAAATTGAAACTTGATATTAATATGTTTTGACCAATCATGACAACCAGGATTGTTGACAAAAAATATTGTACTTTGACTATCACTATTAATTCTCATAACCTTCTACTTAAGACCAAATGTTGAACACAACTCTATATCCACACTACTTCTTTATAGGTATGAGTTGCTACAATGTACTCTTACTTTGTTATGGTCAAAGCAACTACTGATTACTTTTTACTCATCCAACTTACTGCCACTCTAAATAGTCTAAACACATAAGCACTTGTGGATCTTCTCTTGTCTAGATCTCCAACCTAGTGAACATCCACAAAACCTTGTAGATTTTCAATATTACTATCTTCATATTTTCCTTGATAATAGATAGCATAGTCTGAAGTTCCACACAAATATCTAAAGATCCTCTTCATAGAAGTCCAATGTTCCTTTATTTTATTAGATATATATCTTCTAACTAATCCCACTACATGTGCAATATTAGTTCTAGTATAGACAATTTCATACACCAGACTATCAACAATGCTAGAATAAGGAACATGATGCATTTCTTTAATTTACTCATCTATTTTAGGAAATTTTTTAATAGATAACTTTTGACCAATAGGATATGGAGTACATACTAGTTTACAATCATGCATCCTAAAAAATAGTAGTATCAAATCAACATATTTCCTTTGATTTAACCACAATTTTTTATTTGCACAATCCCTTACTATTTCCATACCCAAAATAAATTTTGAAGTACCCAAATCCTTCATGTCAAATTTAGAAGATAAATAAGATTTTAGTAACTTTATCATCTCCTTAATATTACCAATTAATAACATGTCATCCACATGAAAAACAATGATAAAAAAATTTTCACCTTATCATTTAAAATACACACATAGATCTACTCTGCTTTTTCCAAGGCTAAGTGTCAAAACAAACCTATCAAATTTTTTGTTCCACATTCTTGGAGATTACTTCAAGCTATAAAGAGACTTTTTCAACTTGCATACCAAGTCCTCCCTACCTTTTACCCTAAATAATTATGGTTGTGACATATATATATCTTCATCAAGTTCACCGTGTATAAATGTTATATTTACATCCATTTGTTCTGTTTTAAGATCAAAAGCAGCAAAAATAGCCAACAAAAATCTAATTGAAGTTAGTTTATCCATAGGAGAAAATCCTTTTACTACCAGGTGAGCCTTATACTTTTCCAACTTTCCTTCTACATTGTACTTCTTGAATATCCACTTACAACCAACCAATATTCTTCTAGGGGGATTTTACCAAGTCCCATGTCTTATTTTTATCCAAGAACTCCATTTCTTCCTCCATAGCCCTTTTCCAAGACTTATTCTCATTTTACTAAAGTGCTTCCTTTATAGTCTTGGGTTCTTCATTAGTAACTAATATATTAAATGTAGAACAAATATTTGAAGAGCTATACCTTTTTGGGAGTCTCTCACTCAATCTAATCTTCTCAAACTTGGAGTTCTAGGTTCTGCATCTTTAGCTTCCTCCCCACCTTCTTCCTCTAAATGTTTCTCTTCAGACTCTCTATAGTTCATCTTCTTTTGTACCACCAGGTTCTACCATAGGTTCCTCCTCCTATTCCAATTTTACTTGAAAATTTTTAGTTTCTTTTCTTGGTTGCATTTCTTGTTTTGGAACCCCTTTTGTTTCTCTAAATATCACATTATTTTTGATAAGTTCAAATTTCATTAAAAAAGGGTTTTGAAAGGGCCCCAAAACCTTAATACAATAGGTCACTAGACCACAAGCAAGGCCACAAGAAAGGTTGCAGGAAAGGCCACCGAAAATGCTAGAGGAAATGCCCAAGAAAATGCCTAAGGAAAGGCTTAAGGAAATCCTTTAGGAAAGGCTTAAGGAAAGCCTTCAGGAAAAGTGTGTGAAAAACACGCCTAAAGTGGAAAAAAATATCATCCCCCCCAACCATGAATTTGAATAGCCTACCCAATTGGAAAAGGGAAAAAATGAGAAAAATTAAAATTTTGAACACTCCTACCCAACCACAAGTTTGAACAACCCAAACAACGAAAAAAATAAGAAACCCAAAACTCACAAACCCGTGCAAGGGAAAAACTAGAATCCGACCAAGAAACACCGGGAAACCAAAACTACAATACAAAAAACCACACTGAGAAGCAGGGCAAAGTAGAGGAACCACCAAAAAAACATGCAAGGATGAAAGAGAATAACATACCACACAGACCTGGAAAGATAAACAACAATTTGGGGATCTCCATAGGTCACAAAATCCCCTTGCAGTGAGAATTTCTACTCAGAAATCCATAGAAGCAAAGGAAACAACACAGATCTTCAAGCCATAATAAAGAGGTGAAAAGGTCTTAGGGAACCCCAAAAGAATGAGCCATGGGGTAAATGAGCTATAGACGTTAAGAATAGGTCCCACACCAAACCAAAAAAATGCAACAAGAACCCTAAGTCATCCCCCAACACTATCAACAAATATCTTTAGGGAAATAGAAAGGAAATCCAATGGGATCACAACAACATGAAAAACAGAGGCCCTTCCACAAGCCACAAAAAATGTTGAAAGCCCACCATGAAACCCACATTCAAAATTCCAAAGAGTAGCACCATAGGAATAAACATGTGACCATTCCCAAACTATTAAGATACTATGAAGAGCTGCTCATGAAGCCACAACAAGACATCAAGAACCCCCACGTATCAACACCATCAAAAACCAACTTCATGGAACCATAAAAGGAAGTCTAGTGGAATCACAATAGCATGCAAAATAGAGGCCATCCTAAGCCATGAAAAATTTTGCAAGCCCACCACGAAGCCCACATCTAGAAACCCAAAGAGCAACACCACAAGAATAAACATGTGGTCATTCCCAAACCATTATGATACTATGAAGAGCTTCTCATGAAGTCACACATCCAAGATGCAAAGCACCGTACTGTGGAACCGCTCCCCCTCACGGGATAAAGTGAGGCTCAGGAAAGGATCCTGAAGCAACTAGAAACAGGGGGGGAAAAGGAAGACCAGACACAAAAGAGTGGGGGGGCATTGACCTCAGATGAGGTCATCTGCAACACCAACCAACCAAGAAGGAAAGGCCAAGGAAGTGCCAGGGAACTGGGACAGGGCTAGGGAAGGGGAAGTAGGGAAGTAGAACAAGACTTCTAAAGATCACATTATGATTGTAAACAATATTCCATGTTTTTAGATTCTAAAATTTATATCCATTAACACCAATGCAATAGCCCACAAATATGTATTTTTAAGATTTATAGTCTAGCTTAGTCCTTTTATATTTTGGGACATACATATAAGCATCACAACCAAAAACTCGTATATGAATGAGATAAGGTTTCTTACCAATCCATACTTCTTTTGGAGTCTTTCCCACCAAAGGTAAGGTAAGAGATGTATTGATGAGGTAACAAGTAGTTAACATGACTTCTTTCAAGAAATTTCTTTCTAATCCTATACCACTTAGTATGCTTCTAGCCTTATCCATCAATGTTCTACTCATCCATTCTGCAACTCCATTATGTTGTGGAGTATATAGAATTATTTTCTACCTTTCTATTTCATAGTCCTTGCAAAAATGCTCAAATTCATTAGAGCAATACTCACCACCATTGTCACTTCTCAAAACCTTTATATTTTCTTTATTTTATTTTCTATAAGAGCCTTAAACTCTTTAAATTTATTTAAAACATCATATTTTTCTGTAAAAAATATACCTAGTTCTATATTGAAAAGTCATCTATAAATATAACAAAATAGATAGATTTATCTAACGATGGTACTTTTTTAGGTCCAAACACATCACTATGAAGCAGATGCAAAATTCCTTTAGATATTTAAGCACTACTAGGAAACTTTCCAAAAATATAGTGCTCACAAAAATTAAAATTTAATGGGTAATAAAAAATTTCTTCAACCATACCTTTCATTTTTATGTTTGAAGGTATTTCTCACCAATATGCCCCATGTTTTGATACCACAACATTGTCTTCACTATAGGAATACTTAGATCCACTTCTACCATATTATTATCCTCTACAACTAAAGAGTTATTACAATCAATACTTACAATACTAGCCTCAAGTTTGAGCAGAGTTCCTATACGAACTCCCCTTGCCAACACCAATATTCCACAAACCATATTGTATCTATCCTTATTGAATACCACAGTCATACCCACGTCATTCACCTTACTCATGGATATCAAATTCCTTGCCAAACCTAGAATAATAAACACACTAGGAAGGGTTTTAATTATTCCATATTTTAACCTCAGCTTGAATCTTCCTTGAACTATTATTTTATATGTTGTATTGTATCCCATGATGACTTCACCTCCATTTATCTTTTCATATTCTTAGAACCCCTTCCTATGAGGAGTCATATGAAAGTAAGCACCTGATTCAATCAACTATGAGTCATGGTATTCACTTGTGCACGCTACATTTAATAATAAGTCCCCTAAATCTTCATTTGTGGTATTCATTTCTATATAAGTTCCTTCACAAAATGATTTAATATTATCAATTTTTTTAGATTTGTAGTCTCTTTTATAATGCCCTATTTTTCCATGCTTCTAGCATTTCTTATTTTATGGAGCAATAGATTTACCCCTAGATCTTAATTTCCTTTCTCCTGATTTATTTTTGCTTCTTCCTTGAGAATAACCTCTCACAACCAATGCATCATTCTGATGATAATCCTTAGAATATTTTTGTCTCATTTCCTCAAATAGCAATTTTCCTACTATATCCTCTACTTTCAATGTAGAAGTAGTATTGGTGGTTGCCATAACTAGGCTATTTCAAAAATTATGCAATGAATGAATTAAACTAATACACTTTTCCTCTTCATCTATTTTTAATTCAAAAGAGTTTAATTGACTTACCAGAGTATTAAAAGCATTCAAATGTTTAGCCACAGAGTCACCAACATTCATCCAAAGTGAATACAACTTATTTCAAAGAAAGAGTTTATTTACCAGCGACTTTATTTGATATAAAGTTCCTAGTTTATCTCATAATGACTTTGCCATGGTATTTGTTGATACATTCAATAATACTGAATTAGATAAGAATAATCTAATAAAACTCCTTGCCTTCCTATAAATATTTAACCAATCCTCATCTATCGATGATGTTGGTTATATTCTCGAGACCACAATCCACTAATCTCTATCAACCAATAGATCCTCAATCATGAAATTCCATAATTCAAAATTATATCATGTGCTCCCCATAATTTTCCTTTGTCCATATTCTTTTGTGTATGGATCCCACTCAAAAATGAATTTATCATAGATTTAAAACCCTTACTCCTCAAAAAAAGCTAAAAAACTAGCTCTGATACCAAATGAAGAGCAAAAGGTCTTGATAAACTAAATCTAGAAAAATAGTTATACATAATCAAATAAAAGTAGTAGAAGAAGAAGATAACAGATACACACATAATATAGTATTTCATTTGGGAAACCCTTACGAGAAAAGAACCTAGCACAATAATATCTCCTTATTGCATAAACTTAACTGTCTCTAATACAATAATGTTCATCTTTCATCTCTCTTCAAACCCTAATGCAAGTGCAATTAAATAACAACACAAGAACATATTTTACAATACCATAGGCAAAAAACTATGGATTTAAATATTTAACCCTAAACAACCCATATGGGTCTAAAAATAGCTTAAGAAAACCTAAAATTTTTATTGTGGGTTGTCGCCCTTGCACCCTCACTTTTTGGTGGTTGTTGTCCCTGAACCCTTGCTAGGAAATGACCTAGTCCCAAACCCTTATGAGAATACATGGAGAGTGTCCAATACCTTTCAGAGTTCACCCTTCTAGAATAACATTGAAAATACTCAATATATTTCCAAAAATATATATATGCTGGTAGAGGATCTTCTTGTCTACGACCCCTCTTGGTTTTAAATGACTCTATTACTAGATCATTGACCAACATTGAATATGATAATGTGGAGACTAAAACTTTGACCCATATGACACATTTATTCCCAAATCTAAACTTTTCTAATAATGCAAAACCAAAATCTCATTTAACCTTGTCATATGATTTATTCATATCAAGTTTTAAGATCATTGATCTATAATTTTTAGAATTTATTGACTGCATTACTTCATGAGGTCCTACACTCCCATCTAGAATTTGTCTCCCTTTCAAAAATCCTTCTTGCTCTTCTAAAATTATTTTATCTAATAGTGGACTTAATTAGTTTTCCATCACTTTGGATATTATCTTATAATCCATATTAAGTAGGCTTTATTGGCCTACATGAATCAAATGATTTTGCATCCATTTTTTTTAATTAGGATAAGATATGTCACATTTATTTTTATAAGGTATGTACTATTTTACCCTTGATTGTTCCCCTAGCACAAATAAAAAATCCTTCACTATTTTCCATTATGCTAATAAAATATTGTTGAGATCCCATTTGGACATGGTGATTTATCCTTATCAAAAGATAAAATATCTATGTGAATTTCTTCCAAAGTAATATGTTCCATACATTTTATATTGTCTTCATCTATTAGAACTTAAGGTACTTCTTATAGTAGTTTATTATGAAGAACATCAATCTCCTATTATCGTAGAATATTTTGGTTAAAAAATATTGTCACCTTTTTAATTTTGCTCTAGTCTTCAACCAAAACCCTCTCTATAATACAACTCTACTAATTTTGGAACCTAATCTCTAGACTATTGCTATTTAATGAAAAAGCTTTATGTTTTCATCTCCTTGTTTTAACAAAGTTTGTGTTGATTTCAATTTTCAAAATTTCTCTTTCTCACTCAAAATGTTATGATATTCACTAAGCAAATATTTTACTTTTGATATTGGATTAATGTGCAAACCTTTTTGAAATTTTGAAAGTTTTTCTTTTAGAATTGCTTTCTTCTTAAAAATATTTTTAGAAGTGTTCTTCTTCCATTCTTTTAATCTATATGCAATTGATTTAATTTATTTTGGAACTGTATAGATCCCACCATTTGTTGAAGAAATCCACATCTATAGCATTATATCAACAAATTAAGGATGGTCTTTCCACATTTTTCATCTTTAAAATATAATATTTTAAAATTTACTTACCACCATTTGAACTTTTATTGGCTAGTGATCTAAATCAATCCTTGTCAAGGTATTAATTTTAGTACAAGTATCTTCATCTAACCAAATAATATGAAAGTATGCATCTGTCTAATTTATTTACTATTAGCTTCTAGCCTATCCTATTGTTGGTCCATGTATTGTTATCCTATTCAAACACAATACTCATAGATTATTATTTTGAATAAAAACTAAGGCATCATTCATGCTTTGGGTTATTTGTACATTTCTACTATTTTTTATCCAGCATAGCTATGACATTAAAATCCCCTATTATCATGAATCAATTTTCTTGGTCTTCACTTCTCATAAAGGTTTCAATCACACTCCATAATTTTGATCTACCTAAGTTGTATATCCATATACATTGATAACAATGAAATAAATATTTGTAAAGTAGCATGTGATTAATGAGTCTAACTAATATCTAGTTTTATGAATGGTTTATTAGGATATTATAACTAGATTCCAACATAATATATTTCCCCCTAGTACTCCTAAATCTATAACATCCCATTCACATTTACCAAGGCTCTCTACTTGAATATTATGTATTATATGAGTTTATAGGGTAGGTTTAGACTCCTCTATGACTAAACAAATATTTCTTTTTATTACCTCTAAACTATTTTTCTTTTCTTTAAATATTTTTCTGTTCCTTCCTAGTCATATAGTCTAAAGTATTGTATCTTTTGATATATCCTATATTTTCTATAATGCTTAAATTTTAAAATCACTCTACTAGCTTTAACTATTCTTCAATTATACCATTCAATGCCATGCATTTACAAAGCATATTAAGAATCTATTGCCATGGTTCTTAGACTATTGAATAGTGTCCCAACATATGATCTATATTATCCTCCTTTTTACATTGGAACATTGTGATAGGCCATGAAATACTCTTTTCATTAGGTTATCAGAGGATAAAATTTTGCTATGATATACTAGCCATAAAAATATTTTGACCTTTGGAATGCTTGGCTATCCAAAATATCTCTCCATATTCTTGCAATATTCTTATTTTAGTGGTTCTTTACATTATATTTGTTTCTTCCCATGTATTGTTTTGAGCTATTCAACTCCTGAATCAACTAATATTTAGCTCCCATCAAATTAATAATTGTTGGGATACTTTTTTCTCAACTACCTCCTAACAACAATGTCTCATATAACTTCAAAAAAAAAATCTTTCCATTTATATATTCTTTCCTAATCCTTGTACATAATATTTGAAACCCTATCACCATATTTTTCTTGAATTAATATCACACATGGTTTCAAAATTATATCTAGATTGAGTTTTTTTTTTATCACACCAAGTATCTCTCCAAATAGAATATGTTTCTCCAGTTCCCACCACCCATATTAGACCTCTAATAGTTAGATCAATTAATTTTTTAAAATCATTTCATAGTGCTGGACCATATGCTAGTGAGAATGCAATAAAGATTAATATTGGGTAACTAGGCTTAATGTACTTAGAATAATTTTTGCTCATTATATTTGACTCTCTTTGTACAATCTCCAAATTACTTATTCTCTTAGAGCTAGGTTTGCATCTGTAAGAACTCTTAAATTGAGAAATCCCCTAGCTTACTCAAACACCTTGATGCATTTCACCAAAGAAAACTTTATTTTATTAGGTAATCATGACCACAAAATGACTACATAATATGGATTAAACTTTTTTCTTCCAATTTTTGCATAATATACAAGGACACATAATATAATAAAATGACTTGCACGATTGATTTACTTAGCTACACTATTATTTCTAATGATAACCATATCCCTTTCCATATTGGTAGTTTATTCTATACTTTACTGATAACTAGATTCTACAATTCTATCCTCATTCTCTCCTTAGATAAGGGCATCCCTAGATATGTTGCTCATAGAGTTTCCTTTACTATTTGAATTAATCCATATGTCCTTACTTTGATTCTACCTAAAATTTTTAGGATGTAAATTTTAAATTTTGTTCTAATATATTTTTGCCCTGGTGCTCTTTCACATTCCTTTTATAAGTTATTTAAAGCTCTAGTCTCATTTATCCCTGGCCTCCCAAAATGGGTTTATTATCTACAAACTATTGATAGGTGATGTTGTTGATGTTATTACTAGACTTAAGTATATTTATTATCCCTTATTTGTATTACTTACTCAATTTTATTCCTAATACCACTACAATAATAACAAACATGAAGAGCAAAAGGTCATGATAAACTAAATCTATAAAAATAGTAAATATAGAATCAAAGTAAAAAGAAAAATAAGATAATAGATATACACATAACACAATATTTCACCTAGGAAAACCTTAAGGGAAAAGACCCAGTACAATAATACCTCCTTATTGTTTAAAATTAACTATATCCAATAAAATAATGTTCATATCTCATCTCTCTTCAAACCTCGATGCAAGTGCAATTAAATAACAACAAAGAATAGATTTTATAATACCATAGGTGAAAAACCATTGGTTCAAATATTTAACAATAAATAGCCCATATGGGTCTAAAAAATAATTAAGAATCCCTAAAACTTTCATCAAGGACTGCCACCCCCAGACCCCCACTTTTCGGGGGTTATCATCCCAAACCCCTACTCGTGGTCGGATCCAACATCAAACCTTGGCGAGGATACATGGAGAGTGTCTAGTATATTTTAGAGTTAACCCCACCAGAATAACATGGAAAATATTCAATATATTTCCAACATTCTACCACTTGTTGAATAATTTCCATAGGGGTCAAAAACTACCATTGTTAATTGTCAAGGGCAACCATGCCCATAGATCTTCTATACTAAGAAAAAATTTGAGTAGGTACAACCTTTATTAATGAATCAATAGAATTATTATTTGTATCAACTTTCTCAAACATCACCCGATTCTCTTCAACCATCTCTTTCACAAAATGATACTTGATATTAATATGTTTTAACCAATCATGACAACCAGGATTGTTGACCAAAAATATTGCACTTTGACTATCACTATAAATTCTCATAACCTTCTACTTAAGACCAAATGTTGAACACAACTCTATAACCACACTACTTCTTTATAGGGATGAGTTTCTACAATATATTCTTACTTTATTATGGTCAAAGCAACTATTTATTACTTTTTACTCATCCAACTTACTTGTCCCTCTAAATAGTCTAAATACATAAGCACTTGTGGATCTTCTCTTGTCTAGATCTCCAACCTAGTCAACATCCATAAAACCTTGTAGATTTACAATATTACTATCTTCATATTTTCCTTGGTAATAGATAGCATAGTCTAAAGTTCCACACAAATATCTAAAGATCCTCTTCATAGAAGTCCAATATTCCTTTATTTGATTAGATATATATCTTCTAACTACTCCCACTACATGTGCAATATTAGTTCTAGTATAGACAATTTCATACACCAGACTATCAACATTGCTGGAATAAGGAACATGATGTATTTCTTTAATTTATTCATCTTTTTTAGGACACTGTTTAATAGATAACTTTTGACCAATAGGATATGGAATACATACTGGTTTACAATCATGCATCCTAAAAAATAGTAGTATCAAATCAACATATTTCCTTTTATTTAACCACAATTTTTATTTGCACAATCCCTTACTATTTCCATACCCAAAATAAATTTTGAAGTACCCAAATCCTTCATGTCAAATTCAGAAGATAAATAAGATTTTAGTAACTTTATCATCTCTTTATTATTACCAATTAATAACATGTCATCCACATAAAAAACAATGATATAAAAATTTCACCTTCTCATTTAAAATACACACATAGATCTACTTTACTTTTTCCAAGCCTAAGTGTCAAAACAAACCTATAAAATTTTTGGTTTCACATTCTTGGAGATTACTTCAAGCTATAAAGAGACTTTTTCAACTTGCAAGGCCTGAGCAAAGGTTACAGGAAAGGCCACCGAAAATACCAAAGGAAATACCTAAGGAAAGGCTTAAGGAAATCCTTTAGGAAAGACTTAAGGAAAGCCTTCATTAAAGGATTAAGGAAAGCCTTTAGGAAAAGTGCATGAAAAAACGTTCCTAAAGCGGAAAAAAAATATCCTCCCACCAAACCATGAATTTGAATAGCCCGCCCAATGGAAAAAGGGAAAAAATGAATTAAAATTTTTAACACTCCTACCCAACCACAATTTTGAACAACCCATATAGTGGAAAAAAGAAGAAACCAAAAATTCATAAACCCACACAAGAAAAAAACTAGAATTCGACCAAGAAACATCGGGAAACCAAAACTGCAATACAAAAAACCATACTAATAAGTAGTGAAAAGTAGAGTAACCACCAAAAAACATGCAAGGGTGCAAGAGAATAACATCCCACATAGACATAGAAAGAGAAACAACAATCTGGGTATCTCCAAAGGTCACAAAATTCCCTTATAATGAGGATTGCTACTCAGAAACCCACAAAAGCAAAGGAAACAACACAAATATGCAAACCATGGGAAAGAGGTTCAAATGTCCCAAGGAACCCCAATAGAAAGATCCATGGGGTAAACGAGTTGCAGACGTTAAGCATAGGTCCCACACAAGACCAAAAAAATCTAGTAAGAACCCTAAGGCATCCCCCAACACTGCCAAAAAATAGCTTTAGGGAATTAGAAAGGAAATCCAACGGGATCACAACAACATGCAAAACAGAGGCCCTTCCACAAGCCATGAAAAATGTTGAAAGCCCACCATGAATCCCACATTCAAAATCCCAAAGAGCAGCACCACAGGAATAAACACGTGACCATTCCCAAACTATTAAGATACTATTAAGAGCTGCTCATGAAGCCACAATAAGACATCAAGAACCCCCAAGGATCAACATGACCGAAAACCAGCTTCAATAAACCAGAAAATGAAGTCTAGTGGGATCACAACACCATGTAAAATAAAGGCCCATCCCAAGCCATGAAATTTTTTTCAAGCCCACCATGAAGCCCACATCTAGAAACCCAAAGAGCAGCACCATAGGAATAAACATGTGGTCATTCCCAAACCATTATGATATTTTGAAGAGCTTCTCATGAATCCACACATCCAAGATGTGAAGCACCATACTAGTAGAACCTCTGAACCATAGCTTCAAATAGAACCCTACAAAAAACATGGGACAAAGCTGAGAGCTCCAAGGAAAGGATCCCTAAAGCAACATATAAATCCCAAGGAAAGTTCAAAGGAAGATCCCAGGGATATCCTAGACCAAGAACACATAAAAAGACCCTTCAAAAAGGTATGGTATGGTGAATACAAGAGGAACATTGCCCTCCCATCGCAATGAGGTCATCTGCAACACCAACTAGCCAAGAAGGAAGGGCCAAGGAAATGCCAAGAAACTAGCACAGGGCTAGGGAGGGGGAAGTAGGGAAGTATAACATGACTTCTAAAGATCACATTATGACTTTAAACAATATTCAATGTTTTAGATTCCAAAATTTATATCCATTAAAACCAATGCTATAGCCCACAAATAAGCATCGCAACCAAAAACCCTTATATGAATGGGATAAGGTTTCTACCAATCCACACTTATTATGGAGTCTTGTCCACCAAAGGTAAGGTAAGAGATGTATTTATGAGGTAACAAGTAGTTAACATGACTTCTTCCATGAAATTTATTTCTAATACTATACCACTTAGTATGCTTCTAGCCTTATCCATCAATGTTCTACTCATCCATTATGCAACTCCATTCTGTTGTGGAGTATATGAAATTGTTTTCTACGTTTCTATTTCATAGTCCTTGCAAAAATGCTCAAATTCATTATAGCAATACTCACCACCATTTTCACTTCTCAAAAACTTTATATATTTTTTATTTGATTTTATATAAGAGTCTTAAACTCATTAAATTTATTTAAAACATCATATTTATTCCGTAAAAAATATACCTAGGTATATCTTGAAAAGCCATCTATAATGCAGCAAAATAGATAGATTTACGTAACGATGGTACTTTTGTAGGTCCAAACACATCACTATGAAGCATATGTACAATTCCTTTAGATCTTGTAGCACTACTAGGAAACTTGACTTGGGTTTACTTTCCAAAAATACAGTTCTCACAAAAATCAAAATTCAATCAGTAATAAAAAACTCCTTCAGACATACCTTTCATTTTTTATATTTGAAGGTCTTTATCACCAATATGCCCCATGTATTGATGCCACGACATTTTCTTCACTATAGTAATACTTAGATCCACTTCTACCATATTATTCTCCTCTACAACTAAAGATTTATTACAATCAATACTTACAATAATAGCCTCAAGTTTGAACAGAGTTCCTATTCGAACTCCCCTTGCCAACACCAAGATTCCACAAACCATCTTGTATCTATCCTTATTGAATACCATAGTCATACCCACGTCATTCATCTTACTCATGGATATCAAATTCTTCGCCACACCTAGAATAATCAACACACTAGGAAGGGTTTTAATTCTTCCCTATTTTAACCTCAACTTGACTCTTCCTTGAACTATTATTTTATATGTTGAATTGTATCCCATGAATACTTCACCTCTATTTATCTTTTCATATTCTTATAACCCCTTCCTATGAGGAGTCATATGAAAGTAAGCACATGATTCAATCAACCATGAGTCATGGCATTCACTTGAGCATGCTGTAGTTAAGAATAAGTCCCCTAAATATTCATTTGTGGTCTTCATTTCTATAGAAGTTCCTTCATAAAATGAATGAATATTATCAACTTTTTTATATTTGTAGTCTCTTTTATAATGCCCTATTTTTCCATACTTCTAGCATTTCTTCTTTTATGGAGCAATAGATTTACCCCTAGATATTAATTTAATTTCTCCTAATTTATTTTTGCTTCTTCCTTGAGAATAACCTCTCACAACCAATGCATCCTTCATATGATAATCCTTAGAATATTTTTGTCTCATTTCCTCAAATAACATTGTTCCTACTATATCCTCTACTTTCAATGTAGAATTAGTATTGGTGGTAGTCATAACTAGGCTATTCCACAAATCATGCAATGAATGAATTAAACTAATACACTTTTCTTCTTCATCTATTTTTAATTCAATAGATTTTAATTGACTTACCACAGTGTTAAAAGCATTCAGATTTTTAGCCACAGAGTCACCAGCATTCATCCAAAGTGAATATAACTTATTTCAAAGAAAGTTTATTTACCAGTGACTTTACTTGATACAAAGTTCCTAGTTTATCTCATAATGACTTTGCCATGGTCTTTGTTGATACATTCAATAATACTGAATCAGATAAGCATAATATGATATAAATCCTTGCCTTCCTATCAATATTTAACCAATCCTCATCTATCATTGATGTTGGTTAGATTCTCGAGACCACAATCCACTGATCTCTATCAACCAATAGATCATCAATCATGAGTTTCCATAATTCAAAATTCTATCATGTGTTTCCCATTATTTTCCTTTGCCCTTATTATTTTGTGTATGGATCCCACTCAAAAATGAATTTATCATAGGTTTAAAACCCTTACTCAAAAAAAATTAAAAAACCTAGCTCTGATACCAAATGAAGAGAAAAATGTCCTATTAAACTAAATCTAGAAAAATAGTAAATACATAATCAAATAAAAGTAGTAGAAGAAGAAGATAACAGATACACACATAATATAGTATTTCATTTGGGAAACCCTTACAAGAAAAGAACCTAGCACAATAATATCTCCTTATTGCATAAACTTAATTGTCTCTAATACAATAATGTTCATCTTTCATCTTTCTTCAAACCCTGATGCAAGTGCAATTAAATAACAACACAAGAACATATTTTACAATACCATAGGCAAAAAACTATGGATTTAAATATTTAACCCTAAACAACCCATATGGGTCTAAAAATAGCTTATGAAAACATTAAATCTTTATTGTGGGTTGTTGCCCTTGTACCCTCACTTTTCGGTGGTTGGTTTCCCTGAACCCTTGCTAGGAATTGACCTAGTCCCAAACCCTGATGAGAATACATGGAGAGTGTACAATACCTTTTAGAGTTAACCCTACTAGAATAACTTTGAAAATACTCAACATATTTCCAAAATATATATATATATGCTGGTAGATGATCTTCTTGTCTACGACCCCTCTTGGTATTAAATGACTCTATTACTAGATCATTTACCAACATTGAATATGACAACGTGGAGACTAAATCTTTAATCTATATGACACATTTATTCCCAAATCTAAACTTTTCTAATAATGCAAAACAAAAAGCTCATTTAACCTTGTCATAGG
This sequence comes from Wollemia nobilis, assembly GCA_028583015.1. Taxonomy (NCBI): domain Eukaryota; kingdom Viridiplantae; phylum Streptophyta; class Pinopsida; order Araucariales; family Araucariaceae; genus Wollemia; species Wollemia nobilis. The sequence continues at coordinate 209,598 of JAQPPZ010000212.1, read as the reverse complement.
ATTTATTCATATCAAGTTTTAAGATCATTGATCTATAATTTCTTCAATTTGTTGACAACATTACTTCATGAGCTCCTATACTCACATCTAGAATTTGTCTCCCTTTCAAAAATCCTTCTTGATCTTCTAAAATAATTTTATCTAATAGTGGACTTAATTAGTTTTCTATCAAAAATTTTGAGCAGGCGAGAGGCGATGTTCTAGGGTTTCTGGAGCGAAGGAAAATCCAGGGCATCAGGTGGGTTGCCGTAGTGTTTTGTTGGTTACTGTGGATCTGAAGGAAAGTCTGCTGCCCCAGGAGGGTCCAATGGGGACTCCTCCGGATCCTCTCTCTGGGAGAAAGAGCTCTTACGCTGAATTGCTAAAAGAAAATTCTTCGTCTTCTAATGACGAAGCTCAGAGAAATACTCTTCATACGCTCTTCAAGAACGCTGGAAAGAGCTCAACAACACATCGAGTTAATGGATGCCTTCCGCAATCCGCCTCAAGACCCAAGATTGTCATCGAGCCAAAGATGGTCGAAGACACAATCATATACAGAGCCAACCATGATCTGATCTGTAAATTCATGGGTATTCGCCCTACCCTAAATTTCTTGCATACCTGGGTCAGACAAAACTGGGAGCCTCATGGTGAGTACTCCTTATGGTTTATTAGCAATGGGTATTTCATTGTTAGTTTTTCTTCTCTAGCCGATAGAAACAGGGCTTTTGAATCAGAAAAGAGGAACCACGGTCCGACAGGGTTATTTGTTCAACCCTGGAGAGTGGGTTTCGATCCTCGTATTGAACCCACGGCTGTCCCGGTTTGGATCCGGTTGTATGCTCTTCCAATGGAGTTTTGGGGTGAGCAGGTTCTGGAAATGATCGGTAACTCCCTCGGTAGACATCTGGGCGTCTCCAAAGACACCATAGAAGGAAACACAACTATTTTTGCAAGAATTTGTGTGGAAATGGATATTAGCCAGCCTCTACCGACAGAGGTGGAACTGGAACTGGCAGGACTATCTTGGATCCAACAGCTAGATTATGAGGCTCTGCCCTTCAGATGCAGAGTTTGCCACAAACATGGGCATTTGGCCCGGTTTTGTCCAAATATTTTGAACACAAAAATGGAGGCCCCGCTTGGAATGCCAAATCGCCCTAGGGAGGGTAAGTCTACTCTTACCAAAGAACCAACCAATACTCCTCGGGGTAATGATGTTCAGAAAGATGGCTTTGAACAGCCCAAAAGAAGGAGAAAGCAAAAGAAAAATGGTAAGGAGCAATCACAACTCAAGCCACCCAATAGGTATGAAATTTTTAAGACACTAGTGGACCAAGAGGATCAAGTCATGGAAGGAGTGGATGGGAATATTGAGGACAATAACATCCACGCTCATGCTTCTCCTTCATCTCCCACCGTCATAGAACAGGTGATTGAGTACACTGAGTTACCGCAGCCAGAGAATGCAGGGGCATTGATAGTGCACTCCCAAGCGCAGCCAATAATCAAGGATGTCAGCATGGGAATAGCAGAAAAGAATAGAGAAAGGCCAGCCCTAGGGATAACTCAGGTGGAAAAGAGATCCAAAAATAGCAACTCTCAAGGAGCGGGCAGAAAATCAAATAAGGACCTGCTAGCAGTTCAAGGAGACAAGCTGATCACTGGAGGATCGGTGAGGACAATTGATTCTTACTGCTCTCAAGGTTTTCAATGATTATTAAATCATGGAATATTAGGGGTTTAAACAGTAGAACCCATCAATCTGCTGTTCAAAGACTCTTAGGAAAATGCAAAACAGATTTTTTGCTTATCCAGGAGACCAAAATGTCGTTAGATCTTATGAGTAAAATAGTTAACAAAATTTGGAGGGGTGCTGGTCATATGGATGTGGCGGCCCAAGGTGCCTCAGGGGGGATTGTCACTCTTTGGAACTCTCTGGAATGGACTGCAATAGAACATATAGCCTGGAGGGGTGTTCTCACATCTCATTTTAGGAATAATGTCACAGCTGAACATGTTTTAATCACAAATTTTTATGGGGCTCAAACCCTTGATGGCCAGAGGCTTCAATGGAAAGTTGTGCATAACATGAGGACCTCAAGGGATGATTTAGACTGGATTATTGCTGGGGATTTCAATGCTAAATTATCTTCTAGAGATCAGGAAGGAGGAACCCCAATTTTGGACCCAGGGGATCGACTTCTGATTGCCCAAGTCCAGGCTTTTCACCTAGTGGATATTAAAGGCCCTGGACCCAACTTTACTTGGACTAACAAGAGGAGGGAGCCACATAGCCGAAAGGTAAAGCTAGACCATTTTCTGGTTTCAGAGGAGGCATTCGTAAAATGGAATACAAAATTCTAGATTTTGGAGGGCCCGATTTCAGATCACTTTCCCATTTTGTTGGAGGGAGGGATTACGACAGGGCAGCATCACAAACCCTTTAAATTTGAGAATTTTTGGTTACAAAAAGAGGATCTTCGAAAGAAAATTCCACAGTGGTGGGAGGAAGGTCGTCTACCTTTTGGGACAACAATGTTTAGATTCCACAAATAGCTTCATTATGTCAAAGCTCAACTGAAACAATGGAGGCAAGCTAACAAGACAGACTTCCAGATCCAAAGAGCTCCTTTGGTGGCCAGATGGGATGAGGTTCAAAAACACTTTAGGGAAGGAACAATTTCAGAGCAGCTCAAAGCCGAGGATGATGCCTTGCGTAAAGCGGTTGAGGACATTGATAACCAAGAGGAGACCTACTGGAAACAGAGAGCAAGAACCACTTGGTTATTGGAAGGTGATAGAAATACCAAATTTTTCCATCGGTCAGCCTGTGCTAGGAGACAGATGAATAACATAGAAGCTCTTCAAGATGAGAATGGACATTCCTTTGATACTCTTCCTGGTATGCATTCCCATTCAATGGATTATTTTTCTAAACTTTTTAAGGCAAGTATGGAGCAAGATGTAGAGGCTCAAAATGAAGTGATTGATGTCATACCCTCTGTTATCTCTGAAGAAGAAAATCAGGCCCTTCTTAAACCCATTGGTAGAGAAGAACTGAAGAATGTGGTCTTTGGAATGAGTACCGGCAAAACTCCAGGACCAGATGGCTTTCCAATTGAGTTTTTTCAGGCCTTTTGGGATACTTTGGATGAGGATGTTTTGGTTGTCGTAGAGGAGTCCAGAGGTAATAAAAGAATGCTTAAGGCATTAAATCATACCTTCATCACTTTAATTCCAAAAGGGGAGGAGGGGGTTCATATTTCAGATTATAGACCTATTGCCTTATGCAATGTGATTTATAAAATAATCACAAAGGTAATGGCTGAACGGCTAAAACCTCTTTTACATAACATTATCTCCTCGGAGCAAGGGGGTTTTGTAGAGGGTAGGCAGATCTTGGATGGGGTGGTTCTTGCTCAGGAGGCAATCCATACAATGCAAAAATCTGGTAATAAAGGAATGTTCATTAAATTAGATATGTCAAAGGCCTATGATAGGGTGGAGTGGAGTTTCTTGTCAAAAATGATGGCAGCCTTTGGTTTTTCTCAGGACTGGATAGATTGGGTCATGAGTTGTGTATCTACGCCGTCTTATTCAGTATTAATCAAGGGTCTTCCCTCGCAACCTTTTGGAGCCTCTCGAGGTCTTCGTCAAGGGGATCCTTGCTCTCCCTATCTTTTCCTCATTTTGGCTGAAGGATTAGGTAGACTTTTCTTGAGGAGAAGACATCAAGGTTTGCTAACAGGTATCAAGGTGGGTGAGGAATTTTTGACTCACTTACAGTTTGTGGATGATACAGGATTGGTTGGAGTGGCCAGCCTCAGGGAAGCAAGAGTGATCAGAGATACTCTTAATGTCTACCTTAGGGCTTCAAACCAAGTCATCAATGATAAAAAATCCAAAGTGGTCTTTCTTAATCTTGATCAAAGGCTCCAGGACAGAGTTCTAGAGATCTTGGGATTCACAAGGACTTCTCTTCCAAGTGGTTTACTTGGGGGTTCCTTTGCATTTCAAAAACTGAAAATGGATATCTGGAAGGATCTTTTGGATGGTATCAAAGATAGAATGAATCATTGGTCTCACAAATGGTTAAGCTATGGGGGTAGATTAACTTTTTTACAGTCAGTCATTCAGGCCATGCCAATTTACAAATTTTCTATCCTGGCTGCCCCTCATAAGATATGGAAAGAGCTGGACAATATGGCTAGAATATTTTTATGGGAAGGAGCAAAAGGAGAGAGGAAATGGGCCTTAGTTGGTTGGGATAAAGTTACCCAGCCCAAGGTAAAAGGAGGGCTGGGACTGAGAAGATCCAAGTTCAATAATAAAGCTTTGGCTGGAAAGTCAGACTGGAGGTGGATTTCCCAACCAACCTCCTTATTCAGCAGAATCCTAACTAGTAAATATTTGGGTCATGTTAACCCCAATGAGGTGGGCCATTTCCCTTTGGATGGCCCTGGATCCCTAGTGTGGCAGGCTCTCAAGCTAGGATCTCAGGTGGTTAAAGATCGATTGTTTTGGAAAGTGGGGAGAGGGGAGAAGGCTCATTTTTGGACAGACTCTTGGGATCAGTACCCACCCATCATTGTTGAATTTCCTGAATTGCAACCAATAAAAACTGCCATAGAAACCAAAGGATGGGTTAACATTGACAGTTACTTCATCACTAGTCAGCTGGGGGAGTATAAGTTTAAGAAGTTTAAGAAGCTGGAGGAGTGGCCAATTTCAATCCCTCCGGAGTTGGCACCCATCATGACTAAAATCTTGTCAAAAATATTTCTCACAGGTAGAGACGAGGAGGATGAATTAGCTTGGGGCTATGGGAGCCTTGGTGTCTTTACAGTGAAGGACGGATATGAGAAGATCCTCCCAGAGCCTCCCCCCCATTCATTCCCGGTTGAGGATTGGACAAAGATTTGGCACTCCAAGGGCTGGCCGAAAGTAAACTTTTTTGCCTGGCAGTTTATGCACAATGAAATTCTCTCTTTTGACAATCTCAGATGTAGAGGAATCATCGGTCCATCTCAATGTGTTTTATGCTACAAGAACGAGGAAACAACTGATCACCTGATGTTTGAGTGCCCTTTCACGCGTCAGATTTGGAAGCGTTGGCTTTCTTGCTATAAAATTCAAGTTAATGGTGACTTGAATCGGACTAATATCTAGAAAACATGGAAGAGGGGTAGATTTAAATCTAAAGCTCTTCGAATTGGTTGGGAGCTTGGACTAAACTTCATTTGGTGGCAAGTGTGGTTGGAGAGAAATGCGAGAATTTTTAGAGAAATTTTTTCCTCGTTAGATGGAGTTTGGCAGATTATCTGGAGCAAGGTTACAGAAACTGTTGTTGTCTATGCTATAGAGGAAACTCAGGTTGTTACTGGGCCAATGGAAGAGGGAGTTGAAGAACAACAGGGACAGGACAGAGCTAGTTGGAAACCACCACCAGAAGGCTGGATTAAAATTAATACTGATGAAGCTGCAAAGGGCAATCCGGGTAGTGCCGAAATTGGAGTGGTTTGCCGAAATCATGATGGATCAGTGCTATATTGGGAACTGCAAGGCTTGGGAAGAGCCACAAACAATGAAGCAGAAGCCATAGCTATTAAATCCGCTTCTATTTGGGCAGTGAAACAGGGCCACAGGAGGATCATTATTGAATCAAACTCTCAAATAATGGTTGGAGCTCTTGATTGCATGAGAAACTTTGCTTTGAAAGCATGGAGGTTGAGGATCCTTGTCTCTCAAATTAAGGAATTATGGAAGGAATTAGATGATGTGATCCCAGTTTATGTGAGTCGAGATTTAAACAACGCGGCCGACTTCCTGGCTAAGATGGGTGCTGAGAAGGAGGCAGGGGTCCAGCTTCACAGTGATATGGCTATTGAGGATGAGGTGATCAGGCAGGGTCTGGAAAGGTCCTTGAACAAATGATCAAAGAAAAAGCAAAGGGAGGGATGTTGTCACGATATCGCGACATGTTGCGCCGTCGCGGTCGCTGGAGGAATGTTGTCATGATATCGCGACATGTCGCGATATCGTGACATGTTGCATCGTCGCGGTCGTTGGAGGGAAGTTGTCGCGATATCGTGACATGTCATGATATCATGACATGTCACGATATCGTGACATGTTGCGCCATCGTGGTCGCTGGAGGAAAGTTGTCATGATATCGCGACATGTCGCGATATCACGACATGTTGCACCGTCGCGACCGCTGAAGGAAAGTTGTCATGATATCACGACTTGTTGCACCATCGCGCTGCTGGAGGAAAGTTGTCATGATATCATGACGTGTTGCACCGTCGCGATCGTTGGAGGAAAGTTGTCACGATATCGCGACATGTTGCGCCGTCACGGTCGCTGGTGGAAAGTTGTCACGATATCACGACATGTTGCACCGTTGGAAAGTTGTCACGATTTCGTGACATGTTGCGCTATCGCGATCGCTGGTGGAAAGTTGTCACGATTTCATGACATGTTGCGCCATCGCGGTTGCTGGAGGAAAGTTGTCACGATATCATGACATGCTGCACCGTCACGATCGCTGGAGGAAAGTTGTCATGATTTCGTGACATGTTGCGCCATCGCGGTCGCTGGAGGAAAGTTGTCGTGATATCGCGACATGTTGCACCGTCACGGCCACTGGAGGAAAGTTGTCATGATATCGTGACATGTTGCGCCATCGCGGCCGCTGGAGAAAAGTTGTCGCGATATCGCGACATGTTGCGCCGTCGCGGTCGCTGGAGGAAAGTTGTCACGATTTCGCGACATGTTGCGCCGTCGCGGTCGTTGGTGGAAAGTTGTCGCGATATCGCGACATGTTGCGCCATCGCGGCCGCTAGAGGAAAGTTGTCGCGATATCGCGACATGTTGCTTTTTCATGGCCAAAGGTGAGAAGGTGTCGCGATATCGCGACATGTCACGTTTTCGGGACCAGTTGCATCATCTGTCCATGCCGATCCCCTGCTAGCTAGTTATTGATTTAGGAGATTTGGCTCCATTGCAAGTCTTCTTCTTCTTTTGTAAGTTTGTGTTCTCTGTGAACTCGACTGGGAAGAGTCTCTTCCCATATTGTAATTGATCTTTGTTTTAATACAAGTTTTTTCAAAATTTTCAAAAAAAAAAAAAAGTTTTCTATCACTTTGGATATTATCTTAAAATCCATATTATGTAGGCTTTATTGGCCTACATGAATCAAATGATTTTGCATCCATTTTTTTAATTAGGATAAGATATGTCACATTTATTTTTATAAGGTATGCACTATTTTACCCTTGATTGTTCCTCTACCACAAATAAAAAATCCTTCACTATTTCCCATTATGCTAATAAAATGTTGAGAGCCCATTTGGACATGGTGATTTATCCTTATCAAAAAATAAAATAGTTAATTGAAATTCTTCCAAAGTAATAGGTTCAATCCATTTTATAGTTTATTCATCTATTAGAACTTAAGGTACTTCTTATAGTAGTTTATTATGAAGAACATAAATCTCCTATTATCGTAGAATATTTTGGTTAAAAAATATTGTCACCTTTTTAATTTTGCTCTAGTCTTCAACCAAAACTCTTTCTATAATACAATTCTACTAATTTTGGAACCTGATCTCTAGAATATTGCTATCCAATGAAAAAGCTTTATGTTTTCATCTCCTTGTTTTAACCAAGTTTGTGTTGATTTCAATTTTCAAAATTTCTCTTTCTCACTCAAAATGTTATGATATTCACTAATTTTTTTTTTTTCTTTTGATCTTGGATTAATGTGCAAACCTTTTTGAAATTTTGAAAGTTTTTCTTTTAGAATTGCTTTCTTCTTAAAAATATTTTTAGAAGTGTTCTTATTCCATTCTTTTAATCTAGATGCAATTGATTTAATTTATTTTGGAACTGTATAGATACAACCATTTCTTGAAAAAATCCACATCTATACCATTATATCAACAAATTAAGGATGGTCTTCCCACATTTGTTCATATTCAAAATATAATATTTTTAAATTTAATTACCACCATTTGAACCCTTTTTGGCTAGTGATCTATATTAATCCTTGTCAGGGTATTAATTTTAGTCCAAGTATCTTCATCTAACCAAATAATATGAAAGTATGCATATGTCTAATTTCTTTACTGTCAACTTCTAGCCTATCCTATTTTTGGTCCATGTGTTGTTATCCTATACAAACTCAACACTCATAGATTATTATTTTAAATAAAAACTAAGGCACCATTCATGCTTTGGGTTATCTGTATATTTCTACTATTTTTTTATCCAACATAGCTATGACATTAAAATTCCCTATTGTCATGAATCAATTTTCTTGGTCTTCACTTCTCATAAAGGTTTCAATCACACTCCATAATTTTGATCTACCTAATTTGTATATCCATATACATTGATATCAATGAAATAAATATTTGTAAAGTAGCATGTGATTAATGAGGGTAACTAATATCTAGTTATATGAATGGTTTATTAGGATATTATAACTAGATTCCAACATAATAGATTTCCCCCTAGTACTCATAAATCCATAACATCCCATTCACATCTCAACCAAACAATTTTTATAGCTTTGGAAAATTCTTTCTTTGTCATTTTAATTTATTGGATAAAAATATCATCCAACTTATTACTTAAACAAAGGTTCCCGGTACACCTCTACTTGGAGGAGATATTATCACCCCTTATATTCCATGATATGATAATCATGTCTCATTAGGGTTTACTGATCCCACCTACAAATTAACAATATTATTTTATTGTATCGTAAAGAAGAGTTCAAACAACTTAGATTGTGTTCCTTTATTTATATTTGCTCTTTCTTCCTGGGCTTTTACTTGATAGTTTGAAGGATTTTCTCTTTTTTCCTTGCTAATATCAAGATTAGATCTTATTATTCTATTCCTCAATATTCTTTCATAACTTTTCTTTACATTAGAATTATACTCTTGGATCTACTAATGAAGCTTTTGACTTGTTCATTTTTGGTATTTCCTTGTTAATTATAGAGGTATTAACATCTAACACTACATTTTCTAGGCATTATCCTCTCTCAAAAGGATTGTTATTTATTCCAATATCCTTCCTTACCAGTCTCCAATGTTTATTTACTTTCATTTGTGTAGACATAGTTTTTGGAATTTGTAAACCATCCTCATCCATATCCATTCATAATTTTATTTTACAAATTTCTAGATATGTTTATGTTCGAAACTTATTAGGGTCATGATATTTGAATATATTGGTATCACAATGGCACTAATAGGGGGGTGAATTAGTGACTTAAACAATTTTTTCAAACCCTCTAAATATGATTTTTCAAATCTGACGTTTTAGGACAACAAAGAACATAAATTCAAATCCACACAAGACACATAAAATGGCATTACATAACACAAGGATATTATGGGTAAACCCAATATGGGAAGAAAACCTCAGTGAGAAAAACATCCCTGAGTCTACTTCTCAGATCGAGCCTCACAGCAAATGAAGTACAATGACATTTTTATCAATGGGGCCAAATGGAACCCAATGAAAGGAAATGGTTCAAATGGAGCCACACCCAAAATTATTCTTCACCCACACCTACCACCCTTTTGATCTGAAATATGATAAAATAAATGGCATAAAAATACCTACAATGAAAGCAGAACTCACAATAGTCTACAAGTACAAAACTCACCACATACAACTGCTGCAATGTGAATAATGAATCATGAAAACCCCTGAAAATGAAATGCCACTTCAAAAATATCACAAAACCTGAAAATTATATACCAATATGATCCAAATAACATTCTCAATATGCACCCACAACTGCAATAACAAAGTTTGAAGTATTCACACTCTGCTGAAAATTCGGCAACATTCCGGTAGCACCTCGTTACACACACCAAAACTCCATGGAAAAAATGAAATGCTACAACTAATATATATATGATAATGAATAGGGAAACCACAAATGGTTTCCAAAACCATGTGCAAAAAACACTCCAAAAACCACACACCTAGCTTAGAAAATTGCCAATTTCAACATTGAAATTCAAAACAACTTCCATATGGGCACTCTACACTCCACCAATCAGCTCTAACCTGCACTAACACTCCAAAAATGGTATGCCATTAACACTACAAAAAATTGTACATATATACACGCCACTTCCTCAAAATTTTCCAAAAAATATGCATAAGATATCTCAAAATCTACCAAAAATAGCTCCACACTACACCACATAACTCCAAAATGGATCCCACCAAGAGTGAGCAACTTATTTTACAATTTAAAACATTATGAAGCATAAAATTAAATTCTATTCACTATGAATATGAACCCTATCACCTATGTTGCATAAAAAAAATTAATTAAATGCATTTTTCCCTCCATTCCTAAGTCCCGGAACACATTCCAAAGAACTTGGAGATGACAAAGAGTGGGAAATATTAAATTAAATAATTAATACAATTATAATAGGATAAATAATACATTACAACACATATGAGTAATAATACATGCCACCAAAAATCAAAAATTAGCTTTCTCACCAAAATTGCCTCCGAACTAGGTGTGCTAGAAAACACGCTGCATTATGCAAACATGGACAAATTTATAGGATGACCACCAATCTGAATGGAAAATCTGAATACCATGTAGAATTCCATGTATAATGGTGTTTAAAACAATTAAAACACTCCAAGATTCCAACAATCTCCCCATTTGGCTTTGTTTGCAACACAACATTAACTGCAACAAACTGCACAATGCAACATCCTGAAGAAAACCAACAACAAACCTCAAATTTATCCTGATAAGCACCAGACAGAAAAAACAACTCATATCAAACCTAAAAAAACACATATGAACTCCCCCTTACTCCAACAAGGCATCACAGAAATATGGTTGCAGTTAGCTCACTCTCCCCCTTTGACAACAATGACAAAAGGGCACAACAATGCATCTTGTTTGACAATTTTGCATCAAACTCATGCTAAAATCAATCACCAACTCACATGCTTCTGTAATGGATATAAAATATTAGTAATATATGCTCTAAAAAACATATGATAATATTTACAAGACACTCTGAGATAGTTCTACACAAAGCTTATTTCAAACAACCCATTCACTAGCACATTTGGGGAATGCCAAAGCAACAAAAAGCACCATAACTTGCTGCCCTTCACACAAACTGATATACATTAGAGAAAAACAAAAAATATACTGATATAGTTATGAAAAACTAGATCCATCATCATCAAAGAGAAATCTAAAATATTTACAAAGAACTGCATCACCTTGCCAGGCAACACCACTATACACTGTGAATCCAATCATTGAAATTTCTACACACACCATCCTCAAGCAATTGTTAGAGAATAACAACATCAAATAGCATATGTAGGAGCATAAAATGAAATAATAAGATTATCCCCCTAAGGATGTGACCTTAAAAGATAAAACAATCTAGTGTGTGGAAAGAGGAACAACTCCTAGGAGTTGCCTCAAGTGCTCAAATGTCTCCGTTGGAAGAGGCTTTGTAAAGATATCTGCAATCTGATTTTTAGTAGGAATAAATTACAACTTAACCAACTTCTCAGAAACATTATCCTTCAAAAAATTATACCTTATATCTATGTTCTTAGTCCTTGAATGCATAACTGGATTCTTTGAAATATTGATAGCACTAGTGTTATCACAAATAAGGGGAATAGGCTCACCATTTGCAATACCCAAGTCCTGAAGAGTTTGATTCATCCATAAAACTTGAGTGTAACAATAAATATTAGCAATATACTTAGACTTAGCTGTAGATAAAGAAACTGAATCTTATTTCTTACCGTGCCAAGAGATAAGCTTGTCACCAAGGAAGAAGGCACCACCACTTGTACTTCTGTGATCATCAACACAACTAGCCCAATATGCATCTGTATAAGCATTCAATGTGAAGTATTTACCCTTTGGATACCACAATTCATACTCCATAGTATCCTTAATATATCTAAAAATTATTTTGATGGCCTTCACATGAGTTTCTTTTGGAGCACTCTAAAATCTAGCAACCATGCACACATATTGCAAAATGTCAAGTCTAGAAGCAGTTAGATACAATAAACTACCAACAATTGACCTATATAGGGATTGATAAACAAGAGGATACTCATATTCATTACTCAACTTACACCCTATCACCATAGGAGAACTGACTGGTTTGTTGTCCTCCATGTTAAACTTCTTAAGCATTTCCTTAACATACTTAGATTGACAAATGGAAATTACTCTATCCAACTGATTAATTTGAAGACCCAAGAAGTATGAAAACTCACCTATCATGGACATATAAAATTAATATTGAATAGAAAAATCAAACTCATGACACATTTCATATTTATTGTCTCAAAAAATTATATTATCAACATACACAACAATAACAAGTTGATCATCACCTACAACCTTGTAATACAAATTGATATTAACCTTACCTTTATGGAAGCCCTGTTGCAATAGGTACTTGTCCAACCTATCATACCATTCTATTGGGGCTTGCTTCAGCCCATACAAAGCCTTTTTCAATTTGCACATATATTTCTCATAACCAAGCTGAAATCCATCAGGTTGCTCTATGTAAACCTCCTCTTCTAGGTTGCCATTCAAGAAGGTTGATTTCACATCCATTTGGTAGACCTTGAAATTCTTATGGATAGCGAGAGCAATAAACATTCTAATGTATTATAAAATTGATACAGGTGCAAATGTCTCATCAAAATATATACCCTCCACTTGAGCATACCCCTTCCACACCAATCTAGCCTTATTTCTCACAACTTGGCCATCTTCATTAAGTTTATTTCTAAAGACCCACTTGGTTCCAATTATATTTTTATTAGTAGGTCTTGAAACAAGTTTCCAAGTCTAATTTTTCTCTATTTGATCAAGTTCTTCATTCATAGCCTTAATCCAACATTCATGTTTTCTAGCCTCATCAAAATTCTTAGGCTCAATTTGAGACAACAAAGAAAAGTTCACCTACTCATTTTTCCTTGCAAGTCTTCTTCTTGTTTGCAAACCTGTATTGAGGTCTCCTAAAATCTTATTTTGAGGATGATTCTTATTTAAAAACTTTGAAGGAGTCTTTGGAGCAGCAAACTCTTCATTCTCTTCTTGATCTTCTTCAACTTCATCTTCTTTCTCAATGGTGTCATTCTGAATGGGTGGATCAACTTGTTCAATTATCTCACCAATGCCTTCATCAATATTTACATTGATGATCTCAACTACCTTACCAAGCCTATTTTTGTAGCATTTATAGGCCTTTCTTCTAGATGAGTATCCAATAAATTTGCCCTTGTCCTCTCTAGTATCAAACTTGCCAAGGTTTTGTTCATCTCTCCTTATGTAGAACCTACTCCCAAACACTCTGAAATGTTTAACTATACCTTTTCTTCCAAACCTTAACTCATAAGGAGTCATATCACTATGAACTCTAAGCATGCACCTATTTAGAATATACACTGATGTATGCACTGCTTCTATCCAAAATCTATCAATAATATTTACCTTATTCAACATAGTTCGATCCATTTCTTGCACTATTCCATTTTTCCTCTCAACAACACCATTTTTTTGAGGTGTTCTTGCTACTGAAAATTACATCCTAATCCCATGCTCTAAACAATATTATTCAAACTCTGCTGATGTGTACTCACCACCTCTATTTGATCTTAAAAAATTTATACTAGTGCCCAAATAATTTTCATCTCTTGCTTTGAACATTTTGAACTTAAAAAAGGCTTCTAATATATATTTTTTAAAACAACACCCAAGTCATCCTAGAATAATCATCAATGAACAAAATGAAGTATCTCTCACCATCCATACCTTTAGTTCTCATCAATCCACAAATATTTGTGTGCACTAGCTCCAAAGGGTGTGTAGTAGAGTACTCCTTAGTTTTGAAGTGTGCTCTTGTTTGCTTTCCTTGTTTACAAGAGGAATATATGCTTTTTGATGGCTTTGAAATCTTAGTCAAGTTCCTTACTGCATTCTTTGAGCTAATTTTGACAAGATTATCAAAATTGATGTGACCAAGCCTCTTATGACATAACCAAATCTCGTCTTCTTATCCAATGATCTTATGATGCCTTTGTTGCTTGATAATATCATCAAGTTTTTTAAATCTCTTATCAAGTTTTTTAAAACTCTTATCAAGTTTTTTAGAAATCTTATCAAATTTTAGAATGGTGCAACTCATAAAATTAGATTTCTCTAATTGTTTCCTCAAAGAACAAATCTTCTCTTCAAGCTTGCTGTAATTATTCCCTTTTTAACAAACTATGAGCTTGAGGTCTTCAACTATCTTTCAGGACTCTTCTACATGAATTTTCAAATCTGCAATCATCATGTTTGCATCCTCAAGACTACATGTGAGTTTCTTGTTCTCCTCAACTTGAAATTTCAGATCATTTAGTGCACCATCAAAAATTTTATTAGCCTCTTCAATATGATTTTTCAAATATGCAATTTGATTATTTGCATCTTTTAGTTTTTGTGCATACCTTTTGTTCTTCTTCAGCTCTTTCTCATACTCCTCAAAGACATAGGCTAACTCTTCTTCAAATTGCATCTCAGGTTCATCTTCATTTTTGTCTTCAACCTCATTTTTCTTGTCTTTTAAGGCCATAAAAATAACCTCACCTAAATCATCTTCAGAGTCACTTTGCACACTATCTTCAGAAGCACTATCCTCATGGATGATTAAGCTCCTCTTTTTGAACTTTCTTTTGAACTTTGCAAATTTCTTCTTGATGCATTCTCCTTTTTATTTAGGCTTATATTCATCATCACTCTTCTCTTTGTAGGGACATCTTGTTGCAATTTGACCAATTATTCCACAGTTGAAGAATTTGAGTGGAAGTTTTCCCTTGTACTTGCCTCTTCCTGTTTGCAACTTTTTCATAATGTTTGCCTCTTCTTCATCTGAAATTTCATCCTCTTCCTCTTTCACTTTAATCTTCATGTTTTTAAAATATTTGAAGGCTACCTCTTTTGCTGTAGGTTTATCTTTACCTATCCTCATCTCATAAGCTATAAGTGACCCATGTAGCTCATCCATAGTCAAAGTATTAAGATATTTTCCTTCTTCAATAGTTGAAACCTTTGAATCAAATCTTGTAGGGAGTGATATTAGAACCTTCTTCACAACCACAGATTGTGAAATTTTTTCACCATGACCTCTAATTGAATTTAAAACCTCATTCAATTGAATCATAAAAGCATCAATGTCATCATCTTCATCCATTTTTAAACTTTCAAACTTAGATCTAAAAATATGCAATTTGGCTTCTTTTACCTTTGCATCACCTTCATGAATGACCTTAAATTTGTCCCATATTTCCTTCTAAGTGTTGAGCCCCATAACCTTAACCAACTCACTAGGAGCAAGAGCACTTGTGATAGCATTAGTAGCCTTCAAATAATTGTTATATTCTTCTATGGTAGCAGGATCAGTGGGAGGTGTAGCAGGGATGATATAGAAATTTTTCACAAACAACATAACACCCATACCCAAAGAACCAAGGTATCTCATCATCCTATAGCTCCAAAAGGCATAATATCATCCATAAAATAGAGGATGGCTTATTCGATCGCAATTATCCATAAAATACATAAATTCATATCCACACAAGACACATAAAATGGAATCACATAACACAAGGATATTATGTGAAAACCCAATATGGGAAGAAAATCTCCCTGAGTCTACTGCTCATATCAAGCATCACTGCAAATGAAGTATAATGATGTTTTTATCAATGGGGCCAAATGGAGCCCAATGAAAGGAAATGATTCAAATGGATCCACACCCAAAATGATTCTTCACACACACCTACCACACTTTTGATCTACAATATGATAAAATAAATGGCATAAAAATGCCTACAGTGAAAGCAAAACTCACAATAGTCTGCAAGTACAAAACTCACCACATACAACTGCTGCAATGTGAATAATGAATCATGAAAACCCCTACAAATGAAATACCACTTCAGAACTATCACAAAACCTGAAAATTATATACCAATATGATCCAAATAACATTCTCAATATGCACCCACAAATGCAATAACAAAGTTTGAAGTATTCACACTCTACTGAAAATTCGGCAACATTTCGGTAGCACCTCGTTACACACACCAAACCTCCATGGAAAAAATGAAATGCTACAACCAATATATATATGATAATTAAGAGGGAAACCACAAATGGTTTCCAAAACCATGTGCAAAAAACACTCCAAAAACCACACACCTAGCTTAGGAAATTGCCAATTTCAACATTGAAATTCAAAATAACTTCCATATGGGCACTCTACACTCCACCAATCAGCTCTAACCTGCACTAACACTCCAAAAATGGTATGCCATTAACACTACAAAAAATGTTACATATATACATGCCACTTCCTCAAAAATTTCCAAAAAATATGAATAAGATATCCCAAAAACTGCCAAAAATAGCTCCACACTACACCACATAACTCCAAAATGGGTCCCACCAAGAGTGAGCAACTTATTTTACAATTTCCAACATTATGCAGCATAAAATTAAATTATATTCACTAGGAATATGAACCCTATCACCTATGTTGCATAAAAAAAATTAATTAAATGTATTTTTCCCTCCATTCCTAAGTCCCAGAACACATTCCAAAGAACTTGGAGATGACAAAGAGTGGGAAATATTAAATTAAATAATTAACACAATTATCATAGGATAAATAATACATTACAACACATATGAGCAATAATCCATACCATCAAAAATAAAAAATTCTCACCAAAATTGCCTCCGAACTATGTGTGCTGGAAAACACATTGTGTTATGCAAACATGGACAAATTTACGGGATGACCACCAATATGAATGGAAACTCTGAATACCATGTAGGATGCCATGTATAATGGTGTTGAAAACAATGACAACACTCCAAGAGGCCAACATAAAATGTCCAACCACATGATATCATCTACATTTGAAATATATGTGTTCATAATCCATGGTTTTGGTCAACAACTTATCCAATATTTAAGAATGATTGATTCTAGTAAAGATTTACTAATACCAATAATGACCAATATCTAAGCATAAAAATCCATGAATCCATATTTCATATTCTTGAATTCAAAATCTCCTAGTTTGATGTCTATTGTCTTGAAGGTCTCAATTTCATAGAATTAAATGGGTAACCCATGCATCCCCAACTAGTTGGTACTACAAATAGATTTACATTTTTAGGTGCAGAGAGTTCATACTAGTATCAAATGAAGAGTCCTACTCTTCCCATAAACCAAGGAACCCCTTTAATATTCTATTTGTTTTCTATCTAGAATAAAAAATGTTTAGGAATAAACCCTTGGAAAGAAAGGATAAACCCATTCCTAGAGACTTCCATATTCTATCAATCCTTTTTCTCAAATACAAAGACCCTAGCCAAGACCCATTACATTTATCAATGACAACCTTATCTTTGAGTAGTAAGGATCACTACTCTATGAGGTATTCCCTAACCTCTAGTACTAGGAATGTTTTTAAGGATTTAGCTATAAATTGATCCATAAAAAAGAAACTATAACTTAATATCTATTAAAATTTATTAGTATATCCTATAGCGATTTTTTAAAACAAACCTACAATAATCTACATGCATAATATTTTAAGATAATAAAGGGATAAAATAAACTTAGCTTAAAAATTCTACATCTAGAAAAAATATCTTTCCCCGATGATACCCTAACCCTCTATTTCTCCTCCCATCATCTAAACCTTGGCTAATAAATATTTGTAATTTCAATTCCCATGACATTATAAAATTTTATTACCCTTGTTTTAGATAGCTGACTTCACAAGGTTGTATCTCCACCAATACTACATGGATTCCTTTATATGACCACTCATTTTAAATCTCTTCAAATTCCAAAAAAAATGGTCCAAGAGTTATGTTAATTAGATAATCCTTCCCATAGATATAGCTACTAAAATATGAGATATTTTCCTAGAAAAACTTGCCCTAACACTACCTTAATTCCAAATATTTATCTTCATATGGTCATATATGCCTCAATACTCCTTGGATTATTTTGTATGACTACCCACTTGAAATCTCTTCAATTTTTGCATAAAATGGCATAATAATTATCTAAATAAGATAAATCTATGCAAAAATCAAGCTTCTAAAATATGATTTAGTTTTTGGAAAAGTTTGCCTTAGCTCCTTACTACTCTATTTATGATTATAAATCTCATTGATATTTATTTACAAATAGAATTCTCATGTATATCATACCTCTAGTAACTTCTCAAGAGTATCCTCCTTCACCATTTTATAGTGTATTTTTATTTATATCTCCACTATAGATAAATTAGGCACTTATAAACATTGGTGGTATACTTTACTTCATTGATGTTGGATAAATAACAGAAACCAACAAATATTGCTAGAGAAAAATAATGATGCCTTTATCATCAATATATTTTTAATGCTTACATTTTTTTTATGTTGATCAAGTTTGGAAGAAATTCACTTAAAGGATGATGGTACATATCTCTTAGTATTAATTTACTTCTAATGAGACATTATAACAAGACAATGTTGTATATGGCACATTTCATCTCTTATTCTTAGTGTTGTATTTATACATTATCTTATTCTAGATCTATACAACATTGGGTGATATCTAGTCCTTATTGTGATATGGCTTAAGTATATATTTATTTTTGTTCTTAATTTTCTATATGGGGGTTGAAATGGACTCTACCCTTATACACCATGACCACATAGTAGTATTACAACAACTTAGCAATTACGTTTGTATCGAATAGCAAGATTCAAATTGGGTATGCACCTTAAAAGTTGAGGAATATAACTGATTAAGCTAATAATATTTGAAATACATGATATCTTATTGAACAATTATATAATATATTTTTTTCAATTCATGGGTGCATTATGAAGGATTCATATTTTTGGTTCTATATATATATATATATATATTGATTGGTTGAAAAAAGGTTTTTGAAAGGGTATCTGAACCTTATACAAATATAAAGCCCTCTGAGAGGGGCCACCAAGATAAACAAGAGGTTAAAAAGATACAAGGCTCACACGAAGGGGCACACAACTAAAAAAATCATGCCAAAGGGAAACCAAAAGAAGAAGAAAATAGGGGAAGATCCAAAAGTAGGAAAGACAAAGAAAAACAAGGGCCTACATAAGAGGAACCTTGGTGAGGACATCCCTCTTAAGAAAAATATTCAAATTTAAAATTCTTGCTTAAGAAAGGGTGTCATTCAAACAAAAAATTCAAATTTGAAAAGTCTTGCCTAAGCAAAGGAATCCCACTCAAACATAAAATTTTAAATTTTTGAAAAAAAAATCCCCCTCCCCAAGGGGGTATCCCCATGTTCGATCATTAAAGGAAACGCCTCTAGATTCATAGATATAAAAGTTCCCTAAGGTCACAAAATACCCTGTAGCTCATTGCCAAAGCCAAAACTCTCTGGACAGGATGCACACCTCTATTGGAAGATAGGGACCCTACTAGCCTTTAGTGGTACTTCTAGGAGACTAAGAATCTATGATGTATGCATCCATAGGAGAAGCTCTTCCAAGAAGATAAAGTTCTCACATGCTATCAATGGAATATAGGAGGCCCTCCTAGACCCTATTAAGACAAGCTAGCTCATTAGCTCTAGAAATAATGAATCTTGCAAACCGAGCAACTCCATGAAATCCTAGAAGGGGCTTCTCAAGAAGGTAGAAAAAATTGGGGTCTTTCTTGTTGAGGACAAGGGTTGGGAAAGGGCTACTAGAAGAAATCGTGAATAGGGGGCCCTCTTGACCCCTTGTAAGACAAAATTACCACTCATATACGATGAAGCCAACAAACCAAGCATCGAGAAATCCTTAAAAGGGCTTCTCAAGGAAATAAAATAAAAAATTGGAGTCTTTCCCATCAAGGACAAGGGCTGGGAAAGGGTTGGAAATGGG
This sequence comes from Wollemia nobilis, assembly GCA_028583015.1. Taxonomy (NCBI): domain Eukaryota; kingdom Viridiplantae; phylum Streptophyta; class Pinopsida; order Araucariales; family Araucariaceae; genus Wollemia; species Wollemia nobilis. The sequence continues at coordinate 189,569 of JAQPPZ010000212.1, read as the reverse complement.
CCACTAGAAGAAATATTGAATAGGATGTCCTCTTGGTCTCTAGTAAGATAAACTATCCACTTAGCTTCGATGAAACTAGCAAATTGAGCGCCATCATGAATGCCTTAAAAGATTTATCATGGAAAGTGAAGAGAAGTTTGGGGTCTTTCCCACCTAGGTCAAGGGCTAGGACAGGGCCACCAAAAAAACCCTCGAACAAAAAATAAATCGAAGGCTAAAGAGAAAAGAGGGGTTTGAAGCACCCTAATTTCGATAGGTTTTAGTCTATCCAAAACCAAAGTAGGAGAACTAGTACCAAGGAACCAAGGCAAATGAAAAACTCTCTTGTTCATGCTCCCAAGAACTATATTTTTAACGAAATCATCTTCTTTTTATTATGTTGTAGCTTGTAATGAGTATACTACCTATGAAATACTATTAATTTCAACTAGTATCCAAAATTACTTTTTATAACTATTTGTATTAGAAGCAAAAAATAAAGTTCTCATCCAATTATACTCTTAACAAATTAACACTATTCACTACTCTTTAAAAAATATGATAAAATATGGTAATACACTCTAATAAAATTATAATAAGTTTAATGAGTCAGGGTGCTTGCTTCGAATACTCAATGGTTCAACATTGTGATCTCATGTCCTCTTGTGAGTGCATAACAACATCATTTAAAAAAAATAATATGAATTTTTTTTTCTAAGGTCAAATAGTGCTCCTTATCCTAAAGACATTATATTTTCTAGGTAACACTATCATTTATCCTTAGACAAATATAAAATTAGTAAAGGTTGTATTACTAACCTTTAATTTTATTATCATTTTAATTGGAAGGTGAATATTTCCTAACATCATAATGTTGAGGATGTTATCCTGGTGTTACCACCCATGTTTTTTCTTCACCTCTTCTTCATAGAATATATAAAAAATATACTACTTAAGTTGAGTGGGCCTACCAATAACACTTTGGAACTATAAATATGAAGTTTATGGTTTGAATATGATAGTAAGAAGATTTGTACACCATACTTTAATGGTCAAAGTTTGTTTGGATAGACATATATTGAATAAATAACATTATCGATGAAGTTTGTTAAATATGACATATTGTTTTTTTTTTTTTTGTATTTACATGGTGGAATCGGTAGCCGCCATGAATCCGGGTAGGTTGTCCAACATTTATGGCCATCACAGTATTCTGCGTTGTCCGCTCTGGAAGCTACCACACAGATCTCCACGCAGTCCGCCCCTATAACCACCATTCCACAATCATTTTAAACCTTTTACGTCATTGAAAGCACTAGGAAAGGGACAAGCGTTCAGTCTAGCGAGGCCCTAGATTTGAACCTTGGACCTCTGCCCCCCTTATGGGGTTTGGATGAACCAATTGGTCTACACCTCGGACCTAAATATGACGTATTGTTAGAGGACATTAAAATTTACTTTGGCTTTACTTTTATACATAAATATATCCAGAATTTACTTACCTCAAGTTTAGATTTTAAGAAGAATATAAAATTTTATAAATTCAAATAAATTTCTTTTAAAAATGAAGTTATTCTCCACAATTAGATCAAAATTTTCTTCGCATAAAATAAGAAACCCTAATATTAAGAAAACCCTAGTTTATGTTTTGTTTTCTAAATATGAAGTTTATGGTTTAAATCCAATATGAAGTTTAAGAAGAGTTGTACACCATACTTTAACGGTCAATAGACATTTAAAAAACAACATTATCGACCAGGTTTGTTAAATATGATGTATTGTCACGAGGACATTAAAAGTTACTTTGGCTTTACTTTTATACATAAATATATCCAGAATTTACTTATCTAAAATTTAGATTTAAAGAAGAATATCAAATTTTATAAATTATGATAAATTTCTTTTAAAAAAAGAGTTATTCTCCACCATTAGATCAGATCAAAATGTTATCGGTATAAGATAAGAAACCCTAATATTAATAAAACCCTAATAGTTTATCATTTCATTTTCTAAATATAAAGTTTATGGTTTGAATCCAATAGTAAGAAGACTTGTACACCATACTTTAAGGGTCAAAGTTTTTTGGATAGACATATATTGAATAAATAACATTATCGTTTTTGTTATCTTCTTCGTATAATTTAAGAAACCCTAATATTAAGAAAACCCTAGATATTACTTTATTTTTCTAGATGAAGTTTATGGTTTAAACCCAATAGTAAGAAGAGTTGCACACCATACATTAATGGTCAAAGTTTGTTTGGATAGACATATATTGAATAAATAACATTATGGCTTTTCTTATCTTCTCAGCATAAGATAAGAAATTCTAATATTAAGAAAAACCTAGTTATCATTTTATTTTATAAATATGAAGTTTATGGTTTGAATCCAATAGTAAGAAGAGTTGGGCACCATATTTTAATGATGAAAGTTTGTTTGGATAGACATATATTGAATAAAATGTTCTCCCCATAAGATAAGAAACCCTAATATTAAGAAAACCCTAGTTTATCATTTGGTTCTCTAAAAAACCTATATAAGCTTATTCCTATTGGTATAGCCTCATTGTACACTCGGAGATTTTGAAGGAACGGAGATTTTGAAGGAAAGGAGGATCCATGAAGAATCAATGGGAAAGGAGGCATGTCCATTGAAATGTTTTTTATTTTTTTCTTTCATTGTAAGATATATATTTTTTTGGTAGTAAGGAAGTTGGTACAACCATTATTTTTAATAAATACTAGTGTAGGGTTTTGTTCAAATCAAAGAGGATACAACCAACACATCTATTCGTTCCGTTAACGTTGACCCAACATGAGATGGGGACCATCAGTTACACAGGGTTTATACCGTGGTCATCCGTATGGCAAGCACTCAGAGAGGATTTGGATCAGATTATTGCCTATGCTGATGGTCTAGCGATCATTCATAGGATTCAGATCATACTACTACCTATGCTAGGTTGGGCGTGCCCGCCAGGTTTGAACCTAGGTCTCCTCTGGTAAGTACTCAATGACTTACCAATCCACCTACTTTTCTTACTATAAATATTCATGTTATATCTTTGTCTAGTTTAAATAATTTTTTTTTATATAATAACTATTTTGGAGGCCTTAGTTACCAAGTTAAAATTAGTGTTTCGACACTCTTAAAGTTCGAAATAAATTAGACATGTTCAAAATTTCGAAATAAAATTCAACATAAATTCGACATATGTATCCTTTTTCAATGTTATATAGAGAACTCTCAAATTTCCAGTTGAGGTTGAGGTCGAGCCGGGATGCAGATGAAGTCGGAGCCCTCGCCTGAGATAGCTGTGGACAATTCAAGACGGATCCGTAGAACGTCTGAGAATTTACAAGGAATGCTTCCCCTTCCCTTCCAACTTCCAGGGATCACTTTTACCCAAGTAAAACAAAGTCATTCATCGAGTTTACCCACCTATAAGTTGTTCGTTTCCATAATTGTATCCTTTCTCAACACGTCGCTTCCCGGCTGGCTAATTCCAAGCAGCGAGCACACCCAATGTATTCATTCCTGGCGGTCTCCTGCTGCTGGGTTTTGGTAGCGATGCGTGGTAAATGATTTTCTGTTTTATTTAGTCATGACAGCCGCTACAAAGTCCTGCATTAATAGCTAATAGAGTTCCAGATCGCTCGAGTGACATTGTTAAGCCATCAGCGGCGACGTGACAGATGTAATTATGTTCCCAGCAATTGAACAATTCAATCATTTTTTACCAGCAATCACAGATCTCTTTTTAGTTCAAATAGTGCTCTGTCTGCAAATCCATGAACCCCTCTTCCTCTACGCGTTTATGATTTACCATTGCAGACCTGAGCCGTATGGTTAAAAATAATAAAAGTTCTCTGCGTCTCCGTCAATTAAGACCCGAGCATCGTCTACCCGCGCCGGGGTTTTTTTTATCTCCGTGTGTTCGTCTACCCGCGGCCTGGTTTTTGTTCGTCTACCCGCGCCGGGTTTTTTTTTATCTCCGTGTGTGTTTTGGTTGCGACATTATCAAAAAATTTCACATACGTTTTCCCTCCTCGCACCCATTTTTTCTTTAATGCTTGTTCGCATTAGGTAATTAATGGGGTAGGGTTTTAAATTCGAAGAATTTCGAATTTTAACTCAAAAATTTTACAAGTTGAAGTTACTGTTCAATTGTGTGATTTGTGATATGGGAAGGTTTGAATCTTAATCTTTAAAAATATGTTTTATTATAATAGTTGTTGTTAAGGTTATATTTTTTTACAAATAAGTTTGTATAAGTTTTTATTAAAAGTTAGGTCTTTAATAGAATTTGAACATAAACTTCTCAAAAAAACCAAAACCCTTATCATTATAATAAAAAATATATTCTTCTTATTTAAAATATTATTTTATTGTAAATTAATTATTATTATTTTATTGTAAATTAATTATTATTATTATTGCTTTTAAGGTGGAAGTGGACTCTAAATTTCTTCAGGCTATTAGATTTAGAATGCGCATGCTTCAAATATGCACCATTCTTAACTGATTTTTTTGTTTAGTTTTTTTTTTATTATTCAAACCCATTCTCCCTTTATTTCTCTTCTCGTAATTAATTAGATAGCGTTGGCCACATTTGTATCTCGCAAAGCTCATAGAGATAAGCTTAGATCTTTTTTAGTAAGCTCAGATATTTTTAGTAATATATATATATATAGAGAGTGAAAACCCCTTGCGAGCCGCCTTGGTCTAAGAGACCACGAACAGGGGGTTCTACACCGTCAAAATCACTCGAGGGTCGCACCTAGCCCGCACCAACATTATCAATTGGATTTTGGGTACCCAATTCAGCTTTTTGGTAGGGTGGAGATTCGAACTTGGGACCTCCCTTGGAGGATTGCCCTTTATAATATAGTATGATTCTCGTTCCATATCAGACATATACAAAAGGTAAGATATTTTCACAAGAAACATGTAAATATATAGTATATAGGTTAAATCTTGAGATATATGGTATATGGTTAAATCTGTTACTTGAAATAATTTGGAGATATATGGTTAAATCTCTTACTTCAAATGTTGTTTAATATCAAGAAAAATGGTTCAGATTAATGTGTGAAAATATGTGTAAGATAAAAGTTAAAAAAAAAAAAAAAGTTAATTTTAAAATTTAAGAGATCATAGATTATATGAATCATTTTTATAGAAGGTATTTAGATTATATATTGTTATTTAAAAATAAAAGTGTAATGTATATTGTGATGTTTACAATATATGTTTGAATGGAGCATTCCGCTATTTTAGAGTCTAAACAAATTTCAACGAGGGAAGACATTCATTTGATTGAAAACCCTTTTGGGTTTTGAAAGGCTTTCACAATATTTGTGAAATACCGAAAATCTGGTTCCAGTGCAGGCAAAACAGATACCCTATGTTATTTTTCACTTTGCCAAGATTTTTTATTACTGTTAGCATGGACTTTTTGTAATCATTTGCTAAGAAAAAATACAAGAATACAAGAGTATTAAAATATGTCTTGATAGATGAAGAAAATTCCCTTCTACAATTAATAGCATTAAAATTATCATTTATTTTTGCAGTATTTTGTGAACGTGCCACAGGCTACCTTTATTTGCTCTTGGCGTTGAGGTAGAACATTATCAGAGAACAGGGCCTCAATTCAAAGAAAAAACTAAAATCACAACAATACCAAGTGTCTGACATTGTTGTGATTTTAGTTTTCTCTTCGAATTGAGGAATTATCCCGTTCTCTTTGATAATGTTCTACCTCAGGCAAAGAGCCAAAAAGGTCGCCTGTGGCACGTTCCACAAAATACTGCAAAAAAAAAATGATAATTTTAATGCGATTAATCGTAGAAGGGAATTTTCTTCATCTATCAAGACATAAATACATAGCAAGGGATCTTTAATACTCTTGCATTTTTCTTCTTAATGACATATTTTAAAACAATTTAAAATAGCAAATGATTACAAAAACTCTATGGCAACAGTTATAAAAAAATCTTGGCAAAGTAAAAAAGAACATACATATCTCTTTTTCCTGCAGTGGAACCAGATTGGTATTTCACAAATGTTGTGAAAGCCTTTGAAAGCCCAAAAGGGTTTTCAATCAAATGAATTTCTTCTCTCATTGAACTTTGTTTAGACTCCAAAATAGCAGAATGCTCCATCCTATTCATATATTGTAAACATCAAAATATACATTACACTTTTATTATTAAATAAACATCTTCCATAGGAATGATTCATATAATCTATGATCTCTTAAATTTTAAAATTCATTGTTTTTTTAGCTTTTTATCTTACATATATTTTAACAAATCATTTTTATTAATATTAAACAATATTTCAAGTATCAAATTTAACCATATATCTCCAAATTATACAATATATAGTATATGGTAAGATTTGTTTTTAGTATATGATCCTCGTTCCATACTAGATATATACAGAAGGTAAGATATTTTTAATATCCCTTCCTGTGACAGGTTTAATGACACGATGTCTCAAAAAAAGTAAAGAAGTGGTATTCTAATATTAAGATGGGAAAAAAAAGTAAGGAAGTTGTATTATCATATTAAGATCAATAAGGGAAAAAAAAGTAAGGAAGTTGTATTATCATATATAAGGAAGTGATTTTTTTTTAATTGAAAGAAGATAGAAAAAGGAGAACAAAATGTTAAAGGATTATGCTCGAGAACATTGGAAAACTCAACAAAGAAAATTATAATGGTTAATATTCAGGGATTTTTTCAAGAAATCACGTCTTTCTATTAATGCATCTGTTAATGCCTTGTTCGTTCTTATATTTTTGAGAATGAGACAAAAGGAAACAAGTTGCTTATGACGTATTGCATCTATTAAAGTAGTTTTCACATCAAGGACACAATCCACTAGACTCTTTATAAAAGAGTTGTTTAAAGACCCTAGGAGAAAGTATTCTATTTTAATAAAGTTGATTGTGAATTATTCTGGTTCATTTTTTAAATAATTGAGTTGAAGTTAGACTTCGCATAAATTAGAAACTATAAATTTTTTTTATGGAAACAATTATAATTCTTTTTTGAAGTTATATCAGTTTTTTGGAGTTTGTTTTTCCTCCTCCTTCGTATTTAGCTTTTTATTTTTTTGGAGTTTGATTCTCCTCTTTTGCATTTAGCTTCATATTTTTTATGAGTTACTAATGTTAATAAATTTTGAAAACATAATCACACTATGAAGGCCATTACCATCATTTCTCTTTTTTTAAAATAAAATTAAAAAATAATTAATTGTTTATTGTTTTTTTACATTAAAAAATTGATTATATTTATAGTTCTTTTTTACTACAAAGCAGAGTTCAAATCTTAGGGCTTCCCCTATCACCCCTGTTCCATCCCCTATTTCGTTCTACCTCTTTGTTTACCTCTGCCAGTCATATTGGTATAGTTAGGTTGACCTACATTCAACGGATTTAGGTTAGACTACTATTGCAAACAAGGTAAGTGCTAGAACTTACCAATCCACCCTTGTTTCACATTATTTATTTTAGATAGTAAAAATTTTTATTATTAAGATATATAATAATAAATATATATTTAAACAAACTAAGTAGTTGTATTATAATAACATTTTTCTAATTTTTTGAAAATATATTATAATAAAGATTTGAATCTCGGTTTTACTTTTGTTTATTATTATTTTAATCTTAAATTTTGCATTTAGTAATTTATACATATCTTTTTAATTTCAATATTTATTTAAATATTTAAATTAAATTTTTTAACCTATATTAAATATCTTTTTGAAAAAAAAATTCTTCTATATACCTTTTATCCATTTATATTTAATAATTAAAATTAATATTATTTATTTATTCATTTGTTGAATAAAAATGATTTGTACTTGGGTTCCTCACCCTTCATAATTTACAAATCTCTCCTCTCGAGCTTTAGATTTTATAATCAAATTTAATTCTCATCTCAATATTCAATAAAATAAAGAAATATTCATCACGAAAAAAAGATATTCAATCCAAAATCTGTGAAATCTTTGAATGTTGATTGAAGTTTCTATGATATGTGAAGAAAATATTTCGAACATAGGTGTGTGAATTTAGGGGAAAGATAAAATAAATTTGTAAGCTTAAATAAAGTAAAGTGGAATTTTGATTTTCTCAAACTGTTGTGTGAGAAAATTTGTAAAAATTAAAAGGTAAAGTGGAATTTAAAATTTGTGATGTCATTTATTATATGGGATTTTTATGGAATATTTTTATATTATATATTGTTATTTAATACCTAAATTTTGGTATATAATTTTATTCTTTAGGATTTGAATCTTAGATCTCTTATTTACAATTTTAAAGTTTTCACTTTTAAATTCATCCAAAATATGAATTATTTGTTGAAAATTAAATAGTTCGTGTAAAGTTTCTAGAATGCCTATGAATTCATCCACATAATGAATGCAAATTTATTAATAAAATTATAATATTATAATTTTTCTATGAAGATCTATGCTTTTGGAGCTAATTTTAACATATTTGTTTTAGTTTTTAGCCTTGCTTACCTTTGGTGTGGTCTAACTTTTCTAGGCTAACATTTTGTATAACTAGGTATTTTAAACATTTACTAATTTGGGTATAATGTCATTTGTATATCATTAATACATACAAAAAATTATGCTTTACAATTGTTCTTTGGTCATTGTACTGGAAGTAGGTGATATGGATAGGGTTGTCCATTCCCTTGTTTTGCAATTTATTAGGATTGTATGGGTGAAAAATATTTCTAAAAGGTATCACATGAACAATTATGATGCTAAAGATAAAGCTAAAGTTTTTATAATACATAGTTCAATTGATTATCTACTAAAGTATTAATTAGCAATGTTTTAATTTTTGGAATTTTGATTCTCTAAGCCAAAATTGTCATTGATGTCAAGAAATGTAGTTAACATTAATATCAAGGTTTTTGTCAAGGAACGAAGTTGTCAAAGTTGCTATTTTATATCCAGGAAGAAGTTCAAAGGTTAAGAGTTTCAATGCAAAGTAAAACAAGGGTTTAAAAATTAAACCTTACAATTATAATTTATAAAATTTAAATTATTTTGAATTTAAAATATTTATAAATTATAATGCTGACATCATCAAATTTAATTTAAGAACTTTGCATTTATTATAAAGTTTTTAAAGGCACTGCCATCATTAAAACAAGGAAGCGCCGACATTTGAATAAAATACATGGTTGTGTATAAAATGTGGCCTCAAAGACATTGCAAAGTTTATCCCTCGATCGAAGAATTATTGCGCTAAGGTAAAAGATATTCGTTTGCATTTTTGAAAGGATTCATTGAGGAAGAAGATGAAAATTATTTTCGTCTTTAGCATCAAATATAAAGTGGAAATTTTGGAGTCTTCGAAGCACATTGGACATGGTGGTCCAAGTGGCAAAGCGTAGATGTTTGGAGGAAGCAAGTGTTGTGTTCAAAACTCGTGGTGGTGAGCATCAAAGGGAAACGTTTTTCATACATTTTCATTGAGCTCAAAACCTAAGGAGGATAAAGAGCCTTTTGGCTCTTAAACGTGCCCATATAGCACGTGATCATGGATCCCACGGTAGGTTACTTATGAAGGTAGAGGTAACGGGGTCGAAACTTGTCGGTGGCCAAGGTAAAAGCTTTTTAATTAATTTTATTGCCAAAGCTTTCAATACAAGGTGTTTGGAGGTATAAGGTTTGCTTGTAAAATTATGTAAAGAGTGTTTGGTGAATAACGTTGGTATTTGAAGGTATTACTTGGAGTAATAAGAAAGCTTTGGTATTTAATATTTTTAATAAAGTATTAAATTATTATATTATAAATATTGAAGGGTTAAGACTTTTTGAGTGGTTTTTGATCTTTAAAGGGTTTGTGTTAATGAAGAACACAAGCTTATACTTGAGAAGGGGGGTGAAAAGTATAAGACCACTTTTTACTTTTCTTTTCAATTCAATATTATGCAATGTATAAATAGCAGTATCAATAGTAGTAATTAAAGTAATGCACAGAACACCATCACAATAGAGACACATATTTTAACGTGGTTCACCCAATGTGGGCTACCTCCATAGAGAAAATATTTCTTCTAAATATTTTTTAAATAATCTCTTGGTAATCCTTTCCAATTACAATGTTTATGGACCTTTGTCCAAATGAGATGTTGATCCCCTAAATCTCACGTTCGTGGATCTCTTCCATAGGAGATATCTTTCCCCTTCAACTCTTGCTAGTGATATTCTAAAAGACTCTATCTCTTTGTTACACTGACTAGTGGATCTCTCTCCACTTGAAGACTCCTCAATCAGAAGATTTTTCTTCAATTGTCCTGGCTATTGGATCTCTATCCACTGAGACTCTATCCTCTATACTATGTCACCTCCAAATCTTTGTCAATAGGTTCACTCAAAAGCTTCTTAAATCTACTCAATAGGTTCACTCAGAACCTGCTCAAACCTGCTCAAATCTGCTCAAAAAGTCCACATAGAACCTACTCAAATATGCTTAATAGGTTCACTCAGAACCTACTCAAATCTGCTCAAGATGTCCACTCAGAACCTATCCAAATCTACTCAACAAGCTCACTCAGAACTTGTCCAAATCTACTCAATAAGTCCTCTCTAGGACTTTCTCAAATTTGCATTGCAAGATTCCACAAAAGCTTACACAAAATCAGTCCACAAGCCTTCTCAAAGACTTACCTCAAATTTTCTTAACATGTCCACACATAACTTGTTCAATATCATAGAATCATAAAGATAATTTTTAGAGACTCAATATGTTCTATACTCACAGCTCAATCTCAACTCAAATCAATCGCATAGAAGCATAAAGAGAATTGTTAGAGACTCAATATGTTCTATACTCAAAGCTCAATATCAACTCAAATCAATCTCATATAACCATAAAGAGAATTTTTAAAGACTCAATATGTTATGTACTTAAATCCCAATGTCAACTCAAATCAATCTCATAGAAGCATAGAGAGAATTGTTAGAGACTCAATATATTTTATACTCAATCTCAACTCAAATCATAATATAGAAAAGTTTGTTTCATGGAAATTGAAAAAAGACTTCACACAAACACTTGACTAGGCTCAATCAACTCTACTCAACAAATCACCTCAAGGAAAAACCCTTTCTCATAAACCATAGTCCAAGCATGAATCAACCAACTCAAAATATTTCCAATAATGCTCAACCACAAATCTCACATAACAATGATACTCATGTTCTTTTCTAACTCAAGTTCAAGTTATTTGCATAGCCAATTGGCTTCAACAATAATGCTTATAAAACAAGGTTTAATCACAAATCTCAATCCAAACGTGTATTTTTCTAATATTATCATATTTTTATAGGTTCAAAAGGGAGCTCATATTATGAACATGAATAATGATACTAAGGGAAGAGATGCAAAATATCTGTGAGCACCTTAATTGTGAAATCTAATGGTTTCCCTTATTTCCAATGAGTAGTGGCCCACTTCCACTCCTATATGTATCACTTTCCATTGTAAATAGTTTACACAATTTTGGCATAATGAATATAAGAGTGGTGCACATGGCCTGCTTGAGAAATTCAAAGACCATTTTTGCTATATTGACTCACATGAATGAATATTTTTTCCATATTTCTTTTAGAGGAACTTCAATTATACTACAATATTTGATAAACTTATGGTAATGGCTAGTGAGACCTAGAAATCCATAGGGGTTAGGGGATCCTAAGTTAGAATGATTATGAATTTCTAAATTTTGATGATTTTTATGTTTGATGCATTAGAAATTTATCCTTAAGTAACCTAGACATAAAAATGTGTTCACTCATATTATTGGGTTAAATATTTTTACCTCATACCTTATTTCATCCTTTAACCTAATGATAAAACTACCTCTAAAAGAGGCACCAATAAAATCTTATGTCATTCTTGAAAATGTTTTGAATTATTTTTATACTCTTTGATAAAGTATGTTTGATTAAATATGGTTAAATTTCCTCTATATTGTTCATGTACATTGGGCCTACAAATGATAAGCAAGTTCCTATAGAATTCATATAATATAAGCATATCAAGACTTTGTTTTAGAACAATTGATACCATAAGATTAATTTTTGGTCAAGGTTAATGAAAATATAAGCACCTTCTAACTATTGATTCAAATAAAAATATTCTCTGTATCTAGCATGCTCAACTAGTTGGGTTCTCTCCATCAAATTTGTAAAATACAATTTCAATGTACTATTGTGGCTGATCCACAACACACCCCAAAATTGGGGACCCACCTTTTTTGCATGCTTTCAAATAAGAAAACAGTGACCCAGATGCTAAAAATCAAGAAAAAATCAAAGGAAGAGCAAAATATAGCAAGAAAAATAAAGTGTCGCGATATCGCGACATGTTGCTCCGTCGCGGCTGAAAATGAAAAGTTGTCGCGATATCGCGACATGTCGCTCCGTCGCGGCCGAAAATGAAAAGTTGTCGCGATATCGCGACATGTTGCTCCGTCGCGGTCAAAAATGAAAAGTTGTCGCAATATCGCGACATGTTGCTCCGTCGCGGCCAGAAATGAAAAGTTGTCGCGATATCGCGACATGTTGCTCCGTCGCGGCCATAAATGAAAAGTTGTCGCGATATCGCGACATGTTGCTCCGTCGCGGCCATAAATGAAAATTTGTCGCGATTTCGCGACATGTTGCTCCGTCGCGACCAGAAATGAAAAGTTGTCGTGATATCGCGACATGTTGCTCCGTCGCGGTTGAAAATGAAAAGTTGTCACTATATCGCGACATGTCGCTCCGTCACGGCCGAAAATGAAAAGTTGTCGCGATATCGCGACATGTTGCTCCGTCACGGTCAAAAATGAAAATTTGTTGCAATATCGCGACATGTTGCTCCGTCGCGGCCAGAAATGAAAAGTTGTCGCGATATCGCGACATGTTGCTCCGTCGCGGCCATAAATGAAAAGTTGTCGCGATTTCGCGACATGTTGCTCCGTCGCGGCCAAAAATGAAAAGTTGTCGCGATATCGCGACATGTTGCTCCGTCGCGGCCAGAAATGAAAAGTTGTCACGATATCGCGACATGTTGCTCCGTCGCGGCCAAAAATGAAAAGTTGTCACGATTTCGCGACATGTTGCTCCGTCACGGCCAAAAATGAAAAGTTGTCACGATTTCACGACATGTTGCTCCGTCACGGCTGAAAATGAAAAGTTGTCGCGATATCGCGACATGTCGCTCCGTCGCGGTCAAAAATGAAAAGTTGTCGCGATATCGCGACATGTTGCTCCGTCGCGACTAGAAATGAAAAGTTGTCGCGATATCGCGACATGTTGCTCCGTCACGGCCAGAAATGAAAAGTTGTCGCGATTTCGCGACATGTTGCTCCGTCGCGACGAAAATGAAAAGTTGTCACGATTTCGCGACATGTTGCTCCATCGCAACCGAAAATGAAAAGTTGTCGCGATATCGCGACATGTCGCGTTTTCGCGGCTAAGAGCAGCAGAATGCATCATAAAGAGAAAAACGTCACGATTTCGTGACATGTCGCGTTTTCGCGGCCAAATGCAGCGAGACAGCCCGAAATAGAAAAATGTCATGATTTCGTGACAAGGTGCATCTTCACGTGCCAAAACATAAAAACATCACGATTTTGTGACAGATTGCATCTGCACATCCCAAAAGAGAAAAGCGTCGCGATTTCGCGACAGAAAGCAGCGAGACAGACCGAAAGAGAAAAGCGTCATGATTTCGCGACAGAAAGCAGCAAGATGGTATGGAATGAAAAGGTGTCACGATTTCGTGACATGTCACGTTTTCATGGCTAAGTGCAACAAAACACAGCAAAAGAGAAAAACTTTGCGATTTCGCGATAGGTTGCATCCACATGGCCCAAAGCAGAAAAATGTCGCGATTTCGTGACATGTCTCATTTTCACGGTGCATGAAGGCAGACAAGGTTGTTGACAGAAAAATGTCGCGATATCGCGACATGTCTCATTTTCGCGATGCGTGATGATGAACAAGGCTGCATGCAAAAAAACGTCGCGATATCGCGACATGCTATTTTTGGTCACGATTTACAAGGGGCAGTTATAGAACATGCAGAAAAGCATGGAACACGTGGCATAAAAGTGTAAGGGCTACAAAAGCGGTTACAATTAGCAAGAAAATCAAACGTTTCGATGCTCGAACAAAAGTCAAAATAATGAAGAGCGGGAAACGAAACGAATCGATCGGGAAGATGAAACGAAGCGTCACAAGGCGAAGCAGAGAGCCGTAGCAGAAAGTTTAAAGGCACAAGCGAAGACAGGCACAGGGGTCGAAAACCGCTGCGAGCGGGGTTGCAGAGTTGAGGGTGATTAGCCATTCTGGGCCTGTTGTGGAGTGTTTTTCTTCCACCTTTTGCTGGTTTTGAGAAAAACCAGAGATTCTGCTATTGTAACATGACATATATTTAATGCAGATAAAATTTCAAAAATTTGCATTTTATGGGCAAGAAAGAAGGAGTCATTTTCTGCATGCAAGATTAAATGTCTATTTTCCCTTTTCAGATTTTAGGCTTGTAAATGTAGTTGATGCAAGTATTTTCTTGGTTGCTTGCATGCGAATGCTTAAATCTGAAAACCTCATTCAAATCCTTAGGAGCCAGCACTTAGCTTATCCGGATTGTGCTTGTTTTGCAGGTCCAATAGGTTAGGTTGCATGCATGAAAACCTCATATCTTCGGTTTTGTCGAAATAGGATAGCATCAGACTGAACGTGTTCTATTTTTTAATTTTCTGCATTTCTTTTTCATTTTATTTTATTTTTCCAGAAGGTTTAATTTATTTAAAATGAACATTTAAAAATTACAAAATCTAAAAAAAAAAAATGAACAATCACTAAAGTTTCATGGTGAAATAAACCAACATTGCCCCTTGTTTACAGTTACTTGCAATCACTAAGGTGTTCCAAGCATTTAAATTGATTATCTTCATTTGAGATTACTAATACATAGTTGCAAATGCTAATACAGTGGAGACCTTGGAGAAGTTGTTTGTTTAACTTCTTTGCAAGAGGGGATTTGGAGCCCAAATCCTAAAGGAGAGTGTACTTTCACAAGTGTGTGAAAATACCACTCAACATTTTGGCGCTAGAAGGAGGGCCTGAACCGGTTTATTTCAGATTGATTTAAATGCTATAGGGATTTAAATTTTGAATATTTCATGCCCTATTGATTATTATCTTTAGCCCTCTTTTAACAATACAACTTTGTACTGTTAAAAGGAGGACATGAATTGCTATGCACTTGTCTAACGCTTTGATTGTTCATACAGGAATAATGTGATTTGATTTGATTTAAAAAAAAAAGTAATAAATAAAAAAGAATTGTTTTTTGGGTATTAAAGTTATATTCTTTAAGATTCACTAATGGCTATGTTTTCACCGTGGATGACAGGTAGCCCATTGAACATACCAGGAGTTCAACATTATTTTCCCGTTGGTTTTGAGAGATGTCTTCCTCGATTTTTGTCTAACGGGACAAATACTGCAGGAGAACACATTCAAGCATTCAAATTTGTTGTGAATCACTTAACAATTTGGTATGATGATGTGGTTTGTAAAATGTTCCCTTACACCTTGGACAAAGTGGCATATGATTGGTTTACAAGTCTGCCCTTAGGGTCTATCACTTCTTGGGCTCAACTAGAGGCAGCATTTCTTAATCAATTCAACAAAAAGCAAGTTGACCCAATCCGCATGTATGAGCAGTTTTTCACTATTAAAAAAGGACCAAGTGAAAATGTGAAGTCATTTTCTGAAAGGTTCTTTGGATTATATGCTCAATTAGTGACATTTTATGCTCTTCAAGAAGAAATGGCTCTCCAAATATATGTAAATGCTCTTGACCCACTCATTTCCACATATTTGCGAGGGATGCCTCAAATCACATCTTTGTCACAAGCCTATACTCAAGCAATGGCAATTGAGCAACAATTGAGTTGTCAAAATTATGGTGTGGGTTTTGGATCATGTAATATTCAATCATTTAATACCTCCTTTACCCACCCAATGATTTATCCACCTCAACCAAGTTCAAGTGTGAATCAATTTCAGAATCAACAATCATTCCCAAGCTTCAATCAATTTCAAAATCCTCAACCTACTATGCAAGATCAACCATCTTTCTTAAGTATGAATCAACTTCAAAATACTCATCTTGATTCAAAGGATGTTTCTAAAATCAATTTTAATGATTTTCATAAGAATATGATTTTAGGCAAGGGAGGAGTACTAGATCCAACTAGTATTGAAACATGTGACAAATTGGAAACCCTTGACTCACCAAAAGATGAATTCTATGAGGATGAATCTGTTTTGGATGACATTGTTGAAAATGATGGCCAAGAAAATTCACACCTTCCAAATTATGTTAAACGTGAATCATGGGTTACACATGTGGATTATGATAGCCTTATCAATTTGAATACAAGCAATAACCCAATTTTGGAAGTAATTGAACCATCTAAGGAAGGTGAAGATAAATTTGATGAGAAACATGTTGATGAATTAAAAGATGATGAAGAAATAGTTGAGCATCACAATTTGATTTTGAAAGATGATCATTATGATTCTTGGGAAGAGTATGCTCACTCCAAACCTTCTGATGAAATTTGTGTGCCTATTGATATGCAGGATAATACAATTGCCCTTTCACATGAGGATATTACAAGTCCTGTACAATCTGAGAATGTTTTGGAAGAAGGGTTGGAATCTCATCAAAGGTTGGAGAAGGATAATGATTCTACTACCATGGATGAAGAAGGAGAATCAATTGTTTTTGTTCCCCTTGAGGGGCAAGAAATCGAAAATCTTGATCCACCTATTGTTTCTACAATGTCTATGCCATCTCAAAATGATGAAATCACAAAACCTAAGTGGTGTGGGTTTGATACTATTGATGATCCTAATGAAAATATGGATTTTGAGGCAACTCAAGCCATTGATCATGGAAAGGTGTCACGTGACACATATCTTGAAAAATTAGGCTCTTGTTTTGAAAAATATGGACGCATGTTTGATTGGGTGCCTAACTTTGGTGTTTTTGAACAGGTGTTGGATGATGAAGAAGACAATGAAGAAAAAGAAAAAGCTACTAACACTCATCAAGTTGTGGTAAATTCTAATCATGATGGGTTGAGTATGGGTGACAAGGTGAAATCTTTACCTTTGGTGATAGCTACAAAAATTTCAAGTGATGGATTACATGATGTCCCTTTGGATGCTAATGTCATTAATGATGAAATGTCAAATCTTGGTGATGTTTGTCAAGTTTTGATTGATTTTGATTGCTTTAAAATCTCGAAAAATAATTTGAATTCAAGACTTTTAGAAATAGGCTCTTGTTTGCAATATCTCACATTTGAAAAGGAAAGCCTACTTCTAAATCATGAATGGAATGATGAAACTTGCACTTTAAAGAATAGACAAAATAAAATTGAATACCAACCATTGTCTAATCAATTTGATTTGAATCTCACCTATGATGTTGCTAATAGAACTAAATCAAATTGGTATGGTGAGCATGGCAAGTTGAAATTTGTTGCATTGCTTGGTTTGATCTTATTGTTGTTGGATTCCTACAACATTTGGCATGTGTATTGTGACATATGTCTTTTGAAATGTTCTAATCATGTTTGGGATCCAGGAAAGTAATAGTCCAAGCTTGGCATCATCTTGTACTATATTGTATATAGATTTTGGTTTTGGTTTGGGTTTGTGTTTTCAAGTTTCATTTTGGGATTGCTATTTGGATTAGGATTTAAGTTGTGTGGTTGATTTCATTTGACATGTTTAGTTTGTTTTGATAAAAAAAAAAAAAAAAAAAAATTTGAGATGTCAACTTATGCCTAAAATCAGGAGAATATGAAACATTGGAATTGTGTTGTAGAAAGCTCCACAAGTAACACAAACATTTAAATAATATCGTTTGAATCTTGTGATGCATGAAGTTGTCAGTTTTGCACATTATGGTAAAGTAGATGATATATTCCAGCCAAATTTCAAAAGAAGCAATGCATTCATATCTCATGTCATATTCCACATTGCATATACATGTCATCTCAGTTACATTTTCATTCCATGGGCAATTATTGAGAAGGTGTTGAATCCTCTTAGGATTATTACATAACATATATTAAAAGGATCCTAAGGTTGGGAACTGCTGCCCAAACTATCTTGAACCAAGCACATTCCATGCACATTAAAAAGAATCTTGAGCAAAATGGTCAAAACCATACTTGGATGAAAAGGTGAGGTGAAAAGAATATTTCATGTCTGTCCTATCATGCAACATAATCCTTAAAACGGTGGTTTTTACCACTTCCATAATGCTTAAAGCCTAAAATCAAAGTAGTAAGGATAGGGTTAAATCCTCATCTCGCTTAGGTTGAGGATCCAATTCCCCAAAGCTCTGATTTGACCTTCATGGAGTAGTAAGGATAGGGCATAATTCTCATCTTACCTAGGTTGAGAATCCGATTCCCCAAAGCTTCCATCTTTCCTTTTATCATAAAACTTGGATGGGAAGGATCGTACTACATGTCCTCTGCAAAGGATGGGTAGTCATCCCAAAAGTCCAAGAAACAAAAATAAAATTAACTAATATTTCCCATTTCATCTTAATCTTGGATTGGAGGGATCGTACTACATGTCCCTAGCAAGGATGGGTAGTCATCCCAAAGGTCCAAGAAATAAAAAAAAAAGAATGAATGAAGCCAAATCATGGATTATGGGGTTAAGTGCTCATGCGTGGCATCATGTCTTGTCTAAAAGCAAGACCACTGACTGCTCATATGGATAGACTAGCTTGACAATTTCATCCATAACTGGTTAAATCATTTTGTTCAAGATGAGGTAATGAACTCCAAATCAGAATAGTAAGGATAGGGTTAAATTCCCATCTCGCTTAGGTTGGGAATCCTATTCCCCAAAGTTCTGATTTCACTCACACTTGCACATGGGTTCAAGATGGTAGTGACACATAACCAACTTTGGGATCTAGTAAATTAATTCAGTATACATATATTTGGTCCTAAGAGGGTTTGATAGCTTTAATATGTTTGTTCATGATATTAGAAGGTTTGAGCCTTTGTAAAGCAGGTTGTTATATCTCTAGCATCTTCATCATGCATCAAATCCTGCACAAATCATTCATAGCCTTGCATACAAATCATAAGTAAAACTGACAATGGAATGTTGATCAAGTTCAAATGATAGGGAATGAAACACATTGCACACACTGAGCTGATACTTATGATTCTGATGTTTCATGTATTTCTGATCTATCGGTATTTGTTTATCTTTATGTGCTGACGCTTGTATCTAAGCTTGTATATTTCAGGTTGGGTTCTCACCAAAATGCTCAAGAGCATTTGACAACAGAGTCACCATTTGTTGTGGCTGATCCACAACACACCCCAAAATTGGGGACCCACCTTTTTTGCATGCTTTCAAAGAAGAACTGCAGTGACCTAGATGCTAAAAATCAAGAAAAAATCAAAGAGCAAAATATCGCAAGAAAAAGAAAGTTGTCGCGATATCGCGACATGTTGCTCCGTCGCGGCTAAAAATGAAAAGTTGTCACGATATCGCGACATGTTGCTCCGTCGCGGCCGAAAATGAAAAGTTGTCACGATATCGCGACATGTTGCTCCGTCGCGGCTAGAAATGAAAAGTTGTCACGATATCAGCGACATGTTGCTCCGTCGCGCTAGAAATGAAA
The DNA here is from genome assembly GCA_028583015.1 of Wollemia nobilis. NCBI lineage: Eukaryota > Viridiplantae > Streptophyta > Pinopsida > Araucariales > Araucariaceae > Wollemia > Wollemia nobilis. The sequence continues at coordinate 169,804 of JAQPPZ010000212.1, read as the reverse complement.
AGTTGTCGCGATATCGCGACATGTTGCTCCGTGGCCAAAAATGAAAAAGTTGTCGCAGATTTCAGACATGTTGTTAATGATGAATGAAAAGTTATTTCGAATAAACATCTTAGAAAAGGTCACGATTTCATGAAAAGTCGATTTTGAAATGAAAAAGTGCATCACGATTTCACGAAAGATAGCAAGAGAAAAGCGTCATGATTTCGTGACAAAAAAAGCGTCATGATTTCACGATAAAAAGCAGCAAGATGGTACGAAATGAAAAGGTGTCATGATTTTGTGACATGTTTGCGACTAAGTGCAAAAAAAAGAAAAATGTCATGATTTCATGACAGGTTGCATCCATGGCCAAAGAGAAAAATGTCATGATTTCATGACATGTCTCATTTTCGTGATGCATGATGGCGGACAAGGCTGTTGGCAGAAAAATGTCACGATTTCGTGACATGTCTCATTTTCGCGATGCATGATGATGAACAACGCTGCATGCAGAAAAACGTCGCGATATCGTGACATGCTATTTTTGGTCGTGATTTACAAGGGGCAGTTATGGAACATGCAGAGAAGCGTGGAACACGTGGCATAAAGGTGTAAGGGCTACAGAAGCAGTTACAATTAGCAAGAAAATCAAATGTTTCGATGCTCAAACAAAAGTCAGAATAATGAAGAGCGAGAAACGAAACGAATCGATCGGGAAGATGAAACGAAGCGTCACAAGGCGAAGCAGAGAGCCATAGCAGAAAGTTTAAAGGCACAAGTGAAGACAAGCACATGGGTCGGAAACCGCTGCGAGCGGGGTTGTAGAGTTGAGGGTGATTAGCCGTTCTGGGCCTGCTGTGGAGTGTTTTTCTTCCACCTTTTGCTGGTTTTGAGAAAAACCAGAGATTCTGCTATTGTAACATGACATATTTTTAATGCAGATAAATTGTTCAAAAATTTGCATCTTATGGGCAAGAAAGGAGTCATTTTCTGCATGCAAGATTAAATGTCTATTTTCCCTTTTCGGATTTTAGGCTTGTAAATGTAGTTGATGCAAGTATTTTCTTGGTTGTTGCATGCGAATGCTTAAATCTGAAAACCTCATTCAAATCCTTAGGAGCCAACACTTAGCTTATCCGGATTGTGCTTGTTTTGCAGGTCCAATAGGTTAGGTTGCATGCATGAAAACCTCATATCTTCGGTTTTGTCGGAATAGGATAGCATCAGACTGAACGTGTTCTATTTTTTAATTTTCTGTATTTCTTTTTCATTTTATTTTATTTTCCAGAAGGTTTAATTTATTTAAAATGAACATTTAAAAATTACAAAATCTAAAAAAAAAAAAATGAACAATCACTAAAGTTTCATGGTGAAATAAACCAACATTGCCCCTTGTTTACAGTTACTTGCAATCACTAAGGTGTTCCAAGCATTTAAATTGATTATCTTCATTTGAGATTACTAATACACAGTTGCAAATGCTAATACAGTGGAGACCTTGGAGAAGTTGGTTGTTTAACTTCTTTGCAAGAGGGGATTTGGAGCCCAAATCCTAAAGGAGAGTGTACTTTCACAAGTGTGTGAAAATACCACTCAACATGTACCTTGTGGCATGAGTAGAGTATACTAACTTCCCATAATGTCTTGTCAATCCCTAGTATGTTGTTTAGAGATAGAGCCTTGTCTAGTTGAGCATTGGTGAAAATTAGTTTACTATCCATTGTGTTGTCTTGATTGTTGAAATAGCTTAAATGTAATAGAGAGATTGGTATCTTGGGTATCAAGTTAGTAGGATGGATTAAATACCATATTTTTTTTTTCAAGCTTATACTATTTACACAAGGTCAACCAATAAAATTCATTGATTATTTCTTGTATTTTCTTTATTTTTTATGGGATTTATCAATGGAAATATCCTATAATCTTCATCTTATTATTAATACAAGTCACCTAAGTGTGCTAAAATGGCTATGGATGTTATATATACATATATAACTATTTCTTATACCTACAACACTTTTATTCATGCATGGGTCTAGATGCATGAGGGTTTTGTTTTATTATAGATGCATGAGGGTTAACCCTTATCAAATCTAATCGATTGAGATAATGTCACTTGATTCAAAGAGTTTACACAGGTTTTCATGAGGGGTCCTTGTCCCCTCTTACTAAGTGGGTTTTGAACCTTGGACCTATCAAAGAGAGGGAAAACACTTTACCACTATAGTAAGCTTGTAGCTATTAATTATTATTTTTTAATTCATGGTTCTTATTCAATTTTCTTTGTAAATAAATATTACATTTCTTTTAATAAAATATGTGTGGCTTCTATTGGGGGCCACTCACATTACAAAACAAACATTAAATTTATCTCATTACATTTATATAACATTAATTAAATCATATGCAACCTTCCTTTCTATCAAAAAACTCTTCATCTACCTATTTTATCAAAGAGATTTGCCATATTCATCATTGCTAAGTTTCCACAATCAACTCCTTTTTATCAATTCATATAGATGCCTTTCAAAATTAAAATTTTGTCAAGATAAAATTCAACACCATGAATGGCTAAGATATTTGCTACTCATTTTTTATATCTATGAATATAAATATATTGTCTACCTTTTCTTAGGTGTTATTCATGCCCTTAATATTTCAAGATATTATTTTCATTATTTTTTTTTAGCTTCACTTCTTGTTAACACTTGTGATATTTGCTTTTGTTTTACCATATCAATATCCCTCTAGATTTCTTTTTCTCTCTGTTTTTACTTCTTAGGTATTTCTCCCTAATTTCATTTCCACCAATACTTTCATCTTCATTCATATTTTAATATTCTAACACTAATCAAAGTAAGACTTAGCATATATAGGTTTTTCTTGTTGTGCAAGATTTGTAAAGCAAAGAATAACCTCAAAAAACACATTTTTTAATATTGCCTTGAAAAACCTAAAGTGCAAGGACATTGTTACAAATAAATTATCTTATTATTTTACCCTAACAACCCTAAATTGTTATAGAATTCCTCCATCCTCATTTATTTTCTCCTAAAACCCTAAAGTGTAAGGGATAACCTCCATACCACTTTCATTTTTATTACCAGGAGAGGATTCTATACTACTTGAGCGAAATGAAGATGATTTATTTGGAAAGATATTGACCTCTTCTATAATATTTGTGTTTGTATTTTCCTCCACATTTACCATTGCACCTTTAATTCCTTTTAAAATTAAACATACATATTATACTTTCTCATCCCTTATATCTTTCTTTGTTTCTTCTAAATATTTATCCAAGTGAGTTATGGTTGCCTTTTCCATAATATGTTGTAGATAGGTTTTCTTTTGCCCCTTCTTTAGGAGTGGAATATCCTTGATCTGATCGAAATTCTATTAATGTATGGTTTTCTTTCTTCACCTTGAAGTTTTTCGTATGCCCAATTTTTTTGTCTCTTTTTTCATATTTTTCATGTTGAAAACTCTTGCCAAGTGGTCAATTTCATAACAATTACAAAAAAATATGATGTTTTGATAGTCCACTTGTTGATCCCATTATCTTGATTTAGATTTAATCTTAATGGATTGTGGTAAAGGTTTTAAACTATCCATATCAACACATATTCTAGTATATATAACATGTTTTTGCTCCACGATAATTAGTCCTTCCACGATGAATACTCATAGGGTATTTATAATATTCTTTAAAACATCCTTATTGATAAGTTTATATAAAATTCTAAAAAGCCTAACCCAAATTGAAAGCTTGATAATAGTTTCACTTCTTATTTTACATATTAGGATAAAATCAAAATCTAAAGGACACATGTGAAAAAATCTTGGTAACATGATAGAAAAATTATTTTTTGAAAGTAATTATTGGATGTAAGGATGCCTTAGTTGGAAGTATGGATGCCCTAGTTAGTGATAAGAGGAATGATGAATATATGGCAAACCTTATCCAAGTAGTATATACTACACTAGAAATAATTATAGAGGATGAGATGATCATGCATAATATAATGGTTCATAAAAGCAGAGGCTTAATATGTATTTTCCATGGACATTGGCTAGGTTATTTATAATTATATCAAGCAAAGTGAGGATTGAATTCAAATTACTCCATGACTTTTCTTCTAAAATAAGTTTCTGTAATTATTTTCTCTAGTTTTAAAATAAGGGATAAATAATGATTTGTGACCCTTGATTTAGGGGTAAAGATGAATTATATCTAACACTGTGGAGTGAGAATTATTTTTTGGAGATAGATACTATTAAAAGGCTTATGGTTTAGATTAAGCTTTTTAGACTTCCTTATCAACTCATCAATAAGGATATGGTCATTTCTAGTAGATGATACAAATGAATTTTTTCATTTTTTAGGAATGGAAAATCCTTGATTTTAATATTTCACTATGATATGATCTCTTTTTTTAATATTGAGTTTTATATTATGCCAAAATTTTCTATTTCATTCTCCATAATTTTTACTTTGCAAACCCTTGCCATGTGTCTTTTCTCATAATATTTTCAATATCAAAATATAATATTTTTATAATCCACTTGTTGATCCCATTCTCTTGATTTAGATTTAATCCTAATTGATTATGGTAAAGGTATTGAAATATTCATGGCAATATATTTTTGAGTGTATACAACATGCCTTATCTCTCTCCTTAGTAGTTTGGCCCTCCTAGATGAAATCCCATATATTATTGTCTATATTATTCAAGAACTCCTTATTGATGAGATTTTTTGATAGATTGAAGGAGGGGTTTTGAAAGGGTCGCTAAACCTTTTTAAAAAAAGTCATTACAAAAGGAGAGAACCTCCAGAGGGATTTATGAGAGATTGTCTCCCAAAAACATAAAGGGGGTGGGTAGAGACTAAACACTGAACAAAGGAAACCCTAGAAACTAAGGATGTCCTAGAGATAATCTTAATGGGGAAGCCCAAAGCAAAAATTAAGTGGAGTAAGATAAAAAGAATGTATTAATATTAAGGGATTCTACTTGCCCTTTTTTTTCATCATCGTCAAACATATTCTTGTACTCTTCCAAGACACTTAATAAAGGAAATCCTAGAAACCAAGGATTTCCTAGAGATAATCTTATGGGGGGAAAACGAAAACAAAAACTAAGTGGAGGAGGAGAAAAATGATGCATTACTCTACATCACCAAGAGCAAGGAATTCTACTTGGACTTCTTTTTCATCATTGTTAAAATTATTCTTGTACTCTTCCAAGATGATAGTGGCTTATTGGATCAGAGAAAAGATCATTTTAGAAGCTCTAGCCAGGGCACTAACCAGATTGTTGAGATATTTAATGTAACCTTTATTTATTATGAAAGACACACATGACCTTTATTGAGTGTAACTGGAAGGCATGGGAGAGCCACTTGGAGGAATTATCTTGCATGCAGAATGACCGCACATAGTTGGTATCATGCTTGATTCTCTAGCCTAGCAAGGGAGATTTTTCCACCTTATTCGATTCTTACTCAATGACAATTGGAGACTTCCTTTTATTGCTCAATGATAATTGGAGACTTCATGATAGGTATCCGACTTAACAACTACTTTACCCTTGGGTTAAAAATATAGTATCTAGTTGACCTTAGGAGAGGAAGTCTTGAATAGCTTCATTAATAACTTAAGTCTAGGGGTTCTCCCGATGGCTACGCTCAGGGATCTATGGATAAATTAAAGGGCTTCTCATGCACAAACTAAAATTTATCATGGCATTTTGACATTCCTTCTAGAGAACATGCCTAAAAATGATGATATGATGGCTTTAATGAATAAGTAAGAACGAGGACCCTTTCTTGATATTTCTGACAAATATCTCTATGGACCTATTTAGGTACTAAGGAATGTTGATGTTCTTTTACCCTCAAAGGTGATTTAAAAAAGCTAGATGAAAGCTTCAAATAATGGTCTTTGAGCCATCACTGGTGAAATATCAAATAATAGGCACCATGACCTTATCCCATGGATTGGGGAGGGAATCCCTCATAATTCTTTTCCTACCAATATTTTCTCCTCTATCCTTTAAGTATAATTTTTTTCCACCCAAGGAGTTCCTTTCTCTTTGGATGATTTTACCTGTTAGGATTAAAGAATAAAACACAAACAATAAATAAACATGAAAATAAAACATAGAAGAATACAATAATACAATAGACATATATTTACATGATTCACCCAATATGGGCTATGTCTACAGAGAAAATAACCAAGCCTTTTATTCCATATAAAAAAATGAAGGGATACAACCTACAATAGATCTATTTTAACTTCCTATCTGCTCTATCACCATAAATTACAATACGTGCACTCTCTCCCACTTATCCACCATGCAAAAATCTCTTTATAAAATAGAGTTACAATTTAGGAAAAAATTCCTGCCTAAAATATATCATTTGATTTGTGACCTAATAATAAATGGTTCAAATTTACAAAGGGAAAAAACATCTATTTTTGGATTCAAGGGCAATGCCCCCTTGGTCCTCTTTGGTGGATAATATTAGGGGGGGGTTTTACCCCCTACACCGCCTTTATGGAGTGGATACAAGTGTGGTTGAAAACAAGACCTCCAAATTAATCAGGATCCACAACCAACAATCTCCCACTTGGAGACTGATCACAGTAACTCTACTACTACTGTAGCTGTTGGACTATGCTTCAAATTTGGACCTAGAAATTTTCTCACCTTTACTATCATGCTTGAATACCAACTAAAATTGAGCAAAAAATTAGTTTCTCCCTGGTTACTACCTTTGTTAACATGTTTGCAGAATTTTGGCTAGTGTGTATCTTTTCTAGCTTCAATTGTTCATCTTTAAAAACTGATCGTATGAAATGATACTTAGTCTATATATGTTTAGTATTGGAATGGAATGTTGAGTTATTTGCAAGATGAATGATACTTTGACTATCACTATATAATATGCTATTCTCCTACTTCTTTTCTAATTCCTCTATAAACCTCTGTAACAAAATCATCTCTTTACTAGCCTCGGTAACAACATACTTTGATTCAATTATTGAAAGTGCAACAACCTTTTGTAATTTTTAAATCCAACTTGCTGCAATTCCTCTTATAGTAAATATATATCCTATGTCATTCAATCTACCATCTATATCACCTGCCATATATGCATCAAAATATCTCTATAAATAGTGTTAGTACCACCAAAATATAATACCTAAACCTACTCACAACTCCCACTACATGTGCTATATCTATCCTTGTGCACACTATCACATACATCAAACTAGTAATTGTTTATGAATAAGGAACATTAAAAATGTATTATATCTCCTCATGTTTATTAGGACACATATTTTTAGTCAATTTGAAATGATTGGCCAGATGTGTACTAACAGGTTTTGCATCCTGCATATTAAATATTCTCAACACCTTCTCAATGTACGCACCTTGAGATAATGTTAATTTATAATTTTTCCTATCTCTTGTTATTCTTATACCAAGGATTTTCTTTGCAATTCCCAAATCCTTCATTGCAAATAAATTTGCTAATTTTATTTTGAACACATTTATATCCTGCATGTTAGACCTTGCAACAAGAATTTCATCTATATACAATAACAAGATAATATAGTTACCATTATCTAATATCTTAAAATAAACACAACGTTACCATTTATGGGACCTTATAGTTACAATAACAAGATAATATAGTTACCATTATCTGATATAACCTTCTATCATAAACCTATTAAATTTTAGATACCATTGCCTTGGAGCTTGCTTCAGGCCATACAAGCTCTTTTTCAACTTTGCATATTAATTCCTCCTTCCTTTTGACCTCATATTTGTGTGGTTGTTGCATATAAATCTCTTCCTCCAAATCCCCATGGAGAAAAGTTGTTTTTACATCTAATTGTTCAAGATGCAAATATTCTACAACCACTAGACTTAAAATAGTTCTAATTGAAGTCATTTTAACAAGAGAAGAAATTTTTTTATCATAATATATATCTTTCTTTTGTGCAAACCCCTTTACAAAAAGTCTAGCCTTATACCTCTTGTTACCTCCATATTATTCCTTTACCCTATAAACCAATTTATTCTTCAATGATCTCTTTCCTATAGGAAATTGAACCAAATCCCATGTCTGGTTATGTATCAAAGAGTCCATATCCTCTTTCATGCCTTGCTCCCACTTCTTTTTGGTTTCTACCTGCATTACTTATTCATATGTTTTTGGTTCACCAAAATCAATCAATAATACATAATACAATGGAGAGTAACGATCATAGAGTCTATTTAACTTGGTATATCTTCTAACAATACTTGCAGAAGTTTGAGGTGCTTGCTACTACTATTGTTGAATATTTTGATATTCTAGCACCTTTGGAGTTTCATTTTTTGTAATTTCATCAAGCACTATGTATGCTATGTTTAAATTTTCCTATTTATTTCTCTACAACTGATCTTTATACATGATCTTCTCATTGAGTACCACATCTCTACTCTTAATAATTTTGTGATTTTCATAATCCCAAGAGTGATAACCAAAATCATTAACTCCATATCAAATGAAAGTACACTTATTAGACTTTACCTCAAGTTTTGTTCTATTTTATTTATCAATATGAACAAATGCTTCACAACTAAAAGTCTTCATAAATGAGTAGTTAACGAGTTTACCTATCCATACAACTTACAAAATACCACCATTCAAGGAACTTGAAGGTCCCCTATTTATCAAGTAAACAAAAGTATCCATAATATTTACCCAACTGGAAGGGTAATCCTGCATGTAATCTTATACACCTAGCATATTCTATAATTGTCTTATTCATCCTTTCTGACACACCATTTTCTTGTGGTGTTCTTGGAACCTTATTCACTCTAAGAATACCATGGTATGAACATTAAATATGAATCTCCTTTCTGTAATATTCTCCTCCATTATCTGATCTAAGCCACTTCAACTTATTTACTATCTCATTCTCAACCACAACTTTCCAATTCTTAAAATCTATTTTATTGAGCAATTTATTGTGCAATTAATTTATTTGTGGATGCATGTTGAATATTTTTGCAAATTTATGAATGATTTATGGAATGAGATGAGATGTTCATAACATAATTATTTGGAAATATTCATATAATTTCCACTAAAATTCTAGAGGAAGGAAAGAAAACCAACATCTTTCATAATTTCTTCAACTAGTATGTCTAACTAGAGAACCTTAGGTTCAAACTTGTAATCACCATCAACCATTGGCCATGAGGGAGAGAGCCAAAGGAGATTAGGGAAAGGGAAAATGAGCATAACCATAATTTCCCCTTTCTTTCATCTCCTTTGATCCTCCTCCTCATGGCCAATGGTTGATGATGATTATAGATTTGAACCTAAGGTTCTCTAGTTAGACATATTAGTTTAAGAAACTTTGAAAGATATTGGTTTTCTCCCCTTCCTCTAGAATTTTAGCAACCATGGCATGGATATTTCCAAATAATTGGCCTAAACTTGGGATGATGGCATAGTTACAGAAAAATATCTTGGCTTCACAATCAATTTTGGTTTATTGGCAAAAATATTTGAGCTCCTTGACAATGGTAAAATCATCCAAAGAGAAAACACTCCTTGGCTAGAAAAATTTTGTACTTAAAGGATAGAGGAGAAAATATTGGTAGGAACAAAGGAAAATTTTTGAGGGATTCTCTCCCTAATCTATGGGATAAGTTTATGGTACATATTCTCTAATATTTCATCATCAACGACCCGAACACCATTCTCGAAAGCTTTCATCTATATTTTTAAATCACCTTTGAGGGGAAAAGAGCATCAACATTTCTAGCTACCTCTTCAGGTCCATAGAGGGATCTATTATTAATTTCAATAAAGGGTCCTTGTACTTTACTATTCATTACGATCTTCATCTCATAATTTAAGGTATGTTCTCCAGAAGAAATCTCATAATGCCATGATAAATTTTAGTCCATGTACATGAAGCCCTCTAATTGACCTATAAATACTTGAGCCTATCCACTGGGAGAACCCCTAGATTGAATTGAATTTGTTTAAAAGTAATCCTATCCTAAGGCCAACCAGATGCTATATTTGGAATCCAATGGTAAATAAACTATTAAGTCAAAATCCCTTTGTTGATCCACCCATATAAAATCCCATACCGAGAAAAGGAAGACTCGAATTGTTATTGAGAAAGAACTAGATGAGGTTACAAACCCCCCATGCTAGGCTAGAGAATCAAGTGTGACATCAACTTTGTACATTCCTATGCATGTAAGATACATCCTTTGTGTAGCTCTTCCATGCCTTCCAGTTACACTCAATAGAGTTCATGTGTGTCTTTCATCACCAAGAAAGGTTACATTCAAGAGCTCAAAAATCTAGTTAGTGCCTTGGCTAGAGCTTATAGAATTACCTCTTCTCTAATACAATAGTCCATTTTCATCTTGGAAGAGTACAAGAATAAGTTTAAAAATTATGAAAAATAAGGCCAAGCGAGATCCCTTTCTCTTCCTCCTCTCAATTGGTTTTTGTTGTGAACTTTTCCTATTAATATTGTATCTAGGACTCCCTTGGTTTATGGGATCTCCTTTGTTTAGTGTTTAGTCTTTACGCATCCCATTTATTTTTTTGGGATACAATCCCTCATGATCCCCTCTAGAGGTTCTCTCATTTTGTAATGGTTTTTTACAAAATATTTGGGGACCCTTTCAAATCCTCTTTCTTCAATCTATCAAAAAATATCATCAATAAGGAGGTCTTGAATAATATAGATAATACTCTACGAAATTTCATCTAGGAGATATAAACTACTAAGGAGAGAGAAGGCATGTTGTATAAACTAAAAAATATGTTTTTGTGGATATTTCAATACCTTTACAATAATATATTAGGATTAAAAATGAATCAAGAGAATGATATCAATAAGTGGATTACAAAAATATTATATTTTGATATTGAAAATATTATGAGAACAAACACATGGCAAGGGATTGCAAAGTAAAAATGATGGAGAAAAATATGGAAATTTTTGGTATAATATAAATCTCAACATTAAACAAGGAGATCTAAAAAAATCTGAACCTTGTAGGATTTTTGAGCTCTGGCGATTTGGCGGGAAACCTTCTGAATTGCCGACGGCCGAGCCTCTAGGGTTTCAGATCGGAAACCTCTTCCAGGGTCTTTGGGGGTTTGCTGCTGGTTTTTGTTCTAGGCTCTTTCGGTGCCCCGGGAGGGCCCAATGGGGTCTCCTCCAGGTTCTCTCGAGGGGAAGAAGACCTCTTATGCGGAGATATTACGAGAAAATCCTGCGTCTTCCTCTGATGATGCTCAGCGGAGTGCTTTCCATCTGCTATCCAGGAATGCGGGCAAGGGTTCTCCTGTGCATAGAGTCAATGGATGTCTCCCGCAATCTGCGTCAAGACCAAAAATAGTCATCGAACCAGAGCTGGTTGAAGACACGATAAACTATCGGGCTACTCATGATCTGATCTGCAAGTTCATGGGCATTCGACCCACCCTGCACTTTTTGCATTCCTGGGTGAGACAAAACTGGGAGCCTATCGGTGAGTACTCCTTATGGCCCATAAGCAATGGGTATTTTATTATTAGTTTTTCTTCCCTAATGGATAGAAAGCAGAGCATTTGAATCAGAGAAGAGGAGCCATGGCCCGGCGGGGTTATTTGTCCAACCGTGGAGAGCGGGTTTCGACCCTCGCATTGAGCCCACGGCTGTCCCGGTTTGGATCCGGCTGTATGCTCTCCCGATGGAGTTTTGGGGTGAGCAGATTCTTGAATTGATAGGCAACTCTCTAGGTAGATATTTGGGAGTTTCCAAGGATACCATTGAAGGAAATACTGCTTGTTTATGCGAGAATTTGTGTAGAAGCTGGATATTAGTCAACCGCTACCGGTTGAGATGGGCCAGAGTTAGCAGGACATTCCTGGATACGACAGTTAGACTATGAAGCCCTACCTTTCCGATGTAGAGTCTGTCATTTGCATGGCCATTTGGCAAGGTTCTGCCCAAATATCTTGAGCACCAAAGCGGATGCTCCACAGGGAATGTCAAATCGCCCTCGAGAAGGTAAGTCCACTTCGGTCAAGGAACCACCTGTCATTCCCCCTGGTTCTGAGGGCCAGAAATATGGCTTTGAACAGCGAGAAGAGAAGAAGAAACAAAAAGAGAAATGGCAAGGAGCAAGCTCTTCCCAAGCCAACCAACCGGTATGAAATCTTCAAATCTCTTGTGGATCAAGAAGACCAAATTATGGAAGGAGCGAGATGGGAACCTTGAGGATAATATCATCCTTACTCATGCTCCTCCCTCATCAACCCCTGTCCTTGAACAGGTGATTGACTCCTCTGAGACTTTGCAGCAAGAAAACCCAGGGACTCTGGTAATCCACTCCCTAGTTCAGCCAGCTATTAAAGATGTTACCATGGGAATTGCAGAAAAGCTCGAGAGAAAGACCGGCTCTTGGAATTTCCCGGGTGGAGAAGAGGTCGAAAAATAGTAATTCCCAAGGGGTGGGCGAGGAAATCCAATAAGGATCTAATTGCAGTGCAAGGAGATAAGCTAATCAATGGAGGATTGGCGAGAACAATTGATTCGTATTGCTCCCAAGGTTTCCAATGATTATTCAATCTTGGAATGTGAGGGGTTTAAACAGTAGAACCCATCAATCTGTTGTTCAAAGACTTTTAGAGAGAAGTAAAACAGACTTTCTGCTCATTCAGGAGACAAAAATGTCATTAGACCTTATGAGTAAAACGTCGGCCGAATACGGAGGGGTGCTTGGCCATATGGCGGTGGCTGCTCTAGGTGCCTCGGGAGGGATTGCTACTCTTTGGAATCCTCTGGCGTGGATAGCAATAGAACATATAGCACTGGAGAGGGGTCCTCACATCTCTTTTTAAGAATATTGTTACAGGTTGAACAAGTCTTAATTACAAATTTCTATGGGGCTCAGAACACCGATGGTCAGCGGTTTCAATGGAAAGTTGTTCAAAACATGAGGTCTTTCCGGGAAGATTTTGATTGGATTATTCTTTGGGGACTTCAATGCTAAATTATCTGCTAGGGATCAGGAAGGTGGCATCCCTGTTTTGGATACAGGGGACCGGTTGTTTATTGCCCAAGTCCAGGCCTTTAACCTTGTTGATATCAAAGGCCCTGGTACAAACTTTACCTGGACTAATAAGAGAAGAGAGCCATACAATAGGAGGGTTAAGCTTGACCGGTTTCTGGTCTCGGAGGAAGCTTATGTTAGATGGAATATCAAATTCCAGATTTTGGAGGGCCCAGTCTCAGATCACTCTCCCATTTTTCTGGAGGGAGGGACTATGTCAGGGAAGTATTACAAACCTTTTAAATTTGAAAATTTTTGGTTGCAAAAAGAGGACCTACGAAGGAAAATTCCACAGTGGTGGGAAGAAGGTCGTCTCCCTTTTGGAACAGCTATGTTCAAATTTCATAAACGACTTCTTTTTGTTAAGAGTAAACTAAAACGGTGGAAGCAAACTAACAAATCTGATTTCCAGCTCCAACAGGCTCCCTTGTTGGCCGGATGGAATGAGGTGCAAAAACAATTCGAGAGAAGGAATTATTTACGAGCATCTTAAATTCGAGGATGACGCTTTACGCAAAGCGGTTGAGGACATTGATAATCAAGAAGAGATCTACTGGAGACGAGAGAGCAAGAAATACTTGGCTATTAGAAGGAGACAGAAATACTAAATTTTTCCATCGCTCTGCCTGTGCTAGAAGGCAATTGAATAACATGGAATTCCTTCAAGATGAGAATGGAAACTCTTTTGACACTCTCCCTGATATGCACTCCCTCTCTATGGAGTACTTCTCAAACCTCTTCAAGGAAAGTATGCAGCATGATGTGGAAGCCCAAAATGAAGTCATTGAGGGCATTCCCTCTATTATTTCTCATGAAGAGAATCAGGCCCTTCTTAAGCCCATTGATCGTGATGAACTCAAGAAGGTGGTCTTTGGGATGTGCACGGGGAAAATCGCACTGGTCCGGACGGTTTCCCTATTGAGTTCTTTCGGGCCTTACGGGATATCTTGGAGGAGGATGTGTTGGATGTCATTGAGGAATCCCGAACTAACAAAAGAATGCTCAAGGCTCTAAATCACACCTTTATCACCTTAATTCCTAAAGGAGAGGGGGGGCTCACATTTCCGATTTCAGACCTATTGCATTATGTAATGTGATTTACAAAATTATCACTAAAATTATGGCTGAAAGACTAAAACCCCTTCTTGAGAATATAATCTCCCCTGAGCAAGGGGGTTTTGTTGAAGGAAGACAGATCTTGGATGGAGTGATCTTGGCTCGGGAGGCTATCCATTCTATGCATAATTCGGGTAACAAGGGAATGTTCATCAAAGCTGGATATGTCTAAGGCTTATGACAGAGTAGAGTGGGGCTTCTTGGTCAAGATGTTGGCAGCCTTTGGTTTTTCTCGGGATTTGGATTGCCTGGGTCATGAGCTGTATCTCTACGCCTTCCTACTCTGTTTTAATTAAGGGACTTCCCTCGCCACCTTTTGGAGCCTCTCGGGGTCTCCGCCAAGGAGATCCTTGCTCTCCTTATCTCTTTCTCATCTTGGCTGAAGGTTTAGGCAGACTCCTCCTGAGAAGAAGACGTCAAGGACAGATAACAGGAATTAAAATCGGGGCTGAAGTTTTGACTCATTTACAGTTTGTGGATGATACGGGTTTGGTGGGAGTTGCCAGCCTCAGGGAAGCAAGAGGAATCAAAGATTCTCTTAACGTCTACCTCCGGGCTTCTAATCAAGTCATCAATGAAACAAAATCAAAAGTGGTCTTCTTTAACCTTGATCAAAGGTCACAAGAGAGAGTTATGGAGATCCTGGGTTTCACTAGGACCTCCCTTCCTGTTGTTTATCTGGGGGTTCCTCTGCATTTCAAAAAACTGAAAGCTGATTTACGGAAGGACCTTTTGGATGGCATCAAAGAGAGAATGAATCACTTGGTCTCATAGATGGTTAAGCTATGGGGGCCGACTAACTTTCTGAAGTCCGTTATTCGGGCCATGCCTATTTACAAATTCTCTATTCCGGCCGCCCCTCCTTCAATTTGGAAAGAGGCTGGACAAAGCGGCTAGAAGTTTTCTTTGGGAAGGTGCCAAAGGAGAGAGGAAATGGGCCTTGGTTGGTTGGGATAAGGTCACCCAGCCCAAGGAAAAAGGTGGGTTGGGTTTAAGAAGCTCCAAGTTTAACAATCGGGCCCTGGCTGGTAAATTGTATTGGAGGTGGATTTCCCAGCCTACGTCCCTCTGCAGCAGAATCCTTTCTAGTAAATACTTGGGTCTTGTTCATCCCAACGACTTGGGCCGCTATCCTTTGGAGGGTAATGGATCTCTTGTGTGGCAGGCGCTCAAGCTTGGATCTCGCATTATCAAAGATCAATTGTTATGGAAAGTTGGGAGAGGGGAGAAGGCCCGGTTTTGGGCTGATTCTTGGGATCAGCATCCTCCTATCCTTGCTTGTGTTTCCTGATTTGCATCCGTTAAAATCAGCTCTTGAAGATAAGGGTTGGATTAATATTGAGAGCTACTTCAATACCAGCCAATTGGGGGAGTATAAGGTTCAAAAGTTTAAGCGAGTTGGGTGAATGGCCTATTCCAATCCCTCCGGAGCGAGGCTCCAACTACGGAAAAACTTTTGGCGAGAAAGGTTTCTTCTTGGGAGAGATGAGGAGGATGAGCTTGCACGGGGCTTTGGGAACCTTGGGGTTTATTACGTGAAGGAGGGCTATGATTCGATCCTTCTCGAGCCCCCCCACACTCTTTTCCGGTTCAAGAATGGAGGAAGATATGGCATCCCAAGGGCTGGCCGAAAGTGAACTTCTTTGCTTGGCGGTGATGCATAATGGTATCTTGACCTTTGACAACCTCAGAATTAGAGGCATCATTGGCCCTTCCCAGTGTGTTTTGTGTTATAGGAATGAGGAAACTACGGATCATCTTCTGTTTGATTGTCCTTTCACTCGGCAGATTTGGCATCGTTGGTTCTCCCACTTTAAACTTCAGGCTCTTGGAGACTTGTCTCGGACCAATTTATGGGAAAGCTGGAAGAGAGGTAGATTTATATCTAAAGCTCTTCGTACTGGTTGGGAGCTCGGTTTCCTTTTTATTTGGTGGCAGGTGTGGTTGGAAAGAAATGCTCATATTTTCTGTGAAACCTTCTCTTCGGTGGATGGGATATGGCGAGGTCATCCGGAGCAAAGTTGTGGAAACCGTTGCCATCTATACTGAGGAGGAAAATCAGCCAGCTTCTAAGCCTTTGGAAGGGAGAGTTGCTGATCTTGAGAGACAGGTAAGAAGTTGTTGGAAACCTCCCCCAGAAGGCTGGGTCAAAATCAATACTGATGGAGCTGCAAAAGGTAATCCGGGCAATGCTGGTAGTGGAGTTATCTGCCGTGATCATGTTTGGGACTTGTGCTCTATTGGGAATTGCAAGGTCTGGGATATGCCACAAACAATGAAGGTGAGGCCTTTGCTATTAAATCTGCCTCCATCTGGGCCGTCAAGCAAGGTCATAGAAAGATAATCATTGAGTCTGATTCCCAAATCCTGGTTGGTGCTCTTGATTGCATGAGGAACTTTGCCTTAAAAGCTTGGAGGCTGCGGATTTTGGTTTCCCAAATTATAGAGCTTTGGAAGGAAGTAGAGGATGTGATACCTGTTTATGCTAGTAGATCTCTCAATAAAGCGGCTGATTTCCTTGCTAAGATGGGTGCTGAGAGAGAGGTTGGGATGCATCTGCATAGCAATATGTCTATGGAGGATGCAGAGATCAGACAAGGCCTTGAACAATTTTTGAAATAATGTGCAAAGTTTTTTTTGCTAAGGATCTTTTTTGTCGCGATATCGCGACATGTAGTGTTGTCGCGGCCTCTGGCTGGTTGCTGTCGCGATATCGCGACAGGTTGAGCCTCCGCGGCCTCTGGTGGGTTTCTGTCGCGACATCGCGACATGTCGCGATATCGCGACATGTCGCGATATCGCGACAGGTCCCGCTTTCGTGGTCCGTGTGGAGTTCTTGCCGCGCTTTCGTTCCCTTCATGAAGTTGAAAAGCAAAGTTAATATTTCGTCGCGTTTTCGTGACAAGTTTGAGAATTGGAAGCTGCAAGGTATTCCTGTCGCGATTTCGCGACACGTTTGGCACTTAGGCGGCTGGGTGGAAAATTGTCGCGATATCGCGACCTGTAGCGCTGTCGCGGCAACGAGTTGGTTTTTGTCGCGATTTCGCGACAGGTTGTGCCTTCCTGGCCTCTGGCGAATTTCTTGCGCGATATCGCGACATGTAGCGCTGTCGTGGCTCTTGTTGGGCTTTGCTAGCGATATTGTGCCTCTCTTGAAGATGTTGTTCAAAGGTGGTATTGTGTCGCGTTTTCGCAACAGGTTGGTTAATTGGATGCAACTTGGCTTTTTTGTCGCGATTTCGCGGCATGTTTGGCTCTTAAGCGACTGGTTGGTTTTTTGTCGCGATATCGCGACCCTTTTGCGGCATGACTGTTGTTTAGTTTTTTCGTCGCGTTTTCGCGACGCCTTCTGCGGGTGGCTGTCGAGGGCCCTTCCTGTCGCGATTTCGTGACATGTCGCGATTTCGTGACATGTCGCGTTATCGCGACTGTTGGCGCCGAAGCGGCCGTGACGGGTTTGCCTGTCGCGATTTCGCGACATGTCGCGTTTTCTGCGACATGTCGCCTTTTCGCGCCGTTTGTTCTCTTTGCCCTGTGGCTGCTAGTGTTGCCTTTGTGCGCTGCCCTTGTTGTGTTGCTCTTGGCTCTGGGTCGGGATGTGTTCTCTCCCGCTTGTATCTGGTCTTTGTATTAATTCAAGTTTTCATTTTTTTCAAAAAAAAAACATTAAACAAGGAGATCATATCATAGTAGAAGGTTCAAGTAAAGGACTTTCCATTCCTAAAAAAATGAAAAAAAAATCCATTTGCATCATCTACTAGAAAAGGCCATCTCCTTATTGATGAGTTGATAAGGAAGTCCAAAGAGCTTAATCTACATCATCAACCTTTTAATAGTTTGTATCTCCACAAAATAATTCTCATTGCATAGTGTTAGATATAATGCATATTTACCCCTAAATAAAGGGCCACAAATCATTATTTTATCCCTTATTTTAGAACTAGAGAAGAAAATTACAAAAAATTCTTTTAGAATAAAAGTCATGGAGTAATTTGAATTTAATCCCCACTATTGCTTGATCTAATTTTGAATAACCTAGTCAATGTCCATGGAACTTACATATTAAGCCTCTACTTTTATGAACAATTATATCATGCTTGATCATCTCATCCTTGATAATCATTTCTAGTGTAGTATCTACTATTTGCATGATTGCCCTTGATAGTTGACAATGGCAACTTTCAACCCCTATGGAAAATATTCAAGTGGTAGAATTATGGAAATATGTTGAATATTTTCCATGTTATTCTAGCAGGATTAACTCCAAAATGTACTAGACACTCTCCATGTATCCTCATCGAGGTTTGGGGCTAGGTTGAGCCCTGAGCAGGGGTTCGAGGATGGTAGTCCCCAAAAAGTGAGGGTCTAGGGATGAAAGCCTCCAACAAAATTTCTAGGGTTCCTTAAGCTATTTTTAGACCCATATGGATTGTTTAGGGTTAAATATTTAAACACATGGTTTTTCACCCATGGTATTATAAAATCCATTATTGTGTTGTTATTTAATTGCACTTGCATAAAGGTTTGAAAAGAGATGAGAGATGAATATTATTGTACTAGATATGGTTAAGTGTATACAATAAGAAGATATTAATGTATTGGATTGTTTCCCATCAGGGTTTCCCATGTGAAATACTATGTTATGTGTGTATTTGTTATCTTCTTCCTCATATTTCTTTTGATTCTATATTTACTACTTTTTAGATTTAGTTTATTGGGGCCTTTTTCTATTTTTTTGGTATCAGAGCTAGGTTTTTTAGTTTTGTTAAAGGAGTTAGGGTTTCATCCTTGTGATAAATTAGCTCTTGAGTGGGATCCATACATGGAAGAATCTAGGCAAAGAAAAATGGCAAGAAGCACATAGGTAGAGATTGAAAATTTTAATGGATAAAATTTTAATTTTTGGAAACTCAAGATGAATAATATGTTGGTTGATAGAAATCAATGGATTATAGTCTTGAGAATAAAACTAACATCAACAACAAATGAGTATTGGCTAAATATCGATAGGAAGGTAAGGATTTCTATTATATTTTACTTATCTTATTCGGTATTGTTGAATGTATTGATAGATACCATGGAAAAGTCACTAAAATATAAGCTAGGAACTTTGTATTAGATAAAGTCACTAGTAAATAAACTCTTTTTCTGGAAGAAGTTGTATTCGCTTTGGATGAATGATGGTGACTATGTGGCTAAACATATAAATACTTTTAATATTACGTTAAGGCAATTAAAATCTATTGAAGAAAGATGGATGGAGAGTAAAAGTGTATTATTTTACTTTTTTCATTACCTGATTCGTGGTATAACTTAGTTATGGCTATCACTAATACTACTTCTACATTGAAAATTGAGGATATAGTAGGAAAATTTCTATCTAAGGAAATGAGATAAAAATATTTTGAGGATTATCATCAGAAGGATATCTTGGTTGTAAGAGGTTGTTCTCAAGAAAGAAGTAAAAATAAATCAAGAGAAAGGAAATCAAGATCTAGGGTTAAATTTAATGCTCTAAAAAAGAGAAAATGTTGGAAGTGTGGTAAAATATGACATTATAAAAGAGACGACAAATTTAAAAAGGTTGATAATATCCAATCATCTGATGAAGGAACTTCTATAGAAACGAAGACCACAAATGAAGATTCAATGGACTAATTTGTAACTACAACATGCTCAAATGAATGTCATGATTCATGGTTTATTGAACTAGGTGTTTCTTTTCATATGAATCCTCATGGGAAGGGGTTTTATGAATATGAAAAGATAAATGGAGGTGAAGTCTTCTTGGGAGACAATTCGAAATATAAAATAATAGGTCGAAGAAGAGTCAAGTTGAGGTTAAAATATGGAATAATTAAAACCCTTCCTGGTGTGCTGCATATTCTAGGTTTGGCAAGGAATATGATATCCATGAGTAATATGAATGACATGGGTGTGACTATGGTATTCAATAAGTATAGTTGCAAGATTATTCATGAAGTCATTGTGATGGAAAGGGGAGTTCGTATAGGATCTTTTTCATACTTGAGGCTAGCACTGCATATATTAATTGCAATAAATATTTAGTTGTAGAGAAGAAGAATATGGTAGAAGTGGATTTGAGTATTCCTATGGCGAAGACAATTTTGTGGTATCAATGCATGGGGTATATTGGTGAGAAGGGACTTTAAACATTAAAAATGAAAGGTATGGTTAAAGGAATTTTTGATTTCTCATTAAATTTTGAATTTTGTGAGGACTGGATTTTTGAAAAGCAAACCTGAGTCAATTTTCCTAGTAGTGCTACCAGTTCTGAAGGAATCTTGCATCCAATTAACAATTTTGTATTTGGACCTACAAAAGTACAATAATTAGGTAAATCTATCTATTTTGTTACATTTATAAATGAATTTTCAAGAAAGACATGGGTATATTTTTTATGGAACAATTCTAATGTTTTCAATCAATTTAAAGAGTTTAAGGCTCTTGTAGAAAATTAGATAGAGAAAATATAAAGAATTTGAGGAGTGAAAATGGTGGTGAGTATTGCTCTAATGAATTTGAGCAGTTTTGCAAAGACCGTGGAATAGAAAAGCAAAAAATAAATTTTTATACTCTATAACATAATGGAGTTGCATAACGAATGAACAAAACATTTATGGATAAGGCGAAAAGCATGCTAAGTGATAGGGTTAGAAAGAAAATTATGGAAATTATGGGTAGAATTTGTGTTAACTACTTGTTACCTCATCAATAGATCTCTTACCTCAGATTTGGTGGACAAGACTCACTTGAAGTGTGTATTGGTAAGAAACCCTCTCTAAGTCTATAAGGTTTTTCGATTCTGATGATTATATGTATGTTCCAAAAGAGAAATGAAATAAGCTAGACTATAAATCTAAAAATTGCACATTTATGGGTTATAGTATTGGTGTTAAAGGATATAATTTGTGGAGCCCAAAAATAGAAGATTGTTTACATTCTTAATGTGATCTTTAGAGAAACAAAAGGGGTTCCAAAATAGGAAATGCAACCAAGCAAAGAACCTGAAATAGTCTAAGTAAAATTACAACAAGAGGAAGAAACTATGGTAGAACCTAGTTCTATAGAAGAAGATGAAATTTAGAGAGAGTCTAAAAAGGAATATTTAGAGGAAGGAGGTGAGGAGGAAGCTAAAGATGTAGAAATTGGAACTCCAAGTTTGAAAATATCGGATCAAGTGAGAAGACTCCCATAAAGGTATAGCCCTTCAAATATTTTCTATGCATTTAATATATCAGTTACTAATGAAGAACCCAATACAATAAAGGAAGCATTTCAATCAAGTGAGAATAAGTCTTGGAAAAGGGCTATGGAGGAATAAATAGAGTCCTTGGATAAAAATAATATGTGGGACTTGATGAAATTACCCACTAGAAGAATACTAATTTGTTGTAAGTGGGTATTAAATAATTTCAATGTAGAAGGAATGTTGGAGAAGTACAAGGCTCATTTGGTAGCAAAATAATTTTCTCAAATTGAGAGAATTGACTTTGGTGAGATTTTTTTGCCTATGGCTAAACTAACTTCAATTAGATTTATATTGGCTATTTCTGCTGCTTTTGATCTTGAAATATAATAGATGGATGTAAAGACAACATTTATCCATGGTGAAATTGATGAAGACATATATATGTCAAAACCAAAATACTTTAGGGTAAAAATTAAGGAGGACTTGGTACGCAAGTTGAAAATTCTCTTTACGGCTTGAAGCAATCTCTAAGAATGTGGAACCAACAATTTTATAGGTTTGTTTTGACACTTGGGCTTGGATAAAGAAAAGTAGATTCATGTGTGTATTTAAACAAGAAGGTAAAAATGTTGTTATCATTGTTTTGTATGTGGATGACATGTTAATTTTTAACAATAAGGAGATTATAAAGTTACTAAAATCTTAGTTATCTTCTAAATTTGACATGAACGATTTGGGTTCTACAAAATTTATTTTTGGTATGGAAATAATAAGGGATCATGCAAATAGGAAGTTGTGGTTAAATCAAAGAAAATATATTGATTTAATACTATAGAGGTTTAGGATGCATGATTGTAAACCGGTATGTACTCCATATCCAATTGGTCAAAAGTTATCTACTAAACAATGTCCTAAACTATATGAGAAAATTGAATAAATGCATTGTGTTCCTTATGCTAGTGCTATTGGTCATCTTGTGTATGCAATGGTCTATACTATACCTGATATTACACATATAGGGGGAGTAGTTAGCAAATATATGTCATATCTAGGAAAGGAACATTGGACTGCTATGAAGAGGATCTTTAGATACTTGCATGGAACTTCAAACTATTATATATGTTACTAAGAAAAATCTAGAGATAGTAATATTGTAAATTTACAAGATTTTGTGGATGTTCATTGGATTGGATATCTAGACAAGAGAAGATCCATGAGTTCTTAGTGGGAGAATTTTGGAAATATATTCAATATTTTCCATGTTATTATAAGAGGGTTAAATCTAAAAGGGACTGGACACTCTCCATGTATCCTCATCGAGGTTCAAGGCTGGGTTAGACCCCAAGCAAGGGTTTGGGGATGGTAGTCGCTAAAAAGTGGGGGTCTAATGGAGGTAGACCCCAATAATAGTTTTAGGTTTTCTTAAGCTATTTTTATGCCTATTTGGGCTATTTAGGGTTAAATATTTGAACCCATAGTTTTTTGCCCATGGTAGTGTAAAATTCATTCTTATGTTGTTATTTAATTACACTTGCATCAAGGTTTGAATAGAGATGAGAGATGAATATTATTGTATTGGGGATGATTAACTTTATACAATAAAGAGATATTATTATGTTCAATTTTTTCTTGTAAAGGTTTCTCAGGTGAAATATTGTGTTATGTGTGTATTTGTTATCTTCTTCTTCATTTTTCCTTTGATTTTGTATTTACTATTTTTCTAGATTTAGTTTATTGGGGCCTTTTGCTCTTCATTTGTTATGTAGGTGTGTACAAGAGGATAAAATATTTGACATCCTTTGGGTATATCATGATGAATGCTTTTAAGTATATTTAGCCAAGAGAACCATCAACAATGTCCTCAGTGCTAGATATTATTGACCCTCATTCCATAGGGATGCAAGCAAGCATGTTAAATACTGTGATTAGTGCAAAGGAATGAGAATACAACTATTTCAAATGAGATGTCTCTCTAGACTCATGTGATCCTTAAAGTATTTGAAAAATGGGTCTCAAATTCATTGGTCTGGTGGACCCAAATAAATATGGGAATTAGACTATATTGGTTTCTATTGATTATCTTATAAATTTAGTGAAGGATTGCATCCCAGCACATACCCATGAAGACGAGGTTGTTAATTTTTTATATGGATTATTTTTTTTTAGCAATTCAATGCCCCTTGAGATATTTTTTTAGACCAAGGACCATAATTTTCTAAGGTTATTAAGATGTTCATAAAGAAATATTACATAAAGCATTAAAAGATATCTCCATATCATCCTTAGTCAAATGGGTAGGTAGAAGTTATCAACCATAAATTAGAGAACATCATAACAAAGACAGTTGCATCAAATTTTAGAGATTGGGAAAAATGGTTGTTTGACGTCATGCGGTCATATAATACCTCATGAAAATATACAACATATTTCACTTCCTAGAAACTCATTTAAGGAAAGAATCTAATATTTCCTATCAAGACTTAATCTCTATATGAAAAAAAAACTTTTCGAAGCCCGTGCAATCGAACTATTTCCTTGGAAAACTTATTAGCAATAGTAGGTGCATAATTCCATATATTTCCTAGTATAAAATGTGTAACTTTGGTCAATTTATCTACCACCACAAGTATGGTGTCATGCTGAAATCTACTTTTCGGTAGACCAAAAACAACATCCATGGAAATAACCTACCAATTTTGGGTGGGGATAGCATGTGGGTACAAATTTTCTACTGATTTCAAATGTTCAACCTTTACCTTTTGACATTCCAAACACCTAACCATAAAATTATTGATTCCCTCTTCATTCCCAACCAATTAAAGACTTTCCCTAAATTTTCTTGCACAATGAGCCTCTTTTAGAATAGCATCCCTTAATACACTTGCATCTAGAATAAAAAATCTATCCTTAAAATACAATAGACCAATTCTAATTCCAAAATTTTTGTCCTTTTTAGGTTCAAAACTCAACCCGTGCTAGACATTTATCATAGTAATTATTCCTATATTGATGCTTTTTGACTTGATCAATTTAGTCATAATGGCATTGAGACTTACCAGTTATGTGCCCTCTTCTACTCAAGGCATATATTATCTTATTTTCCTTACCCTTAATATATTCAATACCAAAATCATATTCTTCTAGGAATTCCATCTATCGATGTTGCCTGGTATTCAATAAACATTGCATAAAGATGCATCTCAAACTTTGGTGATCTATCTTTCGTTCAAAGGTTTTTCCAAAAAATAATATCTCCAAATTTTGAGTGCATGTACAACAACTACCAATTCCAAGTCATGAGGAACAAGATTTCAATATTCATATATGAATATTGTCTCATCTTGTGTTAGGACTCCTCCTAATCGTTCAATAGAAGGATTAGTACAAGCCATAAATTTTTTTAAAGGGTCAGGCATCTTAAGTATTAGAGCACCTATCAAATTTTCCTTTAGAATATTGAAGGCTTTCTCGCACTAGCTTGTCCATTTGAATTCCTTCTCTTTTATTTGTAGTTTTATGATAGGAAGGGCAATTTTTAAAAAATTCCTTCCAAAATACATGTAATAACTTGCCATACCCATATAACTATGTACTTTAGTTACACTAGTGGGTGTAGGCCAATTAATGATAACTACAAATTTCTAAGGGTCTACAATGATTGCATCAGTAGAGATCACATGCCTCAAACTGTACCTAAGGGGTATAAAACTCACATTTTGATAATTTTCCACACAGTTGATTTCTCTTGAATACCTCAAGTACAATCCTCATATGTTGATCGTGTTTCTCTTTAGTCTACAAATAAATCAATGTATCATCCAAAAATATAAGTACAAAATAATATAGCTATTCCAAAAAAACTATTCATAAGGTTCATGAAGGCAAATAGGCATTTTTATATCCAAAAGGTAAAATTATGAGTTCATAGCATCCATACCTTGTTCTAAATGTAGTTTTTTTAGTATCCACCATCAACGATAACATGATCCGAGGTTAATTTTTGAGAAAATGGTGGCTTCCTTTTTTTGGTTAATTAGATCATCAATCCTAGGTAATATCTACTTTTAATAGTGACTTTATTCAACATTCGGTAGTCAATACATAAACTTAAGGAGCCAAAAATATTTTAAATAAATAGAATTGAGGCACCCCATAGTGATACACTAGGTTTAATTAGTTCCTTTTCTAACAAGTCTTGAAGTTGTATATTTAGCTCCTACAAATCAATTGAGGTCGTCTAGTAAGGTGATTTAGTGATAGGTATATAGCCAAGTAATATTTGCATGGAGGAATCAAATTCTTGCTAAGGTAGAAGGCTCGAAAAGTCTTCAGGGAATGCATCCCTAAATTCATTTAATATAGAATATTTTTAAAAAATATTTGAATTTACTTCAATCTCTCCCCTTTTCATTGCCTTTCTAACTTGCAAGGGAGACAACAAATGTGGTCTAAAAGAGTTGTGATCACAATGGACCCTAATCTATTGATTGGATTTATCAGTTAATTCTAACCATATTTCTTCAAAATTAAGAAAGAATTTATGAGCTTTTAGCCAATCCATCCCAAGTATAATATCAAAGGTGTGCAAGGGAGCTACATATAGGTGTTAATTGGTCTTACTCTTTGATAGGGTTATATGGGGGTCAAATAGACACTAATTAATAGAATAGGTTTGTCCTTACTCATATTCTTCTTTCCACCCATTTACCAAAAATCCAATCCTTTTTTGTATATCCCTAATTATGCTAGTGGAAATAAAACTATTTGTTACACCACTTTCAATCAAAATATCTACATTACAACTTTACCTCCCAATGTTTAAGAGTGGCTTGCCCTTCTCATATTGAAGCTCTAGATATTGAACATCTTTCATGGGGTTGTTCTCTAGGTGCTTCCTTTTGATTGATTCTTTGAGGGTATTTGTTAGCAAAATGTGGCTCTTCAAAAATAAAGCAACCCATATTTGATTCTCATAATTTTTATTTCCTGTCTTCATTAGTGCTCACAGGTTCCAAATAACTCTTCTCTATAAAGTTATTATCTAAATTATTTGGTTTTATTCCCTAATTTTCTTTGGTATTTTTTATTCCCTTCTTGAGTTTTGGTCTCATTTATTGTTTTTCCTTATTTATTTTACCTTTTTATTCTTTCTTAACAACAATTTCTATCATCCTCTATTGCAACTCCATCCTTTCTACTAATAAATTAATCATGGATATAAATTTTTCCAACTACCCTTTAAAAATTTTGACTATAGATGCAAGGTCCTCCATCACTTCTTGACCATGTCAAGAGCTATGTTAGGATTGATTTTTTGGTCTTCCTTAAATTTATCTAAGGTTAAGTTTTATTTACGAAAGTCCTTGGGCCTTATAACCTAGGAATATTGCAACCTAGTCTTTGATACCAACTTAACAACCCATTTCTGACTCATCAATTGTACAACCTAGTCTAGCTCACTAGTTCATAAACGTAAAAATGTTCTCTAGTTTCATTGAATAGACATGATCCAAAGTAAATATTTTGAGTTAACTAAACTTTAATGATCATACAATATTTAATCAGTACGAGGTATAGACAACCACTTTCAGGTTAAGGTCACTATAGATGACCTCCAAGTGGATGAGATTGACCAAATATCATAGATGGTGAGTGGTTCCTCCATTCCCATCCTCTAGCTTGGTATGGGTCATAGAACCATGAATACGGGTTATCCTCTAAGTCCCATAATAGTAAGATAGGATTCTTACTTCTCCTACCCTATCTTTGTTTTTCCAAGTAAGGTTTTGTTTAACATATATACCTAGTACTTAGTTGATTGTCCATTACTATGGATTCAAATAAGGCCATGTTATTTCTCTGGTTCTAGACCTGGTCTCACTTATCTAGTTATGAATAATGAGTTATCTCATTCCAACTATCATGAGTTTGTCTATCTCCTTTTGTCATGCTAGATTACTCCTATTCATAAATTGTACATGGAGCCATCAGTATTCTTCTCACTCAATGGCATAGACATATATCCCGTACCATATATCCTTACCTATTTTTCCTAACCTATTTCATAAAAATGACCATTCTTGAATCACAACTATTACCTTCGTGTAAAAAATGATATTGGGTAATTTAAACTTTTTTGGTTGCCCACCTTCCCATGACTCAACCATAATTAGATAAGTTCCAAGGTCAAAAGTCTACTAATATCATCTAGACTTAGGCTCTCTTTATTTTCTTATTATTCCCAATTCATAATCTAATTTTTATTCTTAGAATTATATCGATTCTTCTCATGATTTTTTTTTTATTTACATTAAATGTTTAACTAGGGATATCTCAAGATATTTGTTCAAAAAAATGTATAAAGTTCATCTTTCCATTTTTAAAAAAGAGAAGTAGAAGTAACATAATCTATTCATATTCTTCTTCCAAAAATAAACATCACATTAGATATAAATAAAATTAAAATTAAAAACTAGTTAGCTTTTGATGCTAGACACTTAATGAGAAATCAACCACATGATATAAAATGAGCATGCAATATTAAATATATGTTAATGGCAATATACTAAGCATGTAAAAATCATAAGAAAATTTTGTAACTACTCATAAAACTTCCATTAATGAACACTCAAAAAATAGTACAATTATATAAAAGGGAGGTCTCATACACTCCATATTTCTTACATGCTCTACATTATATCTAGCATATCTACCTTCACTATGATTTCTCTCGCCCTCTCCTTATATTCACATCTATAAAAGGTCTATATATAATAAGATGTAGCTCTTGGCATTTCACCTACATATGACTCTTCATCTTCCTATTCTATGGACTCATGTACACATGGACAACATGCACACTTACATCATTACACATTCTAATAATACTTGTGCATTTATTACATTACATAAAGTAAACACTCACACCATAATCTAAGACTAGTTTGCCTCACACTATGTTTACCTCACCATCGACTACTAGATAAAAATAACACACGACACTATGTTTTTGATGGGTGTTGGCGACCGCATACATCGTCCATTTGTGCGAGTGCAATCCACATTTGGACATACGAGTCCCATGTTGTTCTTTCACATGAAGCTTGACATTCATTTCGACTACATTTTCAATAGCCTTTTGAAGATCGTCTTATCGACTTGCACCATAGTCCTTACATGTTCGGTGTTGATGACACCAAAGGTGACATATTTTATTAGATGCCCACCTCTTTGCTTGTTCGACATGGTTGTATTTGGAGGGTGGCTGACCATTGAAAACATTTGGAAAAAAAAAAATCAGTGGAAAATTGACCATTGAAGGAAACGTGTATTAGTTAAATTAATTATTGAACATTTAGTGGGATGTTTGTAATGTGTAAAGTTTTTTTATTATTATTTTTGTTTGCAGGAAACATTTCTTTTGCGGTGCTATTTTAGTGTAAGTTTCAAGTAGGCAGGGTTATCTATTCTATCAAAATCATTTTAAAGCTTACACTTGACTTGCCCTAGGCTTTCCCCCTTCAGTACCCTTAAAGATTATGTTTAACCGAAATTAAATCAGTCAACAAGCCATGCATGTATCATAAAGGTAGACAAAAAACCAATTATTCAAGGCTCATGCAAATTGTAGTAGTCATAAGACTTTTTTTAACCTGCTTTCACTATGACTAGTGCTAACAACACCCTCATTATTTTTATTGATCATAGAAATAATTCTACACTTGGTGTCCTCAAGAGCCTTTATGTCAAAAAACTAGTTGATCCTAGTGATCTCTCTTAGACCTTTATTCACTTCCCAATTAGCAATAGCATCAACCACATTGTTTGCAGATCTCTACACATGAAAGTATTTTAGGGACTGAAACGAGTGTTGGAATTCTTTTATAGTCTAAATAATATCCCCCAACCTCTACTTAGAGAGTGAGGAAGATCATTTTTGGTCTTTTAATTGGTTGATGATCACCTGGGAATCCCCTTCAACATAAATATTTTGCCAATATTTTTTAAGGGCCCACAACAACCCTTCAAGGAGGGTTTGTGCCTCAGCATGATTGTTAGTGGTATCTTAAAGGCTAAAGAAAAAATAGTCTCTCATATTCCCTTGGTCATGACAAAAAATACCACCTCCACCAACATTACTCGAGTTCCAATGAGATGCACCATCAAAGTTGAACTTGACAAACCCTTTACGAGGAGGTTGCTAGCATATTTTTTTAATGATTCTTAGAGTTTTTATTTTTCTTGATTAGGCACCAAACACTTTTATCATCTAAATGTTGGCCTAGCCATTGATTATTGATATCTCTAAGATTTTTATCTAGGGGTTTATCTAAATCCTCCCACTTTTTGACCAAAATGGATTCAACCATTGCCTTCTAAATAGAAAGATATATTTAGAATTGGGGATGCTTTCATCCCCGGAAATTATTTGCAAATGTTAAATTAATTAAATTATATTAATTACATAATTAATATAATTTAATTATATTAATTAATTTAATTAATTGGATTATTAATTAGTTAGTTGATTATTTAATTTACTTAATTTATTTAGGAGTTAATTAATTAATTTAAGGCCTTTATGAAGTGCATAATTTAATCTTTGATTTATGTACTATTTGAATTGTATTATTTTGGTCATTCATAATCCTTAGGGCATCTAATATGCTTTTAAGTATTTTATTTTTTTGTGAAAGTGTCATACTTTTAAATATGTGGAATTGTTTAACGAAGTTCATGATCAGTTGTAACTAACACTCCTTATCCTTGTCTTACTAATTAGCTGAGTTTGTGTGGAACCTATTTCAATGTGGAAGTATCACTATCAAAAAACATATTTCCATCTAGAATTTTAGAAAGAAACCTCCATGCTCATCATAGCATAGCACATCACTTGCCAACATGGTGATGATAAAAAGCTCTTTGAAGACATCCTTGAATCACCTTTCTTTGCTTCCTTCATACTTGACCTAGCAGTTTTTGACCATGGTGGATTGCATGGGGCCAAGCACTTGTAGATGAGATCAATGGTTATCTTCCTAATTAGTGCTCTCCTCACATATTTTCTTCTTCATCAATAAAACCTATGCTAATCCTCCATCTTCCTAGTTATTTGTCCTTTTGGTCTACCCCTAGTCTTTGCTTTAGCATTTCAAGGTAGATTACTGCATTCTTCTCTCCCATTTTCCACTTTATTCATGTTTGAGACTTGTTTGGAAGTAGAATTTTAGTTCATGACCAAGACCCCCTTGTTTCATTCCATCATGATTTTTGGTTCTTTTTTAGATCATGAGAATCGTTTAGTAGTCCAACTTTGGATTTGTCATTTTCTCTTCCTTTGAACATGGCCTTTATGTTTTGATTCCTTCAATATTGGAATTGTGGGTACTTCTACAATTGAAGTTGTCTTTATGATGTGTCTCTCATGTAGTGGATTTTATCCAGTACTTACGCTTTTGATGTTGTCCAAGATCCTTTTGACAACATGCTTCACTAGCAATTATAGGGAAATACCACATAAGGATTATATTTGGAAAGCATTGGAGTGCAATGCTTTTATTGTTGGTAGAAATGATGATGATTGTGCATATGTTGCTTTAGGTTTTACATATTAATTAATCATATTAATAATATGTGAGCATGTAGTAAAGACTCACATTACATTTTTTAGAAGATATTTTAAATAGTTGTAGTTAGTTATTTGGTGTTATGTTTTGGGATGTAATCTTCCAAATTCATTTTTTGTTATGATTTAGGAGATCATATATATGTTCTAAATTAGGTATATTTTATGCCAATATATTTAAGCTTGTATTTTCTTGAGAAATAATGAAAAATTTGATGCCATGTTTCGATTCCATATCAAAAGGGTTGCGTAGTTTTATGGATGCTCTTACATTCAGGTACTGTTTATTTATAATGCATTTGCCATTTTTTCAAAACCCTTGGTTATATGATCACTTAGGCTTAAAGGTGAGAGATGAAGAAGGCTAAAGGTAGCCCACCTCCTCCTTGATAGGAGTCTGCTACAAGACTCTCGACTTACTGCACTTTTATGGATTCAATTTAAAGGAGACCGATTCTTTCTCATTATCACTCATTTGCATAAATTCACAAAGCTAGCATACCTATTGCCAAGGTACACAACTAAGAGAGTAGTCTCTCTAGAAATGTTAAGGTGGTTGGATATGGTAAATAATAACTATGGAAGTAGTAAAAGTAAAGTAGGATACTATAAACCTCTAGTGAACCTAGGTGATGTGTATCTACTAAAAATAATTATGATATCCATCCCAGAGGATAGGCTGCATGAGTTGGGTCTTAATAAATTAGATGAATCCTAGCACTATGACCTAGAAAGAAAAATTACAAAGTGGCTATCATGTATGAAAGAAATCAAGAATTTTAAGCATCAAATGTTAAGACCCCATCCTAACACTATTTTTGTAATTCTCATATAATTATGTAATGACCTCATTCCAACATGAATATTCCTTTATAATGTTATTTTGTAATACTTTATAGTAATATGTGGTAGGTAAGGCACCAAGACAAGTGGGGTCATTTCATGTAACCGTTATCAAGAATGTAACTGATGTTTGGTAGAAGATTATAGCTCTAGTAGCATTTTGCATTTAAGCCAACTCTTGAGCATTAGGTTAGGGTTGCATGTAGTGTATCATTAGAAGTCATGGATCCATTGAATGAATGTATATTTTTGCAAATTAATGGAAGTATTGAAGAAGGTTGCTCCCTTGAAGAGGCCTATGATTTTTTTTTTTTTTTGTAAGATTGCTTTAATTTTGCATTTACATTTTGTATTGCGGTATATTGTTATTTCATAAAACTATATTTTAATTTCAATATTTATGTGAATGGGTTTATTTTTAATAGAATATTCCTAACAAGTGGTATCAAATCACTTTTTAGGGTTGAGTTCCACTATGAATGTGATAGTTCTTGCTCTTCCATTATAAGTGTTAGGTATAAATTTTTTGTATTTTCAATTTTTTTCTTGTCTTTTTACTATAAAAAAAAATATAGCCTTTTTCTATAATAGTTTATTAGGTTAGAAACCTTGTGCTTGAGGTTTTAAAATATCATGGATAAGTTGTTGTTATTGGCTAACCTAGATTACCCATAAAGTGTCTAGTGAAGTGAGGGGTGATTAGGCTTCAATACCTAGGTGTTAGACAGCACATATCTATTGAATTGAACTCACACGTAAATTTAGGTATATCAAAAGATCTCTAATGATTAGGAGAAAAATTTAGCCCTAGGAAGATTTTTTGGCCTTGTATTATCCATAGTATATTGGATACAACATTTGAAAAGATCACCCTCCCATATTTTTAGAGAGGTAGATAGTGTGTTCAAGGGTATGCATGGAATCCTCATTTAGTAGTGGCCTAAAATATTGGTCTGAGCACTATCATTCATCATTATGATATAACAAAGGGCCTACATGTATTACATACATATTTGCTTAGCATACCCTGGTTTTGTTAAAATTTTAACCTACAAAAAACCTTCATGTTTTTTGAATGTTTAACCTGTAACCAAAAATCCTACCACAAAAATTGAGCATACAGAGAAGACTTCCCTATATAAAAAATATTGGATGAAAGAATTAGAGAAAATAAAAAAATAATCAAAGTCAGTCTCCATTAGGACAGAGTCTGTTATTATCATTAACAGTCACATATCATTTCAGTATAAGAACTGTAATAGTTAGGTCAGAGTTATCAATTGTCAATGTCAATAATAGTTGTCAATGATAGTCAAAATTTATACTATGTAGAGAATTTTTATTGATATATTTATAATATATAGTCATCAATGTAGGTAACCATAATGTTAGTGGTTTAACAATGTTAGTAACTGATAGTGAAGAAATTATATCAATAACTGACAGTGCAGAGACAATGTTAGTAACTAGTAGTGTAGAGACAATATCGTAAGAGGTTGGCTGACAATAAACCTATTTTTGAACCAAACCTCTAGGAGTAAAACTAAAAACACTAGCAACCTCGATAACAAAATAATATAAAAAGTCTAGAGTGCCCAAAAATGGTGTTCTAGTATATAGCTCATTGTGATCGTCTTTTCAAGTTGAACATTTTGATATATAGCACCCATGCACTTTTTCTAGCTCTTTACCAAAAATAGTAACTCCTGGAACCATACTTCTATTTTTAGTAAGTCAATGGTAGTGGTTCAAATCACACAAAAATGGTTAGTGGTACTCGAGGACACCACAAAGAGGTAGAATAAGTCAAAAATACCATTCTAGAGAAAATACAATACACACTTGGTACTCTTCTCAGTGACACTAACCTCATGAGGGATTAAATATAAAAATTGAGAAGTGACTATGTAAGATCCAAAGCCACTTTTGAAGAACACTTCCTTGAGGTTGAGAAAAATCTCAAGGATGGCACAATAGTGTTTGAGTATCATGACACTAACCAAGCTAGTCAAGGAAAAGGAATCCATAAGGATAAGGAAGACTCTCACACTCTTTTTGACCATGATGCTCCCTTTAAGATGCCTAAATTAGACTTTCCTAAGATTTTATGGAAAGGATGTAGATGGGTGGTTATCTCATGCAAATAAGTACTTTTAACTTCACAATGTCCCTAAATATTTGTGGATCACCATGGCATATTTCAACTTTGAATCTAAAACTTTATAGTGGTATTAGTGGTTACAACGCATAGTTCTTGATACTTCTTGGAAAGATTTTGAGTCCCAATTACTCACTCATTTTGGCCCTAGTGAGTATGAAGACTTCACAAGAGCATTAACCAAACTGAGAAAAACCTCTACAATTTGTGACTACTAGACCCAATTTGAGAAATTGGCTAACAATACCAGGGGGTTGAATGAAGGATTTTTATGAGCTATTTCATCAGTGGCTTGAAATATAATCTCAAGGTAGAGGTTATGATGTTCAAACTTTAAAATATGATGCACGTCATAGGATTGGCACGGTTGGTCAAAGGAAATTTTTTAGCTCAAATGTGGACACCTAAATTTCCATAGACCAAACCATCATTTCCTTCCAAGTTCACTCTCAATACTAAAAATAAATCTAAACCCTAAAAACTCTTGACTATAAAAGAGATAGATGTTTGAAACACACAAGGTTTATGTTATAATTGTGATGAAAAATATTCATGAGGGCATACGTGCATACAAAGGAAGTTATTTTTTATATATGTAAATTTCATAAGCAGTGAACAACTGGATGATGAAGTAGAACCATCACAGGAATTGTCTCAAGATGAAGGTGAAACACAAGAAGAGCCATAGCCAAAATAATTTATAAATGCCCTTGTAGGGATTTCTACCCCACAAAAAATGAAAATAGTAGGCTTCTTCAAAGGCCAACATATTAAAATTTTTATTGATTTAGGAATCACACAACTTTATTGATCCCTGAGTCACCAAGCAAGCCAATTATTACATACAAGTGTGAAACTCTTTTGAGGTTATGGTTGCAAATGGCATAACTTCACCTTGTAAAGGCAAATGCTGCAATATTAAGTTGAATATAGGATATTATGATCCTAAAATAGATATATTTTCTTTTCAACTAGGGTGATCTGATATTTTCTAGGAGCGCAATGGTTAGGTACTTTAGAAACCATCGTCTGGAACTTTGCAAAGTTATGGATGTAATTTTCACATAATGATAGGTCCTACACTCTTCATGGTTCGTAAGTAGGATCTCCTTAGATTATTAGTTCAATCTGTATGGATAAGTTGTTAAAAAATGTTCTCTTGGGGTAATCACTCAGATATTTTTCATACAACCACCCACTTCAATAGAGGAAAATCTTCCAATAGATTTACAACTCATTCTCACTAAGCATGATGCAGTTTTTATGGAATTGACAAAATTACCACCCTGTTGCTCCCATGATTATGCAATTCCATTGGTACCCGATAGTGTGTTGCCTAACATAGGACCTTACCATACCCCTATCAACTTAAGTTAGAAATAGAGAATTTAGTATAAGAATTGTTAAAATCTAGAGTCATTTTACATAGTAACAATCCTTATTCTTCTCTAGTATTATTAGTTTGCAAAAAATATGGGTCCTAGTGGTGGTGTATATATTTTTGCGAGATCAAAAATCTCACCATTAAGGATAAATTTACTATTCCCATGGTAGATGAATTATTGGATGAGATGCATGGTGCTATGTTTTTCTCCAAGTTAAATATTCGCCCGAGTTACCAATGGCTTAAGGAGGAGGATATTATAAAAATAACATTCCACACTCATTATGACCATTATTAATTTTTGGTAATGCCATTTAGCTTGAAAAATGCCCATTCCATATTTCAAAGCCTCATGAGCAATATTTTCCACCCTTCTCTTTATAAATTTATTATAGTTTTCTTTGATGATATTTTGGTTCATAGTCACTCTTGGGAAGTGTGGATAAAAAATTTCACACCCCTTTCCTCCAAGCTAATGTATATGTGCCTCGAAAGAGGATGGCAAATCAAGGATCCACACCTCGATATGAGGGGCACCTGGTATTGTGCCTCCCTTGGTGATTGTCAACAAATTAGGTGGGTTCACCAAGAAACCTTTAAAGATAAATTCTACATCTATGCAATGGGAAGTGTTTGATGTATTCTTTATTCAACAAACACCTATGTTTAGGATAGAATGTAGCTAAAAACCTAAGATTTATGTAATTCAAATTTATTTGTAAACAACACACAATAGGAACAATACTTCTAAGCTAAATGCAATTTTTTTTTTTTCTTTTGATATTTTTGATGCTCTTATGCAAAAATTAAAGTAGAAACATATTAATATCAACACAAATAGAAAACATAACTTAAAATAAACTAAATGTATGCACTTACCTGAATCGGATGACTCTTATAGGTAAACTTGAAGCCCTTTTGAAAATTTGATGGTTGTAAGCAAATTCAGCATCCGTAAGTGAATTCGACGATTGTAAGTGAATTCAACAAATGTGAGCTCCAT
Organism: Wollemia nobilis; assembly: GCA_028583015.1. Lineage (NCBI taxonomy): Eukaryota > Viridiplantae > Streptophyta > Pinopsida > Araucariales > Araucariaceae > Wollemia > Wollemia nobilis. The sequence continues at coordinate 133,341 of JAQPPZ010000212.1, read as the reverse complement.
ATTTGGATTCATGAAATATTTGCAACTAATCACATAGGACACTAAAAATTATTATCAGTGATCAGGGGTCTACTTAGTCCACATTCAAATATATCTTGATGGCATGGCGGTCAGATCCCTTAGGTTCTTTTATCAAACCTTGCATGAAAATAAGGGAAACTATAAATTTATTACAAATAGATGAAAGACTAAAAAGAAATAATGGAAAAGTGTAGAATGTAGAGTGCAATGCCTATGTAAATTATAAATATGTAGAAATAAATATATGATCATGAATCTAGAAGCAATTATTTTCCTCTAGCTTCTTCTTATGTGAATTTGGAACTATCAAGCGAATTTGTGCCTTTATAAGTTGGCTCCTGAATTCATGATAGCTAAATCCCTAAGAAAATTTTTGGCACTTTGGGGGACCAAACAGTGTCAGAACGAGATAGCTATTATACTGTTGGAAATATCTTTCTGAGCTTGATACAATGGTATATGATTTGCAAGGAATGGAGATGACTTTATAGGGGAAATTTTGGTTCAAAGATACTTTAACATAGATGCACAAAAACAATAACTTACTAATGCATGAATTATATGTAAGATGCAAAGACAGATGAGATGACCTACTTATAGTAATGGTATACTAGATCTGATCATCTAGTGTTGTAGAAATAATGGTAGAAAAATGGGTTCATATGATCTTGTGTTGATGAGGATGTAAGACAACCCTCATCTGCACTGTGAGCTTCAAATCATTCCTCAACCTATAAAAAATTGTTATTGATGCTCAACCTACAATAAATTTATAAATTTACAAACTTCTCTCAATTTCAAAATTCATTTGTCCTTAATTTTACAATTCTTCCCTTAATTCACTCATTGGCCTGTATGGGAGGTTAAGTGAATATTTTATAATTTTGATTGACATGGGATAACCAGAAGTTATAAGATTCAAGGTAAAAAATCGGGGTGGTTTGGATGAATTGGAAAAAATCCAAATTAAAGTGAATTCAAAATCTAAATTTTAGAGGCTTGAATTCACTAGAGATAGGTTGTTAAGCCTATTTTGCACTGAATCCAAATGGTGCTTGGGTAGTTGAGCAGTTTCTATTTTTAGCCAATTCGAGCATTCAAAAGTTTGCTCCTGAATTCTTCATAGTTAGACCCATGTGCATATTTTTGGCACTTTGAGGGGTCAAATGGTGTTAGGAAAAGACAAAAATTATACCGTTCGAAATATATTTCCAAGCTTGATGCAATGGTATAGGTTTTTGGAGAAATGAAGGGGATTTGGTGAAGGAAATTTAAGCTGAAATATGACCTTACTTTTTTGAAAGGAAAACTAAGGATCTTAGGAAAATAACTCACCTTAGTGAGTCAATTATCCATGTCTACATCTTTCCCCCTCTTTGGCATATTTATGAACAATAATTTTTTCAAATAAATATGTATAAACTTGAATGGAAGTGGGAATGGCTGACTTGGGTGAAAATGCATATATGGTTTAGAATGAATGGCTCATGTGAAATTGATATCTAGAAAAATGATTACTAATTTTTCTGGTTAGGATACCCCCTCAAGTTTCATGAGGAATGTAATATTTCTAACGGAACTCAAAATTACTGATGAAAGAGAAAAGTGTGAAAAATTAAGACAAAAAATAGAAAAGAATGGTGGGTGTAAAAACCAACTCATTTTTACTGTTCAACTTTTTGGTTTGGAGATATGGATAAAAATGGTACTTGCTACCCATATAATGGAATTTGTGCATAGAGAGAACGATGGAATAGCTGGGAGGATCTGGGTAAGTGGTAAATTTCTTTGTGTATACAATTTTTTGCTTTTTTGTTGATGTATGTTGTGAATGATCTAAATGAAAATGTGTGATTATGCATGTGATTATGTTGATTTTGATGCATACTTGTTATCCTAGTCAAAATGTGGTTTGTGAAAAGAAATGGAGTATGATGACAAATAATGATGTATAAGAAGTAGAAAAAAGCATGCGAAGAAGATGATCAAAATGCATTGGGTTTGTTCCTACAATAATAGTTTTCAGGCAATGTCCTATGAGGATGTGTGCTTGTGTACGATCAATATGGAGGTTGCCCCTCACATGTGGTAATGAAGTAAATCTTTTATGAGGTATATCGTCATGCTAAAGTTAAAACTATATAGCCCATATGGTCAAAATGGAATGATCAAAAAGTAATTGGTATGCTTTTGTGACAATTGTTTGTAAGAAATAATACACAAGAATGTATGCTTGTATATGATCGAGATGGATGCTACACCTCACGTGTGGTCATAAAACAAATCTTGTATGTAAAATATTGGCATGTTGGATTTGCAAGTATATGACCCAATAGGTATGTAGTGCAAATGATAGATGGTAGAAATGAAATGATCATGAGTGATGTCTCATATGAGCATGTATTCATAATAGAAATTTGTAGATAATAACCCACAAGGATGTGTGCTTGTATATGATAAAAATGGAGGTTACCCCTCACATGTGGTCATGAAGTGAATCATGTGTGGGGTATATTGCCATATAGGTATAAAACTTGAATATGATTGAATTTTATGGTCAAATGATATTGTGAATTATGGATAGTGTTATAGACACGAAAAATTGACCCACTTTAGTAGGAAATATTCCTTGAGCCCTTTAGGGGACCTCTTGGAATTTCCTAGGGCAAGGGTAAGGCTCCTTCCACTCCTTTTTACCTTTTTTCCCTATTTATGTGAAATTGCACCTGATCCTTGATGGGGTGTGACTTCACATTGTGAAATCATGATCGGTACTAACGAAACATGATTTTACCTTTTTAGGGTTTGACAAGTTGAAACCCTAATTTTTTAGGGTTGGTGTGTTTTACGTTGACCCTCAGTTTTACTGCTCTTTCTGCCTTCAAATCTGCTATATAATAAGGGGTTGAATTCACTTTACACCACACACACTCACATAACTGGTATTCTAAGGATTAATGATTTATTGCTTGCTAACATTTGATTTCTCATAAAGTATTTTATTATTTCTACATCCTTTTTCTTCTTATTTTACAAGCAACTTGGAACTATGGAGTTTAATTTATTGTCTTCTACATTGGATTGTTGCTCTCTCTTGGTGGATTGTTTTTGAAGCTCTAAGGAGATATCAACTACCTAGAATATCTCAAACCTTTCTGCTTGCTTCCTTGCTCTCTTCCTGTTGAAATAATTTTGTTGCATGTTGATTTCGTTTGTTATATCATAGTTTTGTTGTTTTGATACAATCTGATATGTTTCGTCTCACTTCTATGAAATCACACCTAATCTTCTTAGGTATTTTTATTGAATCTCATACATAAAAAATTCCTAAAATTTTCATTCGAGATTGTATTTAGAGCATAGTGGCATATTTAGTTTTTGTGATTTCATCATTCTTATCTACTATATTGTATTATGTTTTCTTTTCTCCAAAAGTCAATTTTTACTTTTAGTTATCAAAGGTCAGTTAAAATGACCTAGGGGTATTCACTATTGCACCTCAAAGTATTGTTATACAGTGGCCTAAGCAGTCTCCCTAGCACTAATCCTATTTTCAAGTGTTTGTTAAGTTATATTGTAGGAACATGGATTATTGATAGTATTGGATAAAGGGATAAAAGCAAGGATAAAACACTAGATAATCTAAGTATTCTGATTAATATTTAATATGTTTTTTGGGTTCTTTATATTTCTGTTATAAACCCTAAGATCTGATTTAATAGAAATATATTTATTTAATTTCTAGGCACTTGAAAGATAAACAACATATAGTGTGCACTTAGGGTTAATTTTGTTTGTGCATTTCTTCTTGAGCCCTTGCTTAAAGGTTTTTTATTTATAACCTTAGGTTAGAAAGCATTCAAAGGAAGAATCATTCTAGGGTTAGCTCTTGTATTCTTGCATTCTATATTTTTGCATTATCCTTAATCTTTTTATAGCATGGATTTAGAAAAGCCAAATTTAGGTGTTTGTCTTGAATCTCATACATCAAAAATTCCTAAAATTTTTGTGGAATTGGAACGAGTCCTTAAAGCCATTCCTGGTGAATCCTTCCCCCCATAGCACTAAATGTAGAGAACAACATAGCCCCCCTGGTTCACCCCAAAGGCTTCTCTCTCTTTTGGATCCAACTTTTGGGAATTGTATGCGTTAGGGCAGTTTTCCCCCTCTACATATTTTGTGAACCCAATGTGAACACCTCCTTTTCTTTTAAAACTTTAAGCAAGACCATTAAATTTGTTTGTGTGGTTGGAGAATCTTAATAATATGTTTAAAAGTATTTTTTTTATGTTGTTAGTTTTCTCTTATATCTTTTTGCTTTTCTAATGGCTCATATCCTTAGAATTCAGTGAAAGCATCTTGAATTTGATTGTATTCCTCTGGAAGATGATCATATTGATAGAGAGGATCCAAACATATATCTAGAAGAACAAGACAACATGGATATTGAGATGATTTTTTATCCTTATGAGGGACCTAATGGTAGTTTTGTCTTTTCATCATTTGAATATATTTAGGGCTTTATGAAAGTTAATAGGGATAGAATATTGGGAGGCATGGAGCGAGAAGCTCACCTCAAAAGAGATGAGACTCCTCCACCTCATCCAATAAGCTCCCCTATGCTTAACCAAGAAAATCCCTTGTCTAAATTGGTGCATCTTGATAATTTGAACCAAGCTGTTGATACCATTACAACCACTAAAATTGGAAGGAACATGCAAGCTCCTTCAATTAGTACTATCACTCAAAATTATTTTAAATTTCTTCCTCAATATTCTAATATCAACACGTTTGCTTCTATTCTACCTAATGTTAGTTGTCCACTTTTACAAGGTTCCACATATAACAATAATTTCCATGCTTCCAACTGGAATCAAACATTGGTTCCTCAGCACACATATGGTTATCTAGGAATAATGCATAACAATAATCTAGAAGTGCAAAATTTTGCAAATATGGTGAAACATTTAGTTTCAAAAGTTGAGATGATTTAGCCTTTAAGTTTTACTTACAATTATAAGGAAATGTGTAATCAGCCATTGGATCCTATTGTTGTTGCTAGGCCTTATCCTAAGCATTTTCCTATGCCAGTTTTACTTATTTATAAGAGTACAAAAAATCCAATTGAGAATTTAAGAAGATTTAGAATAGATTGTCATGATCTCATTTATGATGATATGTTGTTACTTAAAACATTTTCGAAGAGTCTTGGTGGCTTGGCACTAGAGTGGTACTATCAATTGCCTAATTAGTCCTTAAAGAATTTTGAATAGATAGCAGAATTATTTGTTCATTAATTTGATGCTTACATTGAGAAAGAAGTGACAATGAAAGATGTGTATAATTTAAAATAAAGTAAAGAAGAAAGCTTTTCATAATTTTTGGCTCATTTGATGCAGGAGCATCCGAGGGCAGCAAAGCAATCGAGCATCAACCAAAATTTTGTTGTTATTTATTTCTAAGTGTTGCAAATGTATTTTTTTTCCTAAGTGTTGCAAATGTCACGAAATTGCGACACAAGGCAGAGAAAACAAGGTCGGAAGACACAAGGTTGCCAAAACGGAGAGAGAAGGCACAAAAATGAAATGGTCACGATATCGCGACATGTCGCGATATCATGACCAAACAGAAAAACATGCTCTCTAGATTTCATAAAGACGTCCCTTCATGCACGGCAAGTTAGCAGTAGTAAAGCAGCAGTTTCAAAGGAGGATTTCAACGGGCATGTTGGCCACTCGCGTAGGATATCTGGAGACGCATTTATAACAACTAACAGTAAGCAACAGATCGATAAGAATATATCTTTGGGTATGGCAGCTAGTCGCGCACCTCACCTAGAGTCTCATGAATGCAAGTTTCCAGAATAGTCCCAGGTGGCAATTGTAGATCATGGGAAGTTTGACAGCACAGAGGATCGAGACCTCGATAAAAACCCATGGATTGTAATGAGATGGGGTGGGCAAACGACAGTTTGGCTGTACATTCTTGTAAAATTCTTTTGAAGTATTGAATACAAATTTTGGGCTCTTATTTTTTTGGTTTTTTGTCTTATGCAAGATCCATTCTCCACCAAGTGGTATCAGAGCCAGTAGTTCCTAAGTGTGTAACAGATCGCCGGAGGAGAGGCAGTTACACCAGGATCTATGGAAGGGCTTGGAATTGGGTGAGCAGAATGCCTCTAAGGAGAAACCCTATTGGTGGGAGAGGAATGGCAGTAGCAAAAGATGTTCGAGCTTTGCAGCGGCAAATGCAAGCTCTGCAAGAAGAGATGCGTAGAATATTGGAGCCAAGAAGAGACAAAGGTAGTGAAGAGGAGGATGATGAAGAAGAAGACCAACCTGAGGAAGAAGAAGAAGCAATAGATCCTACTCAGGCCAGACTATACAAAGCCATATCCCAAATTGGGAAGAGGCCAAAGATGGAGGTTTCCAAATATTTCGGGAACCTTGATCCAGAGGAATTGATCGATTGGATCAATGATCTGGAAGAGTACTTTGAGTACGAAGAGGTTGAGGACCCTGATAGGGTCAGATTCGCAAAGACCAAACTGAAATGTCATGCTAGCATTTGGTGGAAAGGAGTGCAGCTGGAGCGAAATAAAAGAGGGAAAGAGAGAATAACTAAGTGGGAACAGATGGCAGAAAATCTAAAGAGGCAGTTCATACCTGGTGATTATGAGTTAAACCTGCTAAAGAAAATGCAAGGATTGAGGCAATCAAGCAAGTTTATGAAATAATACACAGAAGAATTTCATAAAATAATGATTAGAACAGGCCCCTCAGAGGCCAACAAGGATAAGGTAGCCCGTTACATTAATGGGTTATGAGCAAGCATTCAGGAAGAACTAAGTCTAGTCCGGATGACCACCATAGAGGACGCTTACCAATTTGCTTTAAAGGTTGAAGAGAAGCTCAATAGGAGGTTTGAAAACAAGCAAAGAGGAAGAGGTCGTGGCGGAAGAACCGGCGGAAGGAACAGTGGAAGAAGAAATGAAGATTCTCAAAAAAATGGAGAAGGTAGCAGCAATCAAGAACAAAGGAGAGAAAATACAGACCGCCCCCGTAATCAGAATAATGGTTATCGAGGGGGAAGAGGTCGAGCTGGATGTGGTCAAGGAAGAGGAAGATTTCGAGGTACTTGCTTCCAGTGTGGGGAAGAGGGACATCACCAATATGAGTGCCCACAAAAATGAGAAAGAAATAATCGGAGGCCGAAAGGAAATGCCAGAGTAGCAGTCACTGATGAAGATGCTGGATCTGAACATTCTGAAGAAGCTGAGAGAGGAGAAGTAATGATTGCAAGGAGAGTCCTACTGAATGAAGATGGAGCTGCAGATCAGAGGAAAATCTTATTTCGCATAAGGTGTAAATGCGCGGGTAAGGTTTGCAACATTCTCATTGACAACGGTAGCACGAATAACCTAGTTTCAGAGGGAATGGTTACAAAGCTACAACTAGAGAGAAAGAAACACCCGCATCCATATCGGATCGCGTGGTTGCAGAAAGACCACAAAGTTTTGGTCAATGAACAGTGCCTGGTAAAATTCAGTATTGGAAATTATCGTGATGAGGTTCTATGCGACATTCTGCCCATGGATGCGTGCCATTTGCTACTGGGAAGGCCATGGCAGTTTGATAGGTGTGCAGTTCATGATGGCCGAGCCAACACCTATTTCGTGACCAAGAATGGAATGCATCATAAGTTGAAACCCCTGAAGGAGGTGGAAGAAAAGGTATGTGGCAGTGCGAGAATTTGCTTGGTTGATAGAAGAAAATTTTTAGATGATTTAAAGCATGAACATATGTGCTATGCATTAATTCCTAGAGTCAAGGATACAGAATGCAAAGATGCCCCAGCAGAAGTCCAAGATCTGTTGAGGGAATTTCCAGATATCATATCTGATAATGTGCCTGAGGGTTTACCCCTAGTAAGAAAAATTAGTCACCATATTGATTTGGTGCCAGGGTCAAGCTTGCCCAATAAGACTACACATAGAATGACGCCTGTAGAAACTGAAGAACTAAACAGACAAGTCCAAGAGTTGCTGGAGAAGGGATTGATTAGGGAGAGTCTTAGCCTATGTGTAGTACCTGTAGTACTAGCACCCAAGAAGGATGGAGAGTGGAGAATGTGCACAGAATCTCGGGCAATTAACAAGATCACTATCAAATATAGATTCCCATTTCCAAGGATGGATGATATCATGGACTGTTTGAGTGGAGCTGAGTACTTCACGAAGATTTACCTAAAAAGTGGTTATCATCAGATCCGTATCCGAGAAGGAGATGAGTGGAATAAAACCTTCAAGACAAGAGATGGCTTGTATGAGTGGTTGTTCATGCCATTTGGGTTGTCCAATGCACCAAGTACCTTCATGCGGCTGATGAATGAGGTACTGAAAGATTTTTTAGGAAAATTTGTCATTGTTTATTTAGATGATGTATTAATATTCAGCAGAACCCAGGAGGAACACCTGATGCATATCATGAGGGTTTTTGAAAAGCTACGGGAGGAGCAGTTATTAATAAATCTAAAAAAGTGTAATTTTGTCAAGAAAGAGTTAGTATACCTAGGATTTGTAATCTCAGTAGAAGGTCTAAAAATGGACCCAGAGAAGGTGAGGGCTATCATCGAATGGCCTACCCCAAGAAGCACAACCGAGGTAAGATCATTTCATGGTCTAGCTAGCTTTTACAGAAAGTTCATAAGAAACTTCAGCAGCATTTGTGCACCCCTCATAGAAACAATGAGAGGGGATAAGAAAGAATTCAAGTGGACCTTAGGGGCTGAGAGGAGATTTGATGCATTAAAGAAAAAGGTCATAAAACAGCCTGTTTTGGCGCTTCCATACTTTAACAAAGTATTTCAGGTTGATTGTGATGCCAGTGGCAGTGCAATAGGGGCTGTACTGAGTCAAGAAGGTAGACCTGTTGCTTATTTTAGTGAAAAGGCCAATGATGCTCGAAAAAAGTATTCAGTTTATGACCAAGAATTTTATGCTATAGTTCAGGCTCTAAAGAAGTGGAGGCATTATTTGTTGCCAAAAGAGTCTGTTCTATTTACTGATCATCAGGCATTGCAGTACATCAATAGCCAGACAAAACTGAATCAGCGACACATGAAGTGGGTTGAGTTTCTCCAAAGCTATACCTTTGTGTTAAAGCACAAGAGTGGGAAATAAAATAGAGTTGCAGATGCTTTAAGTAGAAGGAAAAATCTACTAATTGAAATGATAGTGGAAGTAGTAGGATTTGAAGAACTGAAGGGTCTTTATCCTGAAGATCCTGATTTTGCGACGACACTGGACGGCTTGCTTGGCACCTATTCGTGGACGAGGACAAAATGGTTAGATTTCCTAATCCAAGATGGAATACTTGTTCAAGGGAAGTAAATTATGCATTCCAAGGAGTTCCATGCGGGAGAACTTAATCAAGGAAAAGCACAGCGGAGGACTGGCTGGGAATTTTGGTCGGGATAAGACCATTGCCCTGGTGAATGAAAATTACTACTGGCCACAACTTCAGCAAGATGTGAAAATTTTTGTGCAAAGTTGTAGAATATGCCAAAATATTGTGAATGAACCAGTCGTTACCTATACCTAAAAGGCCATGCGAGGACATAAGCATGTATTTTATTCTTGGATTGCCGAGAACACAAAGGGGAAATGACTCTGTATTTGTGGTGGCTGACAGGTTCTCCAAGATGGCACATTTTATTCCCTGCTAGAAAATAAGTGATGCAGTTCACATTGCAGGGTTATTTTTCAAAGAAGTGGTACGACTTCATGGTCTACCAAGAAGCATAGTTTCTAACAGAGATACAAAGTTTGTTGGGTATTTCTGGAGAACATTGTGGAAGAAGCTGAAGACAGATCTAAAGTTCAGTTTTGCATACCACCCACAAACTGATGGACAAACAGAGGTGGTAAATAGAATTCTGGGTAATTTATTAATATGCTTGATAGAAAATAAACCCAAGGGATGGGATTTAGTTTTGCCGCGGGCGGAATTTGCATACAACAATTCTATCAATAAGAGTACAAACAAATCTCCATTCCAAATCATATATGGAAATAGTCCAAGAAACGTTTTTGAGATGAGAAAATTAGATAAAGGAGAAAAGTGCAGTGCAGAGGCTGAGGAATTCACGAAACAGATGAAAAGCCTGCATGAAGAAGTGAAGAAACAAATCACAAAAATGAATACTCAGTATAAAGCAAGAGCAGACCAAAAGCGACGGTTTAAAGAGTTCAAAGTGGGGGATGAAGTCATTGTCCATCTCAGAAAAGAAATATTTCCAGCCAAAACGTATAACAAGTTGAAGATGAAGAAATTTGGGCCATGCAGAATACTGGAAAAACAGGATTCAGGCAATGCATATGAAGTGGAATTTCCAAGTGGGCTTGACATTTCACCTATTTTTAACATATTTGATTTAGTGGAATACCATGAAGAAGATAGTACAGAGGCACCAAGCATAGAATTGTGGAACATTCCAGCGTCTAACACAACCAAAGACGAGATCGAGGAAATATTAGATACTCGTCAAGGCAGAAGCACAAGGAACAAACAATATTCTGATTATTTGATCAAGTGGAAGGGCAGACCTGTAGAAGATGCAACTTGGTTGTCAAAAAAATAGGTTGACTTCCTGGGTCTTCCTCCAAAATATCAGAAGTGAGGATCACTTCTCGATCCACCCCGGGTGTCTGATGCAGGAGCATCCGAGGGCAGCAAAGCAATCGAGCATCAACCAAACTTTTGTTGTTATTTCTTTCTAAGTGTTGCAAATTTATTTATTTTCCTAAGTGTTGCAAATGTCATGAAATCATGACACAAGGCAGAGAAAACAAGGTTGGAAGACACAAGGTCGTGAAATTGCGACATGTCACGATTTTGTGACCAAAACGGGAAAACGGAAGCCGATAGAAGAAACAATGCGATATCACGACATGTCACGATATCACGACCAAAACGAAGAGAGAATACATAGAAATGAAATGGTCATGATATCACGAAATGTTGTGATATCACGACCAAACAGAAAAACATGCACTCCAGCTTTCATAAAGACGTCTCGTCGTGCGCGACAAGTTAGCAGCAGTAAAGTAGCAGTTTCAAAGGAGGATTTCAACGAGCATGTTGTCCACTCGCATAGGATATCTGGAGACACATTTATAGCAACTAATAGCAAGCAACATATCGAGAAGAATATTCTGTTGGGTATGGTAGCCAGTCGCGCACCTCACCTAGAGTCTCATGAATGCAAGTTTCCAGAATTTTCCCAGGTGGCAATTGTAGATCATGGGAAGTTTGACAGCATAGAGGATCGGGACCTCGATAAAAACCCATGGATTTTAATGAGAGGGGGTGGGCAAATGACAGTTTGGCTATACATTCTTGTAAAATTCTTTCGAAGTATTGAATACAAATTTTGGGCTCTTATTTTTTTGGTTTTCTGTCTTATGCAAGATTCGTTCTCCACCATCATTGGAGAAGTTTAGTTGGATGTTTGAGATATAATTTACCTCCTAAAGACATTCTTGACATATTTATTGGTAATTTACAAGAATATTTATCTTATTCATTAGAGACTACTACCATTACATCTTTTGATCAAGCAATTGATTTAGCAAGAAAAGTAGAACAGGCTCTCATTAGGAGAGGCCAACTCAAGGTTAAATAAGAAAAACCAAGTAAGTCCCAACACAAGAATAATCATATAGGAGGTGAAAATGGAATGGATAGTAGGATTGTTATCAATGTTACTAACAACCTATAGAAGATAGTACTTCAAAAACCTCCACAAAGGAATTTTACAAGGCTTAATATGTCTATAGAAGTAGCTTTGAAATAACTTTTAGATGCTCAGGAAATTTAGTTACCTCCTATTAGACAACCAAATACTACATCTCATTGGTATAATGAAGGTCAACGTTGTGTGTATCATAGAGTGGAAGGACATTGGATGAATTCTTGTAAGAAGATGAAATATGTGGTTCAATATTTGATTGATGCAAGATGCATTGACTTAAGCAACTCGTAATCAGTGAGTAATCAAGTACCTATCCAAAAAAATGTGTTCACCAATAAATATATGAAAATATTTAAATATCCATTAACAAAACATAATCAACAAGTAACAAATCATGTGGCTCTCACAAAAATGAGCCTCCTACCTTGGTTGGGATAACTACAAGAAGACAAGCTCAAACTCATCATCATCAACAAGGATAGAATTCTATATTACAACCCAATTCAATATTAAAGAGTAATCAAGGTTTCTGAGATCTTATTTTGCAATATGATTGATTTTGTATGCTCTAAAAGTAAATCTTCTATTTTAAAAGAGGACTCTACTTCGTTGTCCTATTGTGGTCTTGTGAAGTTAGGAATTGCTCCTCCTTATGTTAAAAAGAATGGTTATCTTTTAGAGTGCATTGATTATCATGTTATGGCTGCCAAATAAAGAGCTATGAAGGAGGCTCTCCGTAATTCTAATTATTGAGAAGGATTACCTTTAGATATTTCTTTGATAAAATAGTCCATGGCATGCTTGTTATCTTTGTTAATAGAGGTGGTACACTTAGATGTTGTGTCAAATTTCATTCTGCTTGCTTAAATTAATTAATAAATCGTAAAAACAAATAAAAATTGCATCAAATCAATTAATCATCATTTATCTATGCATTTGTATTTTTAAGCATCCATATGCTTGCTCATATTGCATTGTTTCTTGTCATCATTTTGCATTATTTGTTTAACATTTAATTCAACTTGCATGCTTGAATACCATATTTTGCATGATTGCTTGTTCATGATTTCTTAATCATATAGATTCGGGGGTCTTGCGACAATGGCATGTGATGATACCTAGTTAGGTTGTAGCTCACATGCATTGCACTCTCTCTAGGATTTTTATGCCTAGTAAGATCCCTACCTAGGGCTTTCTTCTTCAGTCTTCTTTCTAGATTTTTTTTTTTCAAGTTTTATCCTCCTTAGTCTTGGAAATAGTGAGAGCATCTCTTATATCAAGGATGATAGTTCGTTAATATTTCCTTATCGTTTTCTATTGCTCTTCTTTTTATTTTTCTTCCTTTGCTTTTGACAATAAGATACGTGCATTTTTCTTCTTCCTTTTGTCGTTCTTAAGTTGTCTTCTCAGCATAATTGCATACACTCGCTATCTTGTTTTCTTCTCTAAACCCCTATCGAGGGTACAACCTGCATAATATATATATTTTATCCTTATATTATACCCCACATGAGAGAGTTATACATCCTAATGGGTATCTTATTGGATGTGATCTTCTATTGGGTTATAATCCCTTTTGACTTAGTGAGATCAACACCCCATTATAGGATAAGCTCCTTGGCTATTTTTAGTAGGGATCAACATACATCCTAGATAATAGTCAATTAGTGAGAAACCACCCATAGCGGGTCATACTCCAACACCCTTCCCATATGATCCCATTTCTACTTCCCTTCCCGAGACAAACCCTTAGCATATTTACTTTCCATTTTCTCCATTCCTTGATTCACAGGAGTTGCCAGAATCAGAGATGGAGGTTGTGCTAGAGCATCCTATTGTAGCAAAAATAAGTCGAACCCACCAAAGTTTATCATAGTGGTTGAAAATCTATAAGTAGAAAGAGGCTCAAGCTCTAGCAAATCCGTTGAATAAGGTCTCCTTTGACCTCGAAGCTATGGAGTCCCACATTGTAAATATGATTCCCCAAGTCTAGAAGCCCCAAGGAGAGGGCTCCAATTGATTATGCTTATGAAGTCATTACAAAGTACTTGAAAAAGATTTATACTACAAAAAATATGGGGAATATTTAGGTGGATATGAGTTTGGATTACCTACATGGTGAGCATTACAAGAAGATCTTTTTTATGCTAAGGTGAAGATTGTTGAATTGGAAGAAAATTTGGTCAAAAATAGGGCACAACTAGAGATAATAAAATTAGGTGCAGAGAATTGGTAGTGGAAAGTGAAATACTTGGAGAAATTAGCTTAGGAGCATCATAAATTATGGGAAGAAGTTGAATAGCAGGTGCAGACATTAACTGCCAAACTAGAATCTTAATAGAATTAGCTTGCTAAAAAAGATACACAATCAATGGGGTTATCCAAGAAGAATATCAAGGAATATCACTGTTGTTTGATTGAATACTACATGAAATTGGTAGAAAAAGTGCTCATGGTTCTGTTGTATATTTATGAGACCCAGATAGTAATTCTCCTTGGTGATTAGACTTTGGAGTATGTCGAGGAGTAGCTGGAACTAAAATTTGAGATGGTACTGAAGATTCATGCATTAGCTCAATCTGACTTCTCAATTACACCAATGAGTGGAATGGATCGAGTTTGGTCCAATGCCAACATTACAATACATAACTATTTTTCCAGATTGGAGCTGGCTAGAGATGATCAAAATCTGGTTACTATGTTTGAACAAGAGTGTTGCATTTTTCTCATTTATTTTGAGGTTATAGTTAATACTATATTTTTGAGCTTCAAATATGATCAAGGAGATCTTTTGCTAAAATTAGAGTTGGAGACATCTTGGAGAGGTTTCATAGAAGATACCTCAAAGATCGATAGATGGATGGAGCCAATTATAGAGGAATAGGTACTACCATTCATGAGAAGGCTCACCTAAATTGAGTCATCCCTATTGGAGCTAAGTCAAAGAGCTAATCACATTATATTGGACCAAATCTAGACATTTCACTTCATTATTGATTTACTAAATAATCCATCTATGTTCAATTTAGATTCCTAGGCTGAGATGGTTGTAGTATATGAGACTACGAATGCGAGTCTCACAAAGCAAGAAGAATAGGCATGGTCAAAGAAAGCATGAAAGGAGGCTACTGAATCAAGGGAATCATCTGATGCAGCTAGAAAAAGTGACAACTAAGCCTAATGGATGAAGGCTTGGGGTCAATTGCATCTAGACTAACTGAATACCCCGAGAGCCATAAAAAGTGTTGGTAATTTTGCCACACTAAATTTTGTTGTAAAAATTCTAAATATTAAAAAATAGATTGTACTGGTCCCTTCAATTTTGGGTTTTCTCATTGTTTTAATTTGATTCTTTTAAATTATTTCACCAAAAAAAATAAAATGTAGAAGGCATGTTAAGAGGATTTTACCCAAGTTGGAGCAAAAGGGAGGATTTTACAAGTGAAGAAAATTATAAGTAATTTCGCTCTGTCTTATGCATTCCAATGTGATTTTTCTTTTTAGGGGTGAATTACTATTTTTAGTTAATTTCGGGATGAAAATAATAGATGAGTTTTGGTCAAATTCAATTTCACCATGATACAAGCAAAAACAATGATTTTTGCTCATTTGAACTAGATGGTTTCACCCAAATTCAAGTGTAAGAAAGAAAGAGCACTCAAATTGGAGCAAAAGGCAATAAAAGCATCATCTTATCGAGTTGGTCAAAGTTAATTTTATCCCAAATAGGAGTGAAATTTATTTTCGTCCTCATTTTGGAACGAAAATCAATTTTTACTCAATAATACATCAAGATTACTTTCTAGAAATATTCACAACAAAACTTCTAAAGTGGGTGAAATTTCCAGCGAAGTTAATCACTTTTCGGTGAAAGTAAAATTTGCCCTATTTCCTAGTGAAATCACTAAAAAATAAGAAATTAAAGGCAAGAAAGAACGTCTTCTGGAGTAATAGAAAAAATTCTAGGATGGGAAAAAATACCAAACGAAATTTCGTTTTTGCCCATGATTGCAACGAAATGGCTTTTCGTCCCATTGCTCTGGCAATATCATTGTTTTCCTTGTCCTATCAGTGAAGTTCCTTTTTAAGGCACCATCATTGAAGATCATTGTTGGAAAGGATCAAAGGTTGGAAAATTTTAATTCATTGGGGCAAAAAAATCAATATTTCTAGAATTCATCTTGAAGGGTTGCCAACGTTAAATGTTGTGCTCATAATCATGTCATGATCACCTTCATTTTGAAGGCATCGTCCATTGATTTTGCTCCTTTTCCAAATGAAGTTAATTTTTGTTAGGACTTCCTAGAAAAAATAAATTTCCAAGGCACAAGACGATGAAGTATCGACCAATATTTAATGTTCGAGATCCTGATTTTCATGTGACATTGTTGTGTTGTGATGTACTGACTTCTGAGATGATTTTCCATAATCCATTCCTACTAATTTCTGAAGCACTCTCCATGAAAACATGATCATTGCTTCCTGAGAAATGTGTTGATTTATTCAATACAGTTGTCGAGGAGGGAATTGTTGTTATTGATGTTTGAATAGCCAACATTTTGTTTTAATGCATTTATTTACAAAGGTGCAACCCTCTATAAATACTAAGCATATTGATGTAAAAATAGAGGGCAAACACTCTGCCAAAAACTTCTTTGAGTTCTCTGCATCAATTGAAAGATATTTGGCTCTAGTTCTTGGATCAGTGGTGTATGCAATCACTTTCTGCGTATCATTTTTATTACATTTATGATCTTTATTAATAAATTTAAATCCTGCATCTAAATTAATTCTTAATAGAGAACTAAATGCTGAAATTTTTATTGGAAGTTATCTCTACAAGCTATGAATGGCTCCTATGCTTTTCTTTCTTTTATATACTAATTAAAACTTGAGTTGAATTTTAGTTGCTAGTTTATCCCCACCTTACGCTTCTGTATCATTGGCATCTTTCCCATTTTTTCTACCATTTTCTATATCTTTCTGTTACCCTAAACTTATACCGATTTTTAGATTAGTAAGGGAGCGAGCTCTCTCTGGATATTGGCCGGAAGGACATCTCTTTCCTTTGCCCTTTCAATGTTGGTTGGGTGTAGGGTGCACATATATTTTGTACTTAGGCAGATTTGTGACCAATAAATCCATTTTCCAAGGCTCTCTACTTGAATATTAGGCATTATATGAGTTGATAGGGTAGGTTTAGACTCCTCTATGACTAAAAAAATATTTATTTTATTACCTTTAAACTATTTTTATTTTCTTTAAATATTTTTCTATTCCTTCCTAGTCATATAGTCTAAAGTATTGTATCTTTTGATATATCCTAGATTGTCTATAATGCTTCACTTTTAAAAGCACTCTACTAGCTTTAACTATTCTTCAATTATACCATTCAATACCATGCATTTACCAAGTATATTAAGAATCTATTGCCATAGTTCTTAGACTATTGAATAGTGCCCCAACATATGATCTATACTATCCTCCTTTTTACATTGGAAACATTGTGATAGGCCATGAAATACTCTTTTCATTAGGTTATCAAAGGATAAATTTTTGCTATGATCTACTAGCCATAAAAACATTTTGACCTTTGTAATGCTTGGCTATCCAAAATATCTCTCCATATTCTTGCAATATTCCTATTTTAGCGGTTCTTTTAATTATATCTTTTTCTTCCCATGTATTATTTTGAGCTATTCAACTCCTGAATCAACTAACCTTTAGCTCCCCTAAAATTAATAATTGTTGTGATATTTTTTTCTCAACAACCTTCTAACAACAATGTCTCATAAAACTGCAAAAAAAATTCTTTCCATTTATATATTATTTCCTAATCCTTGTACATAATATTTGAAACCCTATCACCATATTTTTCTTGAATTAATCTCATGCATGGTTTCAAAATTATATCTATATTGAGTTATTTTTATCACACAAAGTATCTCTCCAAATATAATATGTTTCTCCATATCCCACCATCCATATTAGATCTCTAATAATTAGATCAATTAATTTTTTAAAATCATTTCATAGTGTTGGATCATATGCTAGTGAGAATGCAATAAAGATTAAGCTTGGGTAACTAGGTTTACGGTACTTAGAATAATTTTTTCTCATTATCTTTGACTCTCTTTGTACAATCAAATTACTTATTATATTAGAGCTAGGTTTGCATCTGTAAGAAATCTTAAATTGAGATATCTCGTAGGTTTAACTCAAACACCTTGATGCATTTCACCAAAGGAAACTTTATTTTATTAGGTAATCATGACCACAAAATGACTACATAATATGGATTAAGCTTTTTTCTTCCAATTTTGGCATAATATACAAGGACACACAATATGATAAAATGACTTGCATGATTGATTTACTTAGCTACATTATTATTTCTAATGATAACCATATCCCTTTCCATGTTGGTAGTTTATTCTAAACTTTACTGATAACTAGATTCTATGGTTCTATCCTCATTCTCTCCTTATATAAGGGCATCCCTATATATTTTGCTCATATTTTTCCTTTACTGTTTGAAGTAATCCATATATCCTTACTTTGATTCTACCTAAAATATTTACGATGTAAATTTTAGATCTTGTTCTAATATATTTTTGCGTTGATGCTCTTTCACATTCCTTTTATACGTTATTTAAATCTCTAGTCTCATTTATTTTTGGCCTCCCAAAATGGGTTGTTTTACCTACAAACTATTGATAGGTGATGTTGTTGATGTTATTACTAGACTTAAGTCTACTTATTATCCCTTATTTGTATGACTTACTCAATTTAGTTCCTAATACCACTACAATAATAACAAACATGAAGAGCAAAAGGTCATGATAAACTAAAACTAGAAAAAAAGTAAATATAGAATCAAAGGAAAAAGAAAAATAAGATAATAGATACACACATAACACAATATTTCACCTAGGAAAACCTTAAGGGAAAATACCTAGTACAATAATACCTCCTTATTGTATAAAATTAACTATATCCAATATAATAATGTTCATACCTTAACTCTCTTCAAACATTGATGCAAGTGCAATTAAATAACAAAAAAGAATAGATTTTACAATACCATGGGTGAAAAACCATGGGTTAAAATATTTGACCTTAAATAGCCCACATGGGTCTAAAAATTACTTAAGAATCCCTAAAAATTTCATCAAGGACTGCCATCCCCAGAACCCCACTTTTCGGGGGTTATCATCCCAAACCCCTACTCGTGGCCCGATCCAACATCAAACCTTGGCGAGGATACATGGAGAGTGTCTAGTATATTTTAGAGTTAACCCCACTAGAATAACATGGAAAATATTCAATATATTTCCAACATTCTACCACTTGCTGAATACTTTCCATAGGGGTCAAAAACTACCATTGTTAATTATAAAGGGCAACCATGCCCATATATCTTCTGTACTAAGAAAAAAATTGAGTAGGTACAACCTTTATTAATGAATCAATAGAATTATTCTTTGTATCAACTTTCCCGAACATCACCCAATTCCCTTCAACCATATCTCTCATAAATTGAAACTTGATATTAATATGTTTTGACCAATCATGACAACCAGGATTGTTGAAAAAAAATATTGTACTTTGACTATCACTATTAATTCTCATAACCTTCTACTTAAGACCAAATGTTGAACACAACTCTATATCCACACTACTTATTTATAGGTATGAGTTGCTACAATGTACTCTTACTTTGTTATGGTCAAAGCAACTACTGATTACTTTTTACTCATCCAACTTATTGCCACTCTAAATAGTCTAAACACATAAGCACTTGTGGATATTCTCTTGTCTATATCTCCAACCTAGTCAACATCCACAAAACCTTGTAGATTTTCAATATTACTATCTTCACATTTTCCTTGATAATAGATAGCATAGTCTGAAGTTCCACACAAATAACTAAAGATCCTCTTCATAGAATTCCAATGTTCCTTTCTTATATTAGATATATATCTACTAACTACTCCCACTACATGTGCAATATTAGTTTTAGTATAGACCATTGCATACACCAGACTATCAACAATGCTAGAATAAGGAACATGATGCATTTCTTCATTTTACTCATATATTTTAGGAAATTTTTTAGTATATAAATTTTGACCAATAGGATATGGAGTACATACTGGTTTACAATCATGCATCCTAAAAAACAGTAGTATCAAATCAACATATTTCCTTTGATTTAACCACAATTTTTTATTTGCACAATCCCTTACTATTTCCATACCCAAAATAAATTTTGAAGTACCCAAATCCTTCATGTCAAATTTAGAAGATAAATAAGATTTTAGTAACTTTATCATCTCCTTAATATTACCAATTAATAACATGTCATCCACATGAAAAACAATGATAAAAAAATTTCACCTTCTCATTTAAAATACACACATAGATCTACTTTGCTTTTTCCAAGGCTAAGTGTCAAAACAAACCTATCAAATTTTTCGTTCCACATTCTTGGAGATTACTTCAAGCTATAAAGAGACTTTTTCAACTTGCATACCAATTCCTCCCTACCTTTTACCATAAATAATTATAGTTGTGACATATATATATCTTCATCAAGTTCACCGTGTATAAATGTTATATTTACATCCATTTGTTCTGTTTTAAGATCAAAAGCAGCAAAAATAGCCAACAAAAATCTAATTGAAGTTAGTTTATCCATAGGAGAAAATACTTTTACTACCAGGTAAGCCTTATACTTTTCCAACTTTCCTTCTACATTGTACTTCTTGAATATCCACTTACAACCAACCAATATTCTTCTAGGGGGATTTTACCAAGTCCCATGTCTTATTTTTATCCAAGAACTCCATTTCTTCCTCCATAGCCCTTTTCCAAGACTTATTCTCATTTTACTAAAGTGCTTCCTTTATAGTCTTGGATTCTTCATTAGTAACTAATATATTAAATGTAGAACAAATATTTTAAGAGCTATACCTTTTTGGGAGTCTCTCACTCAATCTAATCTTCTCAAACTTGGAGTTCTAGGTTCTGCATCTTTAGCTTCCTCCCCACCTTCTTCCTCTAAATGTTTCTCTTCAGACTCTCTATAGTTCATCTTCTTTTGTACCACCAGGTTCTACCATAGGTTCCTCCTCCTATTCCAATTTTACTTGAAAAATTTTAGTTTATTTTCTTGGTTGCATTTCTTGTTTTGGAACCCCTTTTGTTTCTCTAAATATCACATTATTTTTTATAAGTTCAAATTTCATTAAAAAAGGGTTTTGAAAGGGCCCCAAAACCTTAATACAATAGGTCACTAGACCACAAGTAAGGCCACAGGAAAGGTTGTAGGAAAGGCCACCGAAAATGCTAGAGCAAATGCCCAAGAAAATTCCTAAGGAAAGGCTTAAGGAAAGCCTTCAGGAAAAGTGGTGAAAAACATGCATGAAGTGGAAAAAAATATCATCCCCCCCAACCATGAATTTGAATAGCCTACCCAACGGGAAAAGGGAAAAAATGAGAAAAAATAAAATTT
The DNA here is from genome assembly GCA_028583015.1 of Wollemia nobilis. Classification (NCBI taxonomy): domain Eukaryota; kingdom Viridiplantae; phylum Streptophyta; class Pinopsida; order Araucariales; family Araucariaceae; genus Wollemia; species Wollemia nobilis. Next base: position 112,049 of record JAQPPZ010000212.1, on the reverse strand, counting down.
TGAACACTCCTACCCAACCACAAGTTTGAACAACACAAACAACGAAAAAAATAAGAAACCCAAAACTCACAAACCCATGCAAGGGAAAAACTAAAATCCAACCAAGAAACACCGAGAAACCAAAACTACAATACAAAAAAACACACTGAGAAGCAGGTCAAAGCAGAGGAACCACAAAAAAAACATGCAAGGATGAAAGAGAATAACATACCACATAGACCTGGAAAGATAAACAATAATTTGGGGATCTCCATAGGTCACAAAATCTGCTTGCAGTGAGAATTTCTACTCAAAAATCCATAGAAGCAAAGGAAATAACATAGATATTCAAGCCATAATAAAGAGGTGGAAATGTCCCAGGGAACCCCAATAGAAGGAGCCATGGGTAAATGAGCTGTAGATATTAAGAATAGGTCCCACACCAGACCAAAAAAATGCAGCAAGAACCCTAATTCATCCCCCAACACTATCAAAAAATATCTTTAGGGAAATAGAAAGGAAATCCAATGGGATCACAGCAACATGAAAAACAGAGGCCCTTCCATAAACCACAAAAAATGTTGAAATCCCACCATGAAATCCACATTCAAAATTCCAAAGAGTAGCACCATAGGAATAAACATGTGACCATTCCCAAACTATTAAGATACTATGAGGAGCTACTCATGAAGCCACAACAAGACATCAAGAACCCCCACGTATCAACACCATCGAAAACCAGCTTCATGGAACCAGAAAAGGAAGTCTAGTGGAATCACAATAGCATGCAAAATAGAGGCCATCCTAAGCCATGAAAAATTTTGCAAGCCCACCACGAAGCCCACATCTAGAAACCCAAAGAGCAGCACCACAGGAATAAACATGTGGTCATTCCCAAACCATTATGATACTATGAAGAGCTTCTCATGAAGTCACACATCCAATATGCGAAGCACCGTACTAGTAGAACCTCTGAACCAAAGCTCCAAACAGAACCCTACAAAAAACCTAGGATAAAGTTGAGAGCTCCAAGGAAAGGATCCTTGAAGCAACATAGAAATCCTAGGGAAGGTCCTGGGGAATATCTCAAGGATATCCTAGACCAAGAACACACAAAATGACCCTTCAAAAATACATGGGATGGGGCAGACAAGAGGAACATTGACCTCCCATAGTAATGATGTCATCTGCAACACCAACCAACCAAGAAGGAAAGGCCAAGGAAGTGCCAGGGAACTGGGACAGGGCTAGGGAAGGGGAAGTAGGGAAGTAGAACAAGACTTCTAAAGATCACATTATGATTGTAAACAATATTCCATGTTTTTAGATTCTAAAATTTATATCCATTAACACCAATGCAATAGCCCACAAATATGCATTTTTAAGATTTATAGTCTAGCTTAGTCCTTTTCTCTTTTGGGACATACATATAAGCATCACAACCAAAAACTCGTATATGAATGAGATAAGGTTTCTTACCAATCCATACTTCTTTTGGAGTCTTTCCAACCAAAGGTAAGGTAAGAGATTTATTGATGAGGTAACAAGTAGTTAACATGACTTCTTTCAAGAAATTTCTTTCTATTCCTATACCACTTAGTATGCTTCTAGCCTTATCCATCAATGTTCTACTCATCCATTCTACAACTCCATTATGTTGTGGAGTATATGGAATTGTTTTCTACATTTCTATTTCATAGTCCTTGCAAAAATGCTCAAATTCATTAGAGCAATACTCACCACCATTGTCACTTATCAAAACCTTTATATTTTCTTTATTTTATTTTCTATAAGAGCCTTAAACTCTTTAAATTTATTTAAAACATCATATTTGTCTGTAAAAAATATACCTAGGTCTATATTGAAAAGTCATCTATAAATATAGCAAAATAGATAGATTTATCTAATGATGGTACTTTTTTAGGTCCAAACACATCACTATGAAGCAGATGCAAAATTCCTTTAGATCTTTAAGCACTACTAGGAAACTTTCCAAAAATATAGTGCTCACAAAAATTAAAATTTAATGGGTAATAAAAAATTTCTTCAACCATACCTTTCATTTTTATGTTTGAAGGTATTTCTCACCAATATGCCCCATGTTTTGATACCACAACATTGTCTTCACTATAGGAATACTTAGATCCACTTCTACCATATTATTATCCTCTACAACTAAAGAGTTATTACAATCAATACTTACAATACTAGCCTCAATTTTGAACAAAGTTCCTATACGAACTCCCCTTGCCAACACCAATATTCCACAAACCATATTGTATCTATCCTTATTGAATGCCACAGTCATACCCATGTCATTCACCTTACTCATGGATATCAAATTCCTTGCCAAACCTAGAATAATAAACACACTAGGAAGGGTTTTAATTATTCCATATTTTAACCTTAGCTTGAATATTCCTTGAACTATTATTTTATATGTTGTATTGTATCCCATGATGACTTCACCTCCATTTATCTTTTCATATTCTTAGAACCCCTTCCTATGAGGAGTCATATGAAAGTAAGCACCTGATTCAATCAACTATGAGTCATGGCATTCACTTGTGTATTCTACATTTAATAATAAGTCCCCTAAATCTTCATTTCTAGTATTCATTTCTATATAAGTTCCTTCACATAATGATTTAATATTATCAATTTTTTTAGATTTGTAGTCTCTTTTATAATGCCCTATGTTTCCATGCTTCTAGCATTTCTTATTTTATGGAGCAATAGATTTACCCCTAGATCTTGATTTCCTTTCTCCTGATTTATTTTTGCTTCTTCCTTGAGAATAACCTCTCACAACCAATGCATCATTCTGATGATAATACTTAGAATATTTTTGTCTCATTTCCTCAAATAGCAATTTTTCTACTATATCCTTTACTTTCAATGTAGAAGTAGTATTGGTGGTTGCCATAACTAGGCTATTTCAAAAATTACGCATTGAATGAATTAAACTAATACACTTTTCCTCTTCATATATTTTTAATTCAAAAGAGTTTAATTGACTTACCAGAGTATTAAAAGCATTCAAATGTTTAGCCACAGAGTCACCATCATTCATCCAAAGTGAATACAACTTATTTCAAAGAAAGAGTTTATTTACCAACGACTTTATATGATATAAAGTTCCTAGTTTATCTCATAATGACTTTGCCATGGTCTTTGTTGATACATTCAATAATACTGCATTACATAAGAATAATCTAATACAACTCCTTGCCTTCCTATAAATATTTAACCAATCCTCATCTATCGATGATATTGGTTATATTCTCGAGACCACAATCCACTAACCTCTATCAACCAATAGATCCTCAATCATGAAATTCCATAATTCAAAATTATATCATGTGCTCCCTATAATTTTCTTTTGTCCATATTATTTTGTGTATGGATCCCACTCAAAAATGAATTTATCATATATTTAAAACCCTTACTCCTCAAAAAAAGCTAAAAAACTAGCTCTGATACCAAATGAAGAGCAAAAGGTCTTGATAAACTAAATCTAGAAAAATAGTTATACATAATCAAATAAAAGTAGTAGAAGAAGAAGATAACAGATACACACATAATATGGTATTTCATTTGGTAAACCCTTACAAGAAAAGAACCTAGCACAATAATATCTCCTTATTCCATAAACTTAACTGTCTCTAATACAATAATGTTCATCTTTCATCTCTCTTCAAACCTTGATGCAAGTGCAATTAAATAACAACACAAGAACATATTTTACAATACCATAGGCAAAAAACTATGGATTTAAATATTTAACCCTAAACAACCCATATGGGTCTAAAAATAGCTTAAGAAAACCTAAATTTTTTATTGTGGGTTGTCGCCCTTGCACCCTCACTTTTTGGTGGTTTTTGTCCCTGAAACTTTGCTAGGAACTGACCTAGTCCCAAACCCTTATGAGAATACATGGAGAGTGTCAAATACCTTTCAGAGTTCACCCTTCTAGAATAACATTGAAAATACTCAATATATTTCCAAAAATATATATATGCTGGTAGAGGATCTTCTTGTCTATGACCCCTCTTGGTTTTAAATGACTCTATTACTAGATCATTGACCAACATTGAATATGATAATGTGGAGACTAAAACTTTGACCCATATGACACATTTATTCCCAAATCTAAACTTCTAATAATGCAAAACCAAAATCTCATTTAACCTTGTCGTATGATTTATTCATATCAAGTTTTAAGATCATTGATCTATAATTTTTAGAATTTATTGACTGCATTACTTCATGAGCTCCTACACTCCCATCTAGAATTTTTCTCCCTTTCAAATCCTTCTTGCTCTTCTAAAATTATTTTATCTAATAGTGGACTTAATTATTTTTCCATCACTTTGGATATTATCTTATAATCCATATTAAGTAGGCTTTATTGGCCTACATGAATCAAATTATTTTGCATCCATTTTTTTAAATTAGGATAAGATATGTCACATTTATTTTTATAAGGTATGTACTATTTTACCCTTGATTGTTCCCCTAGCACAAATAAAAAATCCTTCACTATTTTCCATTATGCTAATAAAATATTGTTGAGATCCCATTTGGACAATCCTTATGAAAAGATAAAATATCTATGTGAATTTCTTCCAAAGTAATATATTCCATCCATTTTATATTGTCTTCATCTATTAGAACTTAAGGTACTTCTTATAGTAGTTTATTATGAAGAACATCAATCTCCTATTATCGTAGAATATTTTGGTTAAAAAATATTGTCACCTTTTTAATTTTTCTCTAGTCTTCAACCAAAACCCTCTCTATAATACAACTCTACTAATTTTGGAACCTAATCTCTAGACTATTGCTATTTAATGAAAAAGCTTTATGTTTTCATCTCCTTGTTTTAACAAAGTTTGTGTTGATTTCAATTTTCAAAATTTCTCTTTCTCACTCAAAATGTTATGATATTCACTAAGCAAATATTTTACTTTTGATATTGGATTAATGTGCAATCCTTTTTGAAATTTTGAAAGTTTTTCTTTTAGAATTGCTTTCTTCTTAAAAATATTTTTAGAAGTGTTCTTCTTCCATTCTTTTAATCTATATGCAATTGATTTAATTTATTTTGGAACTGTATAGATCCCACCATTTGTTGAATAAATCCACATCTATAGCATTATATCAACAAATTAAGGATGGTCTTTCCACATTTTTCATCTTTAAAATATAATATTTTTAAATTTACTTACCACCATTTGAACTTTTATTGGCTAGTGATCTAAATCAATCCTTGTCAAGGTATTAATTTTAGTACAAGTATCTTCATCTAACCAAATAATATGAAAGTATGCATCTGTCTAATTTATTTACTATCAGCTTCTAGCCTATCCTATTGTTGGTCCATGTATTGTTATCCTATTCAAACACAATACTCATAGATTATTATTTTGAATAAAAACTAAGGCATCATTCATGCTTTGGGTTATTTGTACATTTCTACTATTTTTTATCTAGCATAACTATGACATTAAAATACCCTATTATCATGAATCAATTTTCTTGGTCTTCACTTCTCATAAAGGTTTCAATCACACTCCATAATTTTGATCTACCTAAGTTGTATATCCATATACATTGATAACAATGAAATAAATATTTGTAAAGTAGCATGTGATTAATGAGTCTAACTAATATCTAGTTTTATGAATGGTTTATTAGGATATTATAACTAGATTCCAACATAATATATTTCCCCCTAGTACTCCTAAATCTATAACATCCCATTCACATTTACAAAGTATCTCTACTTGAAGATTATGTATTATATGAGTTTATAGGGTAGGTTTAGACTCCTCTATGACTAAACAAATATTTCTTTTTATTACCTCTAAACTATTTTTCTTTTCTTTAAATACTTTTATGTTCCTTCCTAGTCATATAGTCTAAAGTATTGTATATTTTGATATATCCTAGATTTTCTATAATGCTTAAATTTTAAAATCACTATACTAGCTTTAACTATTCTTCAATTATACCATTCAATGCCATGCATTTACAAAGCATATTAAGAATCTATTGCCATGGTTATTAGACTATTGAATAGTGTCCGAACATATGATCTATATTATCCTCCTTTTTACATTGGAACATTGTGATAGGCCATGAAATACTCTTTTCATTAGGTTATCAGAGGATAAACTTTTGCTATGATATACTAGCCATAAAAATATTTTGACCTTTGGAATGCTTGGCTATCCAAAATATCTCTCCATATTCTTGCAATATTCTTATTTTAGTGGTTCTTTACATTATATTTGTTTCTTCCCGTGTATTGTTTTGAGCTATTCAACTCTTGAATCAACTTATCTTTAGCTCCCATCAAATTAATAATTGTTGGGATAATTTTTTCTCAACTACCTCCTAACAACAATGTCTCATATAACTTCAAAAAAAAAAATCTTTCCATTTATATATTCTTTCCTAATACTTGTACATAATATTTGAAACCCTATCACCATATTTTTCTTGAATTAATATTACACATGGTTTCAAAATTATATCTAGATTGAGTTTTTTTTTTATCACACCAAGTACCTCTCCAAATAGAATATGTTTCTCCAGTTCCCACCACCCATATTAGATCTCTAATAGTTAGATCAATTAATTTTTTAAAATAATTTCGTAGTGCTGGACCATATGGTTGTGAGAATGCAATAAAGATTAATATTGGGTAACTAGGCTTAATGTACTTAGAATAATTTTTTCTCATTATATTTGACTCTCTTTGTACAATCTCCAAATTACTTATTCTCTTAGAGCTAGGTTTGCATCTGTAAGAACTCTTAAATTGAAAAATCCCCTAGCTTACTCAAACACCTTGATGTATTTCACCAAAGAAAAAATTATTTTATTAGGTAATCATGACCACAAAATGACTACATAATATGGATTAAGCTTTTTTCTTCCAATTTTGGCATAATATACAAGGACACACAATATGATAAAATGACTTGCATGATTGATTTACTTAGTGTTGGCATTTTTGCCACATTGATTTTCATTGATTGAAGCCTAATGTTTATGTTGTTGCAAATCCAACGTTTTTTTTACAGGCTTTGATGCAGTTTTGGAGCAAAAAGGAGAAAAAATGAGCAAAACATGACTAAGTCCAAAAACTGCAGCGATTCGCTGACATGTCACGAAATCGCGGTCAACGCGGTCAACGCATGCAGCCAAAGAGAACTGTCGCGATATCGCGACGTGTTCTATTTTCGCGGTTTGAAAAAAGCAAAGGAGTGAGAGCGACAAAATGTCGCGAAATCGCGACAAAAAGTTCTGCCGAAGACACAAAGTTAACATTGCAGCGATGCGCCGACGTCTCATTTTCGCGCGGTGTTTGGCTTCGAAGACTCAAGGTTAAAAGCTGCAGCGATTCGCTGCATGTTTGTTAAGAAGTGGAAGCCATGGGAAAGTTGCAGCGACGCGCTACACGTAGCATTTTCGCGACAAGGGCGGTTCAAAGGCTTGAGAGCTAAAAGGTTGCAGCGATGCGCTGCAATGTTGCAAAGTCACGGATCGTCGGTCACAAAGGGAGTCTAAACAAAAGTGACAGCGATGCGCTGCAAGTTCCACAGTCACAAGATGTTTTGTTTCTAAGATTACCACGTTTCATTTGCACGGGGCAATTTGTTGAAAGGAAGTCGAAGGTAAAGGTTGTAGTATTTTTGCAATGCTGTTGGTTGCAAAAAAGACTAAGTACAAATATTGCAGCGATGCGCTGCATGATAGGTGCAGAGAAAGTCTAAGGAGTAAAATGGCAGCGCTGTGCTGCATTTTTGAAAAGGTCTTGCAAAGAAAAAGGTTGTATCATTTTCGCGGCCCCTTCACAAGACCGTACAAAGTGCCCGAAACATGTAGCGATATCGCTACATGTTCCGTTTTCGCGGGTCAAAGGTGGTCAAAGCGTACGGAGTCAGAATATGTCACGATTTCGTGACCCGTCGCGTTTTCGCGACCTGCGCAGTTTCCCGCCAAGTGCAGTATGAATGGCCCGAGGGGTTTTTCTCGATTTCCAAGGATTTAATGCTGACCCGAATTTAATGTAATGTGGATTTCCAAAGCGGTCAAGGTTGGAGAAGCGCCCAGGCCACCAAAATTGCAGATTTCATGCGTTCGAGGCCGATCTTCGTGGATTAATTCAACGGTTTTCATGCACATGTTCAGAGACCGATTTAATGTAGGAGACCGTTGATGTCTAATTGTATTTAATTTTTGTTTCCTCGAGGCTGCAATTGAGGGGATCTTGTGCTTAATTTCCGTCACATATTGTAGATCACGAGAAGGATGGTGGCAAATATTTAATGTTGCAAAGAGGACGGACCTCTATAAAAACCAATGTAAGCTTCATTTGAAAGGGTTGGAAAATTCTCTGCTAGAGACTGGAAGTTCACTGCAGGAATAAAGGATTGGCTTCTAACTTTTCAAGCGGTTGCATTGGTGATTTCCTTTCTGTTCGTGTTGCATTTCTAATAGCATTTGTATGTCTTCATGGTTGTTACATTTAAATTCTACATATTGGATTTGAATATTGCCGTAAGAGTATAAATTCTTGGAATGTGATTTTGGAGGATTTTCTGTATGCATCGTGCGAGAGTTAAGTTAGTGACTTTTATTGCTTGCTGTTGCTGCACTTGAAGTTTCCTGCTGCTATTTTCTGATCTCATCACTTCGGCTTGTGGCCATATTTCCCATTTCTTTCTGTAACCTTTTCAATTTCTTTCCAGTAACCCTTATCTTAACCAAGTTTAGAATAGTGAAGGGAACCAGCCCACTCTGGAGATTGGTCTGGAAGCCATTTCTTGCTTCCAGCCTTTCAATGTTGGCCAGGTCTAGGGTGCACTTGTAAAATCCTTTCCTGTGGCAGATTTTGGACCAACAGTTTTTGGCACGCCCGGTGGGACAGATTTCTTCTGTCTCTAAAAGAACTCATACTGTCGGAGGTTTAATGTTCGCCTTCAGACTGTAAAATTAGAGCATTTGGTGACTCTGTCGAACTCAGAAATTATTCATGATCACGAGATCACAGTCCAAGAAAATTGGTGATCTGGTTCAGTTTTTTGAGCTTGATAGTTCGAGAAGTGGTGAGCATTCCAGGTTGGTTTCCTCATCCCTTCCATCTTCTGTTGTACAAAACCCTGGTGTTGTTGCTAGTGTTCCATTTTCCCAGCCATATCCACTAGTTCCAATGGCACAATATCCTCCACCTCCACCCAAATTTTTTTTGGCATGGAATAGCTCTGGAGCCTTGAACTTGCAGGCTCAGAACCCAGTTCCTCAGGCTGCACTGAAGGCTTTACCGACTTACGATGGGACTGGTAAAACCGCATATGAGCACATTAATGATGTTGCTTCCTTAGCGGCCATCCATGATATCACCGATGAAGATGTAATGGTGAAGTTGTTAGTATGTTCTTTGAGAGGTAAACTGCTGTTTTGGTACCGAACGCTGCCTCCAGGCACCATAACATCATGGGATCAATTTGGTGATTTGCTAGTTAAACATTTTCATGAACAGGCTGACCCTTTCTCATTATTGAATCAGTTCACTGTCATACAGAGACATCCACAGGAAGAAATACCTGATTTTAATGTCCGATTTACCAGAACTTGGCACAGAATTCCTGATGGTATTCGGCCTGCTGATGAATTGGCTGCACTTTATTATCTCAGAGCGTTCCACTCAGATATTGGCTGGGCTGTTCGGCAGTCCAATGTGACAACGTTTCCAGAGTTGTTTGAACAAGCAATTAAAGCAGAAGCAGATCTGGTTGCTGTAGGGAGACTTCCTCCAAAGGTAACTATGCCTCTCATTCCAGATTTGCCTCAATATTTATACGGTTCACAACCACAGCCCATGCCAGCTATGTATCCCACACCATCATGGAGTTCTAAAGCACCTCAGGTTGCACCTGTCCCAGTTTCTCAGTTGCCTGCTTTAGCTCCTTTACCGCTTCCTGCACCTAGCATTCAACCATCTCCCGTTTCCACTGCATTTCCCGCTTTGCCAGCACCACCAGCTCCTTTGCCCTTACCAGCACCTCCTGCACCTGCAAACCCTGATCCATATACAACATTATTGCAAGAGGTTAAGTCTGCCAACTCGGCCATTAGGGCTATGGGAAATAAGATCACACTCATTGAGAGGAAGCAAGCTGAAAGAGATTTCCAGCCAAGGAGATTTCAACCTCCTCAAATTACTAGAGATCAAGCTGCCTCCACAAGCAAAGCACCTGAAAAAGGCTTGACTGCTCTAGTAAATGAAGAAGCAGCCCATGCAGACGGAGTATATTGGTGCTCGACCTGTAATGACCCTCATGGAGAGGATACATGTATGGTTCACCTGAATTATGTGCAGACATTGGCTGCCAGCTCTTCAGGTGGACAGGTTAATATGATCTCAGAAGCTGGGCATAGTTTAATATCTCCAGTTGAAGAACGAGTTTCAGTTCTGACAAGAACTGGAAAGAAGCCCGTGACTGTTGATCCTGTTGACTTACAACCTTTGAAAGTGTCGGCTGATATGAAAAAGCCAGTGAAAGCTCCTGTGCCAGTTCCAAAGTCTGATGCACCTGTTTTGTCAAAAGATCCAGCTTTTAACAGAGTTCAAGAAAAGGCTGCAGCTGCACCAGCAAGATCAGAAGCAGAGGAGCAAGCTCGTGAAAAGTTGAAGTATCCATCACTGACAAAGAGACTAAGGGTGGAAGCTACACAGCAATATCGTACCAGATTTGAACAACCTGCTGAGAAGAAAGACCTTGCTGCAGTTTCATATAACATAGTTGAAGAACTTAAGAAGACCCCTGCTAAGGTAAGCCTCTATGACGCTTTGCAATTACCCGGTCAAGTAGACTTATTACAGGAGTCATTAAAATCTGTCAAGGAGAATGAAAAAGGTCCTACCCAGACAGTTTATGCTCAGTCCTTAACCACCTCTGCTACTGGTAAGAACAGACCACCTCCATTTTACTTGTCATTGCAAATAGAAGGTTGGATTGTACATAATTGTATGATTGATTCTGGAGCCGCAACCACTGTAATGCCCAAGGGAGTCTGTGAAGCAATGGGAATGGAGTATACCCGGAGTAGTCCTGGAGTCCTGCAATTGGATGGTACTCCTGTTAAAACAGTAGGTGTCATTAAAGATGTACCAATTGTCCTGCATACTATGCCCCAGATCACTGTCATTCAAGAAATCGTTGTGGTAGATTTAGAGCCCTACTTTAGTATGTGTCTATCCAGGGAGTTTACTGCAAAATTAGGGGGTTATTTGGCACTAGATTATTCCCATCTAGAAATTCCTTTTAAGGGTAGACGTCTCAGGATACAAAATGAAAAGCCTTCCCCTTTTCACATTGAGAAGTTGGAGGACGCAGGAAAAGACATGCAGTCTGTCCACATGCTTACTGAAGAAACTGAAGATTCTATTTTAATGAGTGAAGTTTTAAATAATCTTCAGTTGGATGATCAGTTTTCTATGCTTAACTTCAATGCCATGATGGAGACAGAGATTGGTTGTTATGCCATTCAAAAACCTGAGAGTGAAACAAGGCAGGAATTGTCTAACTCCGCTGATCAGAATGATGCTACAAATCAATTATGGCAGTTATATTTCGATGGTGCTAGATGCAAGAACGGTGCAGGGGCAGGTATCGTGTTAATTTCTCCTTCTGGTGTCCAAAGAACTTATTCTTATCGGCTTACATGGAGTTGCACAAATAATGTTGCTGAATATGAAGCATTGTGTTTGGGTTTGAAGAAAGCAAGGAAGTTAGGAATTGAACAGCTCAAGATTTTTGGTGATTCCGAGCTTGTGGTAAATCAGATCACGAATAGATGCATTTCAAAGCAGCATTACCTGAAAGCATATCGAAACCAGGTTTGGGATTTGTTTGAATTTTTCACTGCTTTAAATATTCAAGCTGTTTCCAGAGAGATGAATAAACATGCAGACCTGTTAGCATCTCTTGGAGCTAATTTTTCCCCTGTTGAACAAGTTGTGAACAAACCCAAGACAGTTAGAATGGTATACAGGCCCAGTGTGCCAGACAAAGAAACTTTCTGGCAGGTCTTTGAAAATGATGAGCAAATTGTCAATTTCTTGATTCATGAAACTGCCACTGTCGAAGGGAGAACTTTGGAGGATGAAGAAGCAGAGGGTCTTATTCAATTACGGAACAACCATATTCCAAAGGGTCTCATAACTCTGGAGAGTTTGTTCGACCAGCATGATCGATCCTCTAGATATCGAATAGAGGTTGATAAGAAAGAGTATATGGAGTTAGAGCTTCAGCCTAACAAAGTGATCAAGGTTGGAACTGACTCAACCCCAGAGGAACTGCAGGAGATCAGGCAGTTATGTGAGGAGTTTTCTGATATTGTAGCTTGGAGCTATGAAGATTTAAAGGGCTACAACAAACAGATTGTGCAGCATACAATTGAATTGGAGGAGGGAGTCCGTCCTTTTCGACAAAAACAGCGACCTGTTAATCCAAAGATTGAGATGTTGATGAGGGCTGAGCTTGTAAAGATGCTTCAAGCTAAAATCATTTATCCAGTTAAGCACTCAACCTGGGTTGCCAATCTTGTCCCAGTTCGGAAGAAGAATGGAGATATTCGATTGTGCGTTGATTTCAGAAATTTAAACCGTGTCTCATTAAAGGATCATTATCCTCTGCCACGTATAGATCAAATACTGCATGTTGTGGCTGGAGCTCAGCATTTTTCTTTGCTGGATGGATTTTTTGGATATAACCAGATCTGGGTGAAGGATGAAGATCAGTATAAGACAACATTCACCACAAAGTGGGGCACTTTTGCTTATCAGCGAATGCCTTTCGGACTATCAAACGCTGGGGCTACCTTCCAAAGAGCCATGGACATTGCATTCAAGGAATTGTTGAACAAGATCATTGTGATATATCTTGATGACATGACAGTATTTTCTCATAAACGAGAAGATCACTGCTCTCACCTGAGGCAGATTTTTGAAAAATGCAGGGAATTTGGGATCTCTATTAATCCAAAAAAGTCTGTGTTTGCAGTGAAAGAAGGTAAGCTTCTGGGCCATGTGATTTCAGAAGATGGGTTAGCAATAGATCCAGGCCGAGTTGAAGCTTTGAAAAAATTGTCACTGCTTGCAAACAAGAAGGAACTTCAGTCTTTCTTTGGACAGATTAACTTCATAAGGAAGTTCATTGCTGACTTTGCCCAGGTTGTTAAACCAATGACCGAATTGTTGAAGAAAGATGCAGTTTTCCAATGGACAGCTCGAAGAAAGGAAGCATTTCAGGAGATCAAGGAAAGAATAGCGCAGGCCCCTGTCCTAATTAATCCTGACTATTCCAAGGATTTCATATTATATGCAGTTGGAGAGGATGACAGTTATGCTACGGTTTTGACACAAAAAGGAGATGATGGGAACGAAAGGCCCATTGCCTTCCTTAGTCAGGTCATTCTACCTCATGAAGCCAAGTACAATTTTATCGAAAAATAGGTATATGCAGTTATGAAATCCCTGAAGAAGTTCAAACATTTTATATCTCAGAGCAGAACAATTGTTTATGTGATTCATCCAGATGTTAGAAATTTCATTCTTCAAGGAGAGCTGGGTGATAAACGTGCTGGCTGGGTCACCAAGATCCAAGAATTTGATGTAGAAATTCACCCGACTAAGCTAGTGCGTGGTAAAGCTCTGTGCCAGCAATTGGCAAAAATGGCAGCATCTGGTATAGAGGAAGATCGGGTAGAAGCTCTTGCTGGTGATGATAATTTAATGAATTTCTTAATTCAAGAAAAGGATTGGACAGAAGACCTTATTGATTACTTCACAATTGGAAGATGTCCTTCACAGTTGAATGCTTCTCAGAGGAGAAGATTTCGTTTGCAGGCTCTGCGATATGTTTTGTTACCAGATGGTTTATTTTTTAAAAACATTGATGGTGTTCTTTTGAAATGTGTTAAAGAAGCAGACAAGGCTAGGCTCTTGGAAGAGTTTCATTCGGGTCTCTCAGGAGGACATTCTGCAGGAAGACCGATGGCCTTGAAGATAATTCGAGCTGGTTATTACTGGCCGACCCTATTTTCAGACTCTTTCAGAATTGCACAAGCCTGTGATAAGTGTCAGCGATATGCAGGAAGAGTAAGGAATGCAGCACTGCCTTTGCATCCAGTTCAGGTTGAAACACCCTTTCAGCAGTGGGGATTGGATTTTATTGGAATCATTGATCCCAATTCCTCAGCTGGTCATAGATACATTTTAACAGCTACAGACTATTTCACAAGGTGGTCTGAAGCTATTCCCACAAAGGTGGCCAATCAGACTGTGGTGATATCATTTGTTGAGGGTCTAATTACGCGCTTTGGCATCCCTGATGCCATCATCACAGATAATGGAACTCCATTCATTGGAGCTGAACTGGCTGAGTTTGCTAACAAATATGGCATTTTCCTTAAGACATCTTCCAATTATTATCCACAAGGAAATGGCTTGGCGGAGTCAACGAACAAAAATTTGCTCCGGATTTTGAAGAGGTCTTTGGGAGAAAACAAGAGATCATGGCACCTGTTATTGAATCAGGCTTTATGGGCAGACAGGATTTCAGCCAAGAAGTCCATTAAAACCTCACCTTATGCCCTAGTCTATGGGAAAGAAGCAAGGTTGCCGGTTCATCTTGAATTACCAGTGTTACAGCAGTTGCAGTCTTTCCAGGACGATGAGACAGACCTGAGTTCCTTGGATCTGCGAATAGCACAGTTATTGGAGTTAGAGGAGCAACGTTCAAAAGCATATGATGAATTTGCCAAACACACACAGGATATTTCGAAGTGGTTTTATAAGCATTCTGCAGCTCGTCCATTCAAAACAGGCGATTTGGTGTTGAAGTGGAATGAGAATAAGGCTAAGCCTGGCAATCATAAGAAATTTGATGCTTTCTGGGAGGGTCCCTTCCGCATTACTAGCACAGGTGCAGCAAATTCGTTCTACCTGGAAGACATGGATGGCAGCCCACTTCCGATCTCAATAAATGGCTTTCATCTGAAAGCCTATACTTCTTGAACCAATATTTCAGTATGAGTTTGTATATATATAAAAAAAAAAAAAGAAAAAAAAAGAAACGAATATATATATGTTGTTTTACTTTTTATTCTGTCACCTTGGTTCTTGTTGCTTGCGAGCCGTAGGGGTTTGTCTTTCTTTTGTCTTTTCCTTTCCCAGCAGTTAGTGGTTATCAGAAAATTCTTCTTTTCCCTTCCCCATTTCCTTTCTTTCCTTTCTTCATCGTTTTCTTTCTTCTTCTTTTTCTTCTGCAGTAGTAAAAAGAGTAAGCCACAGCTGTTGTTTCTTTCCCCTTTTCTGTCTTTTCCCGTTCCTTCTCATCCCTGTCCTCTGAGTTTTGTCATTACTGCATTTACTTACAATCTAGTTTATTTTCATTCCACAGTCTTCATATATTCGTTTCCATTCATCAGTTCATTCATTTTCATTTCATTTCCATTTTAGATGGCAGTACAGCAGCATTCTGTTGTTGTTCTACTACATCACTTGCTCACTCCATCATTTCATTATTATCATCATTCCATTGCAGTCACTGCTTGCGCAATCGCAAGAGCTCACTCCACTATCCATCCCACTCCATTTATTTCATAACCATTTCTATGCAGGTTCTTCCAGTTCCAGCTCTTTAGCAGCAGAGAAGTTTTGCAGCAGTCCATTGCAATGTATCTCGGCACCTGACTTTAAGTTTTTATGACTCTGTGCCCAATGGATTCAGGCCTGGATTCTTGCATACAGCGAGCTGTATACCCCGCGAGCCGCCAAGAATGTTGGCATTTTTGCCACATTGATTTTCATTGATTGAAGCCTAATGTTTATGTTGTTGCAAATCCAACGTTTTTTTTTACAGGCTTTGATGCAGTTTTGGAGCAAAAAGGAGAAAAAATGAGCAAAACATGACTAAGTCCAGAAACTGCAGCGATTCGCTGACATGTCGCGAAATCGCGGTCAACGCGGTCAACGCATGCAGCCAAAGAGAACTGTCGCGATATCGCGACGTGTTCTGTTTTCGCGGTTTGAAAAAAGCAAAGGAGTGAGAGCGACAAAATGTCACGAAATCGCGACAAAAAGTTCTGCCGAAGACACAAAGTTAACATTGCAGCGATGCGCCGACGTCTCATTTTCGCGCGGTGTTTGGCTTCGAAGACTCAAGGTTAAAAGCTGCAGCGATTCGCTGCATGTTTGTTAAGAAGTGGAAGCCATGGGAAAGTTGCAGCGACGCGCTACACGTAGCATTTTCGCGACAAGGGCGGTTCAAAGGCTTGAGAGCTAAAAGGTTGCAGCGATGCGCTGCAATGTTGCAAAGTCACGGATCGTCGGTCACAAAGGGAGTCTAAACAAAAGTGACAGCGACGCGCTGCAAGTTCCACAGTCACAAGATGTTTTGTTTCTAAGATTACCACGTTTCATTTGCACGGGGCAATTTGTTGAAAGGAAGTCGAAGGTAAAGGTTGTAGTATTTTCGCAATGCTGTTGGTTGCAAAAAAGACTAAGTACAAATATTGCAGCGATGCGCTGCATGATAGGTGCAGAGAAAGTCTAAGGAGTAAAATGGCAGCGCTGCGCTGCATTTTTGAAAAGGTCTTGCAAAGAAAAAGGTTGTATCATTTTCGCGGCCCCTTCACAAGACCGTACAAAGTGCCCGAAACATGTAGCGATATCGCTACATGTTCCGTTTTCGCGGGTCAAAGGTGGTCAAAGCGTACGGAGTCAGAATATGTCACGATTTCGTGACCCGTCGCGTTTTCGCGACCTGCGCAGTTTCCCGCCAAGTGCAGTATGAATGGCCCGAGGGGTTTTTCTCGATTTCCAAGGATTTAATGCTGACCCGAATTTAATGTAATGTGGATTTCCAAAGCGGTCAAGGTTGGAGAAGCGCCCAGGCCACCAAAATTGCAGATTTCATGCGTTCGAGGCCGATCTTCGTGGATTAATTCAACGGTTTTCATGCACATGTTCAGAGACCGATTTAATGTAGGAGACCGTTGATGTCTAATTGTATTTAATTTTTGTTTCCTCGAGGCTGCAATTGAGGGGATCTTGTGCTTAATTTTCGTCACATATTGTAGATCACGAGAAGGATGGTGGCAAATATTTAATGCTGCAAAGAGGACGGACCTCTATAAAAACCAATGTAAGCTTCATTTGAAAGGGTTGGAAAATTCTCTGCTAGAGACTGGAAGTTCACTGCAGGAATAAAGGATTGGCTTCTAACTTTTCAAGCGGTTGCATTGGTGATTTCCTTTCTGTTCGTGTTGCATTTCTAATAGCATTTGTATGTCTTCATGGCTGTTACATTTAAATTCTACATATTGGATTTGAATATTGCCGTAAGAGTATAAATTCCTGGAATGTGATTTTGGAGGATTTTCTGTATGCATCGTGCGAGAGTTAAGTTAGTGACTTTTATTGCTTGCTGTTGCTGCACTTGAAGTTTCCTGCTGCTATTTTCTGATCTCATCACTTCGGCCTGTGGCCATATTTCCCATTTCTTTCTGTAACCTTTTCAATTTCTTTCCAGTAACCCTTATCTTAACCAAGTTTAGAATAGTGAAGGGAACCAGCCCACTCTGGAGATTGGTCTGGAAGCCATTTCTTGCTTCCAGCCTTTCAATGTTGGCCGGGTCTAGGGTGCACTTGTAAAATCCTTTCCTGTGGCAGATTTTGGACCAACACTTAGCTACACTATTATTTCTAATGATAACCATATCCCTTTCCATATTGGTAGTTTATTCTATACTTTACTGATAACTAGATTCTACAATTCTATCCTCATTCTCTCCTTAGATAAGGGCATCCCTAGATATGTTGCTCATATATTTTCCTTTACTATTTGAATTAATCCATATATCCTTACTTTGATTCTACCTAAAATTTTTAGGATGTAAATTTTAAATTTTGTTCTAATATATTTTTGCCCTGGTGCTCTTTCACATTCCTTTTATAAGTTATTTAAAGCTCTAGTCTCATTTATCCCTGGCCTCCCAAAATGGGTTTATTATCTACAAACTATTGATAGGTGATGTTGTTGATGTTATTACTAGACTTAAGTATATTTATTATCCCTTATTTGTATTACTTACTCAATTTTATTCCTAATACCACTACAATAATAACAAACATGAAGAGCAAAAGGTCATGATAAACTAAATCTATAAAAATAGTAAATATAGAATCAAAGTAAAAAGAAAAATAAGATAATAGATATACACATAACACAATATTTCACCTAGGAAAACCTTAAGGGAAAAGACCCAGTACAATAATACCTCCTTATTGTATAAAATTAACTATATCCAATACAATAATGTTCATATCTCATCTCTCTTCAAACCCTGATGCAAGTGCAATTAAATAACAACAAAGAATAGATTTTATAATACCATGGGTGAAAAACCATTGGTTCAAATATTTAACAATAAATAGCCCATATGGGTCTAAAAAATAATTAAGAATCCCTAAAACTTTCATCAAGGACTGCCACCCCCAGACCCCCACTTTTTAGGGGTTATCATCCCAAACCCCTACTCGTGGCCGGATCCAACATCAAACCTTGGCGAGGATACATGGAGAGTGTCTAGTATATTTTAGAGTTAACCCCACCAGAATAACATGGAAAATATTCAATATATTTCCAACATTCTACCACTTGTTGAATAATTTCCATAGGGGTCAAAAACTACCATTGTTAATTGTCAAGGGCAACCATGCCCATAGATCTTCTATACTAAGAAAAAATTTGAGTAGGTACAACCTTTATTAATGAATCAATAGAATTATTATTTGTATCAACTTTCTCAAACATCACCCAATTCTCTTCAACCATCTCTTTCACAAAATGATACTTGATATTAATATGTTTTAACCAATCATGACAACCAAGATTGTTGACCAAAAATATTGCACTTTGACTATCACTATAAATTCTCATAACCTTCTACTTAAGACCAAATGTTGAACACAACTCTATAACCACACTACTTCTTTATAGGGATGAGTTTCTACAATATATTCTTACTTTATTATGGTCAAAGCAACTATTTATTACTTTTTACTCATCCAACTTACTGTCCCTCTAAATAGTCTAAATACATAAGCACTTGTGGATCTTCTCTTGTGTAGATCTCCAACCTAGTCAACATCCATAAAACCTTGTAGATTTTCAATATTACTATCTTCATATTTTCCTTGATAATAGATAGCATAGTCTGAAGTTCCACACAAATATCTAAATATCCTCTTCATAGAAGTCCAATATTCCTTTATTAGATTAGATATATATCTTCTAACTACTCCCACTACATGTGCAATATTAGTTCTAGTATAGACAATTTCATACACCAGACTATCAACATTGCTAGAATAAGGAACATGATGTATTTCTTTAATTTACTCATCTATTTTAGGACATTGTTTAATAGATAACTTTTGACCAATAGGATATGGAATACATACTGGTTTACAATCATGCATCCTAAAAAATAGTAGTATCAAATCAACATATTTCCTTTTATTTAACCACAATTTTTATTTGCACAATCCCTTACTATTTCCATACCCAAAATAAATTTTGAAGTACCCAAATCCTTCATGTCAAATTCAGAAGATAAATAAGATTTTAGTAACTTTATCATCTCTTTATTATTACCAATTAATAACATGTCATCCACATAAAAAACAATGATATAAAAATTTCACCTTCTCATTTAAAATACACACATAGATCTACTTTACTTTTTCCAAGCCTAAGTGTCAAAACAAACCTATAAAAGTTTTGGTTTCACATTCTTGGAGATTACTTCAAGCTATAAAGAGACTTTTTCAACTTGCATACCAAGTCCTCCCTACATTTTTCCCTAAATAATTATGGTTGTGACATATATATATCTTCACCAAGTTCACCATGTAGAAATGTTGTATTTACATCCATTTGTTCTATTTCAAGATCAAAAGCAGCAAAAATAGCCAAAAAAAATATAATTGAAGTTAGTTTATCCATAGGAGAAAATACTTTTACTACCAGGTGAGCCTTGTACTTTTCCAACTTTCCTTCTATATTGTACTTCTTTAATATCCACTTACAACCAACCAATATTTTTTCTAGGGGGGATTTTACCAAGTCCCATGTCTTATTTTTATCCAAGAACTCCATTTCTTCCTCCATAGCCCTTTTCCAAGAATTATTCTCATTTGACTAAAGTGCTTCGTTTATAGTCTTGGGTTCTTCATTAGTAACTAATATATTAAATGTAGAACAAATATTTGAAGGGTAATACCTTTTTGGGAGTCTCTCACACGATCTAATCTCCTCAAACTTGGAGTTCTAGGTTCTGCATCTTTCGCTTCCTCTCCACCTTCATCCTCTAATTTTTTCTCTTTAGAATCTCTCTATAGTTCATCTTCTTTTGTACCACCAGGTTCTACCATAGGTTCCTCCTATTCTAATTTTACTTGAACTATTTTAGTTTATTTTCTTGGTTGCATTTCTTGTTCTGGAATCCCTTTTGTTTCTCTAAATATCATATTATTTTTTATAAGTTAAAATTTCATTAAAAAAGGGTTTTTAAAGGGCCCCAAAACCTTAATACAATAGGTCACTAGACCACAAGCAAGGCCTGAGGAAAGGTTATAGGAAAGGCCACCAAAAATACCAAAGGAAATACCCAAGAAAAGGCCTAAGGAAAGGCTTAAGGAAATCCTTTAGGAAAGACTTAAGGAAAGCCTTCAATAAAGGATTAAGGAAATCCTTCAGGAAAAGTGCGTGAAAAAACGTTCCTAAAGCGGAAAAAAATATCCTCCCGCCAAACCATGAATTTGAATAGCCTGCCCAAATGAAAAAGGGAAAAAATGAATTAAAATTTTTAACACTCCTACCCAACCACAATTTTGAACAACCCATATAGTGGAAAAAAAAAGAAACCAAAAATTCATAAACCCACGCAGGAAAAAAACTAGAATTCGACCAAGAAACATCGGGAAACCAAAATTGCAATACAAAAAACCACACTAATAAGTAGGGAAAAGTAGAGTAACCACCAAAAAACATGCAAGGGTGCAAGAGAATAACATCCCACATAGACATGGAAAGAGAAACAACAATCTGGGGATCTCCACAGGTCACAAAATCCCCTTACAATGAGGATTGCTACTCAGAAACCCACAAAAGCAAAGGAAACAACAACACAAATATGCAAACCATGGGAAAGAGGTTCAAATGTCCCAAGGAACCCCAATAGAAAGATCCATGGGGTAAACGAGTTGTAGACGTTAAGCATAGGTCCCACACAAGACTAAAAAAATGTAGTAAGAACCCTAAGGCATCCCCCAACGCTGCCAAAAAATAGCTTTAGGGAATTAGAAAGGAAATCCAATGGGATCACAACAACATGCAAAACAGAGGCCCTTCCACAAGCCATGAAAAATGTTGAAATCCCACCATGAAGCCCACATTCAAAATCCCAAAGAGCAGCACCACAGGAATAAACACGTGACCATTCCCAAACTATTAAGATACTATTAAGAGCTGCTCATGAAGCCACAATAAGACATCAAGAACCCCCAAGGATCAACATCACCGAAAACCAGCTTCAATAAACCAAAAAATGAAGTCTAGTGGGATCACAACACCATGTAAAATAGAGGCCCATCCCAAGCCATGAAAATTTTTTCAAGCCCACCATGAAGCCCACATCTAGAAACCCAAAGAGTAGCACCACAGGAATAAACATGTGGTCATTCCCAAACCATTATGATATTGTGAATATCTTCTCATGAATCCACACATCCAAGATGTGAAGCACCATACTAGCAGAACCTCTGAACCATAGCTTCAAATAGAACCCTACAAAAAACATGGGACAAAGCTGAGAGCTCCAAGGAAAGGATCCCTAAAGCAACATATAAATCCCAAGGAAAGTTCCAAGGAAGATCCCAGGGATATCCTAGACCAAGAACACATAAAAGGACCCTTCAAAAAGGCATGGTATGGGGAGACAAGAGGAACATTGCCCTCCCATCGCAATGAGGTCATCTGCAACACCAACCAGCCAATAAGGAAGGGCCAAGGAAGTGCCAGGAAACTAGCACAGGGCTAGGGAGGGGGAAGTAGGGAAGTATAACATGACTTCTAAAGATCACATTATGACTTTAAACAATATTCAATGTTTTAGATTCCAAAATTTATATCCATTAAAACCAATGCTATAGCCCACAAATATGCATTTTTTATATTTATCGTCTAGCTTAGTCCTTTTCTCTTTTGGGACATACATATAAGCATCACAACCAAAAACCCTTATATGAATGGGATAAGGTTTCTACCAATCCACACTTATTATGGAGTCTTGTCCACCAAAGGTAAGGTAAGAGATGTATTGATGAGGTAACAAGTAGTTAACATGACTTCTTCCATGAAATTTATTTCTAATACTATACCACTTAGTATGCTTCTAGCCTTATCCATCAATGTTCTACTCATCCATTATGCAAATCCATTATGTTGTGGAGTATATGAAATTGTTTTCTACCTTTCTATTTCATAGTCCTTGCAAAAATGCTCAAATTCATTAGAGCAATACTCACCACCATTTTCACTTCTCAAAAACTTTATATTTTCTTTATTTGATTTTCTATAAGAGTCTTAAACTCTTTAAATTTATTTAAAACATCATATTTATTCCGTAAAAAATATACCTAGGTATATCTTGAAAAGTCATCTATAATGCAGCAAAATAGATAGATTTACGTAACGATGGTACTTTTGTAGGTCCAAACACATCACTATGAAGTAGATGTACAATTCCTTTAGATCTTGTAGCACTACTAGGAAACTTGACTTGGGTTTACTTTCCAAAAATACAGTGCTCACAAAAATCAAAATTTAATCAGTAATAAAAAACTCCTTTAGACATACCTTTCATTTTTTATATTTGAAGGTCTTTATCACCAATATGCCCCATGTATTGATGCCACAACATTTTCTTCACTATAGGAATACTTAGATCCACTTCTACCATATTATTCTCCTCTACAACTAAAGAGTTATTACAATCAATACTTACAATAATAGCCTCAAGTTTGAACAGAGTTCCTATTCGAACTCCCCTTGCCAACACCAAGATTCCACAAACCATCTTGTATCTATCCTTATTGAATACCATAGTCATACCCACGTCATTCATCTTACTCATGGATATCAAATTCTTCGCCACACCTAGAATAATCAACACACTAGGAAGGGTTTTAATTCTTCCATATTTTAACCTCAACTTGACTCTTCCTTGAACTATTATTTTATATGTTGAATTGTATCCCATGAATACTTCACCTCTATTTATCTTTTCATATTCTTAGAACCCCTTCCTATGAGGAGTCATATGAAAGTAAGCACATGATTCAATCAACCATGAGTCATGGCATTCACTTGAGCATGCTGCAGTTAAGAATAAGTCCCCTAAATATTCATTTGTGGTCTTCATTTCTATAGAAGTTCCTTCATAAAATGAATGAATATTATCAACTTTTTTATATTTGTAGTCTCTTTTATAATGCCCTATTTTTCCATACTTCTAGCATTTCTTCTTTTATGGAGCAATAGATTTACCCCTAGATATTAATTTAATTTCTCCTAATTTATTTTTGCTTCTTCCTTGAGAATAACCTCTCACAACCAATGCATCCTTTAGATGATAATCCTTAGAATATTTTTGTCTCATTTCCTCAAATAACATTGTTTCTACTATATCCTCTACTTTCAATGTAGAAGTAGTATTGGTGGTAGTCATAACTAGGCTATTCCACAAATCATGCAATGAATGAATTAAACTAATACACTTTTCTTCTTCATCTATTTTTAATTCAATAGATTTTAATTGACTTACCACAGTGTTAAAAGCATTCAGATGTTTAGCCACAGAGTCACCAGTATTCATCCAAAGTGAATATAACTTATTTCAAAGAAAGTTTATTTACCAGTGACTTTACTTGCTACAAAGTTCCCAGTTTATCTCATAATGACTTTTCCATGGTCTTTGTTGATACATTCAATAATATTGAATCAGATAAGCATAATATGATATAAATCCTTGCCTTCCTATCAATTTTTAACCAATTCTCATCTATCATTGATGTTGGTTAGATTCTCGAGACCACAATCCACTGATCTCTATCAACCAATAGATCCTCAATCATGAGTTTCCATAATTCAAAATTCTATCATGTGTTTCCCATTATTTTCCTTTGCCCATATTATTTTGTGTATGGATCCCACTCAAAAATGAATTTATCATAGGTTTAAAACCCTTACTCAAAAAATTTTAAAAAACTAGCTCTAATACCAAATGAAGAGAAAAATGTCCTGATAAACTAAATCTAGAAAAATAGTAAATACATAATCAAATAAAAGTAGTAGAAAAATAAGATAACATATACACACATAATATAGTATTTTATTTGGGAAACCCTTACGATAAAAAAATCTAGCACAATAATATCTCCTTATTGCATAAACTTAACCGTATCTGATACAATAATGTTCATCTTTCATCTCTCTTCAAACCCTGATACAAGTGCAATTAAATAACAACACAAGAATATATTTTACAATACCATAGGCAAAAAACTATGGGTTTAAATATTTAACCCTAAACAACCCATATGGGTCTAAAAATAGCTTAAGAAAACATTAAATCTTTATTGTGGGTTGTTGCCCTTGTACCCTCACTTTTAGGTGGTTGGTTTCCCTGAACCCTTGCTAGGAATTGACCTAGTCCCAAACCCTGATGAGAATACATGGAGAGTGTACAATACCTTTTAGAGTTAACCCTACTAACATTGAAAATACTCAACATATTTCCAAAATATATATATATATATATATGCTAGTAGAGGATCTTCTTGTCTACGACCCCTCTTGGTATTAAATGACTCTATTACTAGATCATTGACCAACATTGAATATGACAACGTGGAGACTAAATCTTTAATCCATCTGACACATTTATTCCCAAATCTAAACTTTTCTAATAATGCAAAACAAAAAGCTCATTTAACCTTGTCATAGGATTTATTCATATCAAGTTTTAAGATCATTGATCTATAATTTCTTCAATTTGTTGACTACATTACTTCATGAGCTCCTATACTCCCATCTAGAATTTGTCTCCCTTTCAAAAATCCTTCTTGCTCTTCTAAAATAATTTTATCTAATAGTGGACTTAATTAGTTTTCTATCACTTTGGATATTATCTTAAAATCCATATTATGTAGGCTTTATTGGCCTACATGAATCAAATGATTTTGCATCCATTTTTTTAATTAGGATAAGATATGTCACATTTATTTTTATAAGGTATGCACTATTTTACCCTTGATTGTTCCTCTACCACAAATAAAAAATCCTTCACTATTTCCCATTATGCTAATAAAATGTTGTTGAGAGCCCATTTGGACATGGTGATTTATCCTTATCAAAAAAGAAAATAGCTAAGTGAAATTCTTCCAAAGTAATAGGTTCAATCCATTTTATAGTGTATTCATCTATTAGAACTTAAGGTACTTCTTATAGTAGTTTATTATGAAGAACATAAATCTCCTATTATCGTAGAATATTTTGGTTAAAAAATATTGTCACCTTTTTAATTTTGCTCTAGTCTTCAACCAAAACTCTTTCTATAATACAATTCTACTAATTTTGGAACCTGATCTCTAGACTATTGCTATCCAATGAAAAAGCTTTATGTTTTCATCTCCTTGTTTTAACCAAGTTTGTGTTGATTTCAATTTTCAAAATTTCTCTTTCTCACTCAAAATGTTATGATATTCACTAAGCAAATTTTTTTATTTTGATCTTGGATTAATGTGCAAACCTTTTTGAAATTTTGAAAGTTTTTCTTTTAGAATTGCTTTCTTCTTAAAAATATTTTTAGAAGTGTTCTTATTCCATTCTTTTAATCTAGATGCAATTGATTTAATTTATTTTGGAACTGTATAGATACCACCATTTCTTGAAAAAATCCACATCTATACCATTATATCAACAAATTAAGGATGGTCTTCCCACATTTGTTCATATTCAAAATATAATATTTTTAAATTTAATTACCACCATTTGAACTCTTATTGGCTAGTGATCTATATTAATCCTTGTCAAGGTATTAATTTTAGTCCAAGTATCTTCATCTAACCAAATAATATGAAAGTATGCATATGTCTAATTTCTTTACTATCAACTTCTAGCCTATCCTATTGTTGGTCCATGTGTTGTTATCCTATACAAACTCAACACTCATAGATTATTATTTTGAATAAAAACTAAGGCACCATTCATGCTTTGGGTTATTTGTATATTTCTACTATTTTTTTATCCAGCATAGCTATGACATTAAAATTCCCTATTGTCATGAATCAATTTTCTTGGTCTTCACTTCTCATAAAGGTTTCAATCACACTCCATAATTTTGATCTACCTAAGTTGTATATCCATATACATTGATATCGATGAAATAAATATTTGTAAAGTAGCATGTGATTAATGAGGGTAACTAATATCTAGTTATATGAATGGTTTATTAGGATATTATAACTAGATTCCAACATAATAGATTTCCCCCTAGTACTCATAAATCCATAACATCCCATTCACATCTCAACCAAACAATTTTTATAGCTTTGGAAACTTCTTTCTTTGTCATTTTAATTTATTGGATAAAAAGAACATCCAACTTATTACTTAAACAAAGGTTCCCGATACACCTCTACTTGGAGGAGGTATTATCACCCCTTATATTCCATGATATGATAATCATGTCTCATTAGGGGTTACTGATCCCACCTACAAATTAACAATATTATTTTATTGTATGGTAAAGAAAAGTTCAAACAACTTAGATTGTGTTCCTTTATTTATATTTGCTCTTTCTTCCTGGGCTTTTACTTGATAGTTTGAAGGATTTTCTCTTTTTTCCTTGCTAATATCAAGATTAGATCTTATTATTCTATTCCTCAATATTCTTTCATAACTTTTCTTTACATTAGAATTATACTCTCTTGGATCTACTAATGAAGCTTTTGACTTGTTCATTTTTGGTATTTCCTTGTTAATGATAGAGGTATTAACATCTAACACTACATTTTCTAGGCATTATCCTCTCTCAAAAGGATTGTTATTTATTCCAATATCCTTCCTTACTAGTCTCCAATGTTTATTTACTTTCATTTGTGTAGACATAGTTTTTGGAATTTGTAAACCATCCTCATCCATATCCATTCATAATTTTATTTTACAAATTTCTAGATATGTTTATGTTCGAAACTTATTAGGGTCATGATATTTGAATATATTGGTATCACAATGGCACTAATAGGGGGGTGAATTAGTGACTTAAACAATTTTTTCAAACCCTCTAAATCTGATTTTTCAAATCTGACGTTTTAGGACAACAAAGAACATAAATTCAAATCCACACAAGACACATAAAATGGCATTACATAACACAAGGATATTATGGGTAAACCCACTATGGGAAGAAAACCTCAGTGAGAAAAATATCCCTGAGTCTACTTCTCAGATCGAGCCTCACAGCAAATGAAGTACAATGATGTTTTTATCAATGGGGCCAAATGGAACCCAATGAAAGGAAATGGTTCAAATGGAGCCACACCCAAAATTATTCTTCACCCACACCTACCACCCTTTTGATCTGAAATATGATAAAATAAATGGCATAAAAATACCTACAATGAAAGCAGAACTCACAATAGTCTACAAGTACAAAACTCACCACATACAACTGCTGCAATGTGAATAATGAATCATGAAAACCCCTGCAAATGAAATACCACTTCAGAACTATCACAAAACCTGAAAATTATATACCAATATGATCCAAATAACATTCTCAATATGCACCCACAACTGCAATAACAAAGTTTGAAGTATTCACACTCTGCTGAAAATTCGGTAACATTTCGGTAGCACCTCGTTACGCACACCAAAACTCCATGGAAAAAATTAAATGCTACAACCAATATATATATTATAATGAAGAGGGAAACCACAAATGGTTTCCAAAACCATGTGCAAAAAACACTCCAAAAACCACACACCTAGCTTAGAAAATTGCCAATTTCAACATTGAAATTCAAAATAACTTCCATATGGGCACTCCACACTCCACAAATCAGCTCTAACCTACACTAACACTCCAAAAATGATATTCCATGAATACTACAGAAAATTGTACATATATACACACCACTTCCTCAAAAATTTCCAAAAAATATGCATAAGATATCCCAAAAACTGCCAAAAATAGCTCCACACTACACCACATAACTCCAAAATGGATCCCACCAAGAGTGAGCAACTTATTTTACAATTTACAACATTATGCAGCATAAAATTAAATTCTATTCACTAGGAATATGAACCCTATCACCTATGTTGCATAAAAAAAATTAATTAAATGCATTTTTCCCTCCATTCCTAAGTCCCGGAACACATTCCAAAGAACTTGGAGATGAAAAAGAGTGGGAAATATTAAATTAAATAATTAAGACAATTATAATAGGATAAATAATACATTACAACACATATTAGTAATAATACATGCCACCAAAAATCAAAAATTAGCTTTCTCACCAAAATTGCCTCCGAACTAGGTGTGCTAGAAAAAAAACTGCGTTATGCAAACATGGACAAATTTACAGGATGACCACCAATCTGAATGGAAACTCTGAATACCATGTATAATTCCATGTAGAATGGTGTTTAAAACAATTAAAACACTCCAAGAGGCCAACAATCTCCCCATTTGGCTTTGTTTGCAACACAACATTAACTGCAACAAACTGCACAATGCAACATCCTGAAGAAAACCAACAACAAACCTCAAATTTATCCTGATAAGCACCAGACAGAAAAAACAACTCATATCAAACCTAAAAAAACACATATGAACTCCCCCTTACTCCAACAAGGCATCACAAAAATATGGTTGCAGTTAGCTCACTCTCCCCCTTTGACAACAATGACAAAAGGGCACAACAATGCATCTTGTTTGACAATTTTGCATCAAACTCACCCTAAAATCAATCACCAACTCACATGCTTATGTCATGGATATAAAATATTAGTAATATATGCTCTAAAAAATATATGATAATATTTACAAGACACTCTGAGATAGTTCTACACAAAGCTTATTTCAAACAGCCCATTCACTAGCACATTTGGGGAATGCCAAAGCAACAAAAAGCACCATAACTTGCTGCCCTTCACACAAACTGATATACAGTAGAGAAAAAAAACAAATATACTGATATAGTGATGAAAAAATAGATCCATCATCATCAAAGAGAAATCTAAAATATTTACAAAGAACTGCATCACCTTGCCAGGCAACACCACTATACACTGCGAATCCAATCATTGAACTTTCTACACACACCATCCTCAAGAAATTGTTAGAGAATAACAACATCAAATAGCATATGTAGGAGCATAAAATGAAATAATAAGATGATCCCCCTAAGGATGTGACCTTAAAAGATAAAACAATCTAGTGTGTGGGAAGAGGAACAACTCCTAGGAGTTGCCTCAAGTGCTCAAATGTCTCCATTGGAAGAGGCTTTGTAAAGATATCTGCAATCTGATTTTTAGTAGGCATAAATTACAACTTAACCAACTTCTCAGAAACATTATCCTTCAAAAAATGATACCTTATATCTATGTTCTTAGTCCTTGAATGCATAACTGGATTCTTTGAAATATTGATAGCACTAGTGTTATCACAAATAAGGGGAATAGGCTCACCATTTGCAATACCCAAGTCCTGAAGAGTTTGCTTCATCCATAAAACCTGAGTGCAACAAGAAATAGCAGCAATATACTCAGACTCAGCTGTAGATAAAGAAACTGAATCTTATTTCTTATCGTGCCAAGAGATAAGCTTGTCACCAAGGAAGAAGGCACCACCACTTGTACTTCTGCGATCATCAACACAACCAGCCCAATATGCATCTGTATAAGCATTCAATGTGAATTATTTACCCTTTGGATACCACAATTCATACTCCATAGTATCCTTAATATATCTAAAAATTATTTTGATGGCCTTCACATGAGTTTCTTTTGGAGCACTCTAAAATCTAGCAACCATGCACACATCTTGCAAAATGTCAAGTCTAGAAGCAGTTAGATACAATAAACTACCAACCATTGACCTATATAGGGATTGATAAACAAGAGGAGACTCATATTACTTACTCAACTTACACCCTATCACCATAGGAGTACTCACTGGTTTGTTGTCCTCCATGTTAAACTTCTTAAGCATTTCCTTAACATACTTAGATTGACAAATGAAAATTACTCTATCCAACTGATTAATTTGAAGACCCAAGAAGTATGACAACTCACCTATCATGGACATATCAAATTAATATTGAATAGAAAAATCAAACTCATGACACATTTCATATTTATTGTCTCAAAAAATTATATTATCAACATACACAACAATAACAAGTTGATCATCACCTACAACCTTGTAATACAAATTGCTATTAACCTTACCTTTATGGAAGCCCTGCTACAATAGGTACTTGTCCAACCTATCATACCATTCTCTTGGGGCTTGCTTCAGCCCATACAAAGCCTTTTTCAATTTGCACATATAGTTCTCATAACCAAGCTGAAATCCATCGGGTTGCTCTATGTAAACCTCCTCTTCTAGGTTGCCATTCAAGAAGGCTGATTTCACATCCATTTGGTAGACCTTGAAATTCTTATGGATAGCGAGAGCAATAAATATTCTAATGTATTCCAAAATTGATACAGGTGCAAATGTCTCATCAAAATCTATGCCCTCCACTTGAGCATACCCCTTCCACACCAATCTAGCCTTATTTCTCACAACTTGGCCATCTTCATTAAGTTTATTTCTAAAGACCCACTTGGTTCCAATTATATTTTTATTAGTAGGTCTTGAAACAAGTTTCCAAGTCTAATTTTTCTCTATTTGATCAAGTTCTTCATTCATAGCCTTAATCCAACATTCATGTTTTCTAGCCTCATCAAAATTCTTAGGCTCAATTTGAGACAACAAAGAAAAGTTCACCTGCTCATTTTTCCTTGCAAGTCTTCTTCTTGTTTGCACACCTGTATTGAGGTCTCCTAAAATATTATTTTGAGGATGATTCTTATTTAAATACTTTGAAGGAGTCTTTGGGGCAGCAAACTCTTCATTCTCTTCTTGATCTTCTTCAACTTCATCTTCTTTCTCAATGGTGTCATTCTGAATGGGTGGATCAACTTGTTCAATTACCTCACCAATACCTTCATCAATATTTACATTGATGATCTCAACTACCTTACCAAGCCTATTGTTGTAGCATTTATAGGCCTTGCTTCTAGATGAGTATCCAATAAATTTGCCCTTGTCCTCTCTAGTATCAAACTTGCCAAGGTTTTGTTCATCTCTCCTTATGTAGAACCTACTCCCAAACACTCTGAAATGTTTAACTATACCTTTTCTTCCAAACCATAACTCATAAGGAGTCATATCACTGTGAACTCTAAGCATGCACCTATTTAGAATATACATTGATGTATGCACTGCTTCTCTCCAAAATCTATCAGTAATATTTACCTCATTCAACATAGTTCGATCCATTTCTTGCACTATTCTATTTTTCCTCTCAACAACACCATTTTTTTAAGGTGTTCTTGCTGCTGAAAATTACCTCCTAATCCCATGCTCTAAACAATATTATTCAAACTCTGCTGATGTGTACTCACCACCTCTATTTGATCTTAAAAATTTTATACTAGTGCCCAAATCATTTTCATCTCTTGCTTTGAACATTTTGAACTTAAACAAGGCTTCTAATTTTTTTTTTTTTTACAACACCCAAGTCATCCTAGAATAATCATCAATGAACAAAATGAAGTATCTCTCACCGTCCATACCTTTAGTTCTCATCAATCCACAAATATTTGTGTGCACTAGCTCCAATGGGTGTGTAGTAGAGTACTCCTTAGTTTTGAAGTGTGCTCTTGTTTGCTTTCCTTGTTTACAAGAGGAATATATGCTTTTTGATGGCTTTGAAATCTTAGTCAAGTTCCTTACTGCATTCTTTGAGCTAATTTTGACAAGATTATCAAAATTGATGTGACCAAGCCTCTTATGACATAACCAATTCTCCTCTTCTTGTCCAATGAAGCAAGATTTGTCAAATCTATCACAAATATTATAAATATTACTTGTTGTCCTTGTTGCCTTAGAAATGAGAGAACCATACTTTTCATCTCTAATCTCACAACCATGTGCTTTGAAAATCAGCTCACATCCCGAATCACACATTTGACTCACACTAACCAAGTTATGCTTTAGGCCATCAACAAAAATAACATTTTCAGATCTGATATTTCCATTTCCAATGCTTACCTCTCCTTTACCAACTATATTGGCACCATTATTGTTTCCAAACCTCATAGAACCGCCATCATACTTCTGCATATGCACAAACTGATTTTTGTCTCCAGTCATGTGACTAGAGCACCCACTGTCAATGATCGAGGAAGTGGATTTGTTATAAGATTTGAATACAACCTGCACTATGAGAGAATCCTTGACGTATTTCTCCTTTCCCTTCTAAATCCACACCTTTTTGGGCTTTGGTTTTGGTTCCTTATCCTTCTTATCCAAATTAGCCTTCTTGTGAACCTATGAATTTTGTCTAGGTGGCAACTTGTTTTGCATTCTATGGGGCTGATTAGATCTGCTCTTCTGCATTGTATTAGTGGCAGAAAAAATATTTCTACAATCCCTTGCAATATGCCCAAAATTTTTACATCTGAAACATTCTAAATTGTGCTCAATTAGAGGTGCAAAAGAGTTATGTGTGACAATGTTTCCAGGCCTAGATTTGAGCCTACAATTAACAATTTTATGACCAAATGAATTGCACCTATAACAATAACCATAAAAAGAATAATTTGACCTGGTTTGCTGCGTTTGACATGTGTTATCATATATGCCATAAGGACCCCTTATTTGGTGATTAACTTTGATGAAGCTATCATTGTCCTTCCTCATGAAATTGTTCTTCTTTTGCACACTCTTCTTCTCATTTCGGGGTTGCAACTTCTTGTCATCTTGGAGAAACGACTTCTCACCTTCAGGGGGCTGCAAATTCTTGTCTTCAAAGAGCATAAAATAACTTACTTTCTCATACTTAAGTGGCTTTACATTTTTGAAAAAATTTGAGCACTCACCTTCTTCAAATCCTATACCAAACTTGATCTTATGATGCCTTTGTTGCTTGATAATCTCATCAAGTTTTTTTAGAACTCTTATCAAGTTTTTTAGAAATCTTATCAAATTTTAGAATGGTGCAACTCATAAAATTAGCTTTCTCTAATTGTTTCCTCAAAGAACAAATCTTCTCTTCAAGCTTGCTGTAATTATTCACTTTTTAACAAACTCTGAGCTTGAGGTCTTCAACTATCTTTCAGGACTCTTCTACATGAATTTTCAAATCTGCAATCATCATGTTTGCATCCTCAAGACTACATGTGAGTTTCTTGTTCTCCTCAACTTGAAATTTCAGATCATTTAGTGCACCATCAGAAATTTTATTAGCCTCTTCAATATGATTTTTCAAATATGCAATTTGATTATTTGCATCTTTTAGTTTTTGTGCATACCTTTTGTTCTTCTTCAGCTCTTTCTCATACTCCTCAAAGACATAGGCTAACTCTTCTTCAAATTGCATCTCAGGTTCATCTTCATTTTTGTCTTCAACCTCATTTTTCTTGTCTTCTAAGGCCATAAAAATAACCTCACCTAAATCATCTTCAGAGTCACTTTGCACACTATCTTCAGAAGCACTATCCTCATGGGTGATTAAGCTCCTCTTTTTGAAGTTTCTTCTGAATTTTGCAAATTTCTTCTTGATGCCTTCTCCTTTTTATTTAGGCTTATCTTCATCATCACTCTTCTCTTTGTAGGGACATCTTGTTGCAATTTGACCAATTCTTCCACAGTTGAAGAATTTGAGTGGAAGTTTTCCCTTGTACTTGCCTCTTCCTCTTTGCAACTTTTTCATAACGTTTGCCTCTTCTTCATCTGAAATTTCATCCTCTTCCTCTTTCACTTTAATCTTCATGTTTTTAAAATATTTTAAGGCTACCTCTTTTGTTGTAGGTTTATATTTACCTATCCTCATCTCATAAGCTATAAGTGACCCATGTAGCTCATCCATAGTCAAAGTATTAAGATATTTTCCTTCTTCAATAGCTGAAACCTTTGAATCAAATCTTGTAGGGAGTGATATTAGAACCTTCTTCACAACCACAGATTGTGAAATTTTTTCACAAAGACCTCTAATTGCATTTACAAACTCATTCAATTGAAGCATAAAAGCATCAATATCATCATCTTCATCCATTTTTAAACTTTCAAACTTAGATCTAAAAATATGCAATTTGGCTTCTTTTACCTTTACATCACCTTCATGAATGACCTTAAATTTGTCCCATATTTCCTTCTAAGTGTTGAGCCCCATAACCTTAACCAACTCACTAGGAGCAAGAGCACTTGTGATAGCATTAGTAGCCTTCAAATAATTGTTATATTCTTCTATGGCAGCAGGATCAGTGGGAGGTGTAGCAGGGATGATATAGACATTTTGCACAAACAACATAACACCCATACCCAAAGAACCAAGGTATCTCATCATCCTATAGCTCCAAAAGGTATAATATTTTCCATCAAATAGAGGGGGCTTATTCGATTGCAATTAGCCATTGTGAGGACCTACCCTAGCTGATTAATCTTGCAAATTGGGCAACCTGGATCTGATACCAATTGTTGGTATCACAATGGCACTAAGAGGGGGGGTGAATTAGTGACTTAAACAAATTTTTCAAACCCTCTAAATTTGATTTTTCAAATCTGATTTTTTAGGACAGCAAAGAACATAAATTCAAATCCACACAAGACACATAAAATGGAATCACATAACACAAGGATATTATGTGAAAACCCAATATGGGAAGAAAACCCCGATGAGAAAAATCTCCCTGAGTCTACTGCTCAGATCAAGCCTCACTGCAAATGAAGTATAATGATGTTTTTATCAATGGGGCCAAATGGAGCCCAATGAAAGGAAATGGGTCAAATGGAGCCACACCCAAAATTATTCTTCACACACACCTACCACACTTTTGATCTAAAATATGATAAAATAAATGGCATAAAAATGCCTACAGTGAAAGCAAAACTCACAATAGTCTGCAAGTACAAAACTCACCACATACAACTGCTGCAATGTGAATAATGAATCATGAAAACCCCTACAAATGAAATACCACTTCAGCACTATCACAAAACCTGAAAATTATATACCAATATGATCCAAATAACATTCTCAATATGCACCCACAACTGCAATAACAAATTTTGAAGTATTCACACTCTGCTGAAAATTCGGCAACATTCTGGTAGCACCTCGTTACGCACACCAAACCTCCATGGAAAAAATGAAATGCTACAACCAATATATATATGATAATGAAGAGGGAAACCACAAATGTTTTTTTTTTTTTTTCCCTAGATAGTTTCCTTTTTTGGGTTTTTTTTTAAAAAAAAAAAAAATGGTTTCCAAAACCATGTGCAAAAAACACTCCAAAAACCACACACCTAGCTTAGGAAATTGCCAATTTCAACATTGAAATTCAAAATAACTTCCATATGGGCACTCTACACTCCACCAATCAGCTCTAACCTGCACTAACACTCCAAAAATGGTATGCCATTAACACTACAGAAAATGGTACATATATACATGCCACTTCCTCAAAAATTTCCAAAAAATATGCATAAGATATCCCAAAAACTGCCAAAAATAGCTCCACACTACACCACATAACTCCAAAATGGGTCCCACCAAGAGTGAGCAACTTATTTTACAATTTCCAACATTATGCAGCATAAAATTAAATTATATTCACTAGGAATATGAACCCTATCACCTATGTTGCATAAAAAAATTAATTAAATGTATTTTTCCCTCCATTCCTAAGTCCCGGAACACATTCCAAAGAACTTGGAGATGACAAAGAGTGGGAAATATTAAATTAAATAATTAATACAATTCTCATAGGATAAATAATACATTACAACACATATGAGCAATAATCCATGCCATCAAAAATAAAAAATTAGCTTTCTCACCAAAATTGCCTCCGAACTATGTGTGCTGGAAAACACATTGTGTTATGCAAACATGGACAAATTTACAGGATGACCACCAATATGAATGGAAAATCTGAATACCATGTAGGATGCCATGTATAATGGTGTTGAAAACAATGACAACACTCCAAGAGGCCAACAGAAAATGTCCAACCACATGATATCATCTACATTTGAAATATATGTGTTCATAATCCATGGTTTTGGTCAACAACTTATCCAATATTTAAGAATGATTGATTCTAGTAAAGATTTACTAATACCAATAATGACCAATATCTAAGCATAAAAAGCCATGAATCCATATTTCATATTCTTGAATTCAAAATCTCCTAGTTTGATGTCTATTGTCTTGAAGGTCTCAATTTCATAGAATTCAATGGGTAACCCATGCATCCCCAACTAGTTGGTACTACAAATAGATTTACATTTTTAGGTGTAGAGAGTTCATACTAGTATCAAAGGAAGAGTCCTACTCTTCCCATAAACCAAGTAACCCCTTTAAGATTCTATTTGATTTCTATCTAGAATAAAAAACTTTTAGGAATAAACCCTTGGAAAGAAAGGATAAACCCATTCCCAGAGACTTCCATATTCTATCAATCCTTTTTCTCAAATACAAAGACCCTAGCCAAGACCCATTACATTTATCAATGACAACCTTATCTTTGAGCAGTAAGGATCACTACTCTATGAGGTATTCCCTAACCTCTACTACTAGGAATGTTTTTAAGGATTTAGCTATAAATTGATCCATAAAAAAGAAACTATAACTTAATATCTATTAAAATTTATTAGTATATCCTATAGCGATTTTTTACAACAAACCTACAATAATCTACATGCATAATATTTTAAGATAATAAAGGGATAAAAGAAACTTAGCTTAAAAATTCTACATCTAAAAAAAATATCTTTCCCCGATGATACCCTAACCCTCTATTTCTCCTCCCATCATCTAAACCTTGGCTAATAAATATTTGTAATTTCAATTCCCATGACATTATAAAATTTTATTACCCTTGTTTTAGATAGCTGACTTCACAAGGTTGTATCTCCACCAATACTACATGGATTCCTTTATATGACCACTCATTTTAAATCTCTTCAAATTCCAAAAAAATTGGTCCAAGAGTTATGTTAATTAGATAATCCTTCCCATAGATATAGCTACTAAAATATGAGATATTTTCCTAGAAAAACTTGCCCTAACACTACCTTAATTCCAAATATTTATCTTCATATGGTCATATATGCCTCAATACTCCTTGGATTATTTTGTATGACTACCCACTTGAAATCTCTTCAAATTTTGCATAAAATGGCATAATAATTATCTAAATAAGATAAATCTATGCAAAAATCAAGCTTCTAAAATATGATTTAGTTTTTGGAAAAGTTTGCCCTAGCTCCTTACTACTCTATTTATGATTATAAATCTCATTGATATTTATTTACAAATAGAATTCTCATGTATATCATACCTCTAGTAACTTCTCAAGAGTATCCTCCTTCACCATTTTATAGTGTATTTTTATTTATAGCTCCACTATAGATAAATTAGGCACTTATAAACATTGGTGGTATACTTTACTTCATTGATGTTGGATAAATAACAGAAACCAACAAA
This sequence comes from Wollemia nobilis, assembly GCA_028583015.1. Classification (NCBI taxonomy): domain Eukaryota; kingdom Viridiplantae; phylum Streptophyta; class Pinopsida; order Araucariales; family Araucariaceae; genus Wollemia; species Wollemia nobilis. Next base: position 74,086 of record JAQPPZ010000212.1, on the reverse strand, counting down.
TATTGCTAGAGAAAAATAATGATGCCTTTATCATCAATATATTTTTAATGCTTACATTTTTTTTATGTTGATCAAGTTTGGAAGAAATTCACTTAAAGGATGATGGTACATATCTCTTAGTATTAATTTACTTCTAATGAGACATTATAACAAGACAATGTTGTATATGGCACATTTCATCTCTTATTCTTAGTGTTGTATTTATACATTATCTTCTTCTAGATCTATACAACATTGGGTGATATCTAGTCCTTATTGTGATATGGCTTAAGTATATATTCATTTTTGTTCTTAATTGTCTATATGGGGGTTGAAATGGACTCTACCCTTATACACCATGACCACATAGTAGTATTACAACAACTTAGCAATTACGTTTGTATCGAATAGCAAGATTCAAATTGGGTATGCACCTTAAAAGTTGAGGAATATAACTGATTAAGCTAATAATATTTGAAATACATGATATCTTATTGAACAATTATATAATATATTTTTTTCAATTCATGGGTGCATTATGAAGGATTCATATTTTTGGTTCTATATATATATATATATATATTGATTGGTTGAAAAAAGGTTTTTGAAAGGGTATCTGAACCTTATACAAATATAAAGCCCTCTGAGAGGGGCCACCAAGATAAACAAGAGGTTAAAAAGATACAAGGCTCACACGAAGGGGCACACAACTAAAAAATCATGCCAAAGGGAAACCAAAAGAAGAAGAAAATAGGGGAAGATCCAAAAGTAGGAAAGACAAAGAAAAACAAGGGCCTACACAAGAGGAACCTTGGTGAGGACATCCCTCTTAAGCAAAAGATTCAAATTTAAAATTCTTGCTTAAGCAAGGGTGCCATTCAAACAAAAAATTCAAATTTGAAAAGTCTTGCCTAAGCAAAGGAATCCCACTCAAACATAAAATTTTAAAATTTTGAAAAAAAAAATCCCCCTCCCCAAGGGGGTCTCCCCATGTTCGATCATCAAAGGAAACACCTCTAGATTCATAGATATAAAAGTTCCCTAAGGTCACAAAATACCCTGTAGCTCATTGCCAAAGCCAAAACTCTTTGGACAGGATGCACACCTCTATTGGAAGATAGGGACCCTACTAGCCTTTAGTGGTACTTCTAGGAGACTAAGAATCTATGATGTATGCATCCATAGGAGAAGCTCTTCCAAGAAGATAAAGTTCTCACATGCTATCAATGGAATATAGGAGGCCCTCCTAGACCCTATTAAGACAAGCTAGCTCATTAGCTCTAGAAATAATGAAGCTTGCAAACCGAGCAACTCCATGAAATCCTAGAAGGGGATTCTCGAGAAGGTAGAAAAAATTGGGGTCTTTCTTGTTGAGGACAAGGGTTGGGAAAGGGCTACTAGAAGAAACCGTGAATAGGGGGCCCTCTTGACCCCTTGTAAGACAAAATTGCCACTCATATCTGATGAAGCCAACAAACCAAGCATCGAGAAATCCTTAAAAGGGCTTCTCAAGGAAATAAAATAAAAAATTGGAGTCTTTCCCATCAAGGACAAGGGATAGGAAAGGGTTGGAAATGGGACACTAGAAGAAATATTGAATAGGGTGTCCTCTTGGTCTCTGGGAAGATAAACTATCCACTTAGCTTCGATGAAACTAGCAAATTGAGCGCCATCATGAATGCCTTAAAAGAGTTATCATGGAAAGTGAAGAGAAGTTTGGGGTCTTTCCCACCTAGGTCAAGGGCTAGGACAGGGCCACCAAAAAAACCCTCGAACAAAAAATAAATCGAAGGCTAAAGAGAAAAGAGGGGTTTGAAGCACCCTAATTTCGATAGGTTTTAGTCTATCCAAAACCAAAGTAGGAGAACTAGTACCAAGGAACCAAGGCAAACTAAAAACTCTCTTGTTCATGCTCCCAAGAACTATATTTTTAATGAAATCATCTTCTTTTTATTATGTTGTAGCTTGTAATGAGTATACTACCTATGAAATACTATTAATTTCAACTAGTATCCAAAATTACTTTTTATAACTATTTGTATTAGAAGCAAAAAATAAAGTTCTCATCCAATTATACTCTTAACAAATTAACACTATTCACTACTCTTTAAAAAATATGATAAAATATGGTAATACACTCTAATAAAATTATAATAAGTTTAATGAGTCAGGGTGCTTGCTTCGAATACTCAATGGTTCAACATTGTGATCTCATGTCCTCTTGTGAGTGCATAACAACATCATTTAAAAAAAATACTATGAAATTTTTTGTTCTAAGGTCAAATAGTGCTCCTTATCCTAAAGACATTATATTTTCTAGGTAACACTATCATTTATCCTTAGACAAATATAAAATTAGTAAAGGTTGTATTACTAACCTTTAATTTTATTATCATTTTAATTGGAAGGTGAATATTTCCTAACATCATAATGTTGAGGATGTTATCCTGGTGTTACCACCCATGTTTTTTCTTCACCTCTTCTTCATAGAATATATAAAAAATATACTACTTAAGTTGAGTGGGCCTACCAATAACACTTTGGAACTATAAATATGAAGTTTATGGTTTGAATATGATAGTAAGAAGATTTGTACACCATACTTTAATGGTCAAAGTTTGTTTGGATAAACATATATTGAATAAATAACATTATCGATGAAGTTTATTAAATATGACGTATTTTTTTTTTTTTTTTGTATTTACATGGTGGAATCGGTAGCCGCCACGAATCCGGGTAGGTTGTCCAGCGTTTATGGCCACCAGTATTCTGCGTTGTCCGCCTTGAAAGCCGCCACACAGATCTTCACGTAGTCCGCCTCTATAACCACCATGCCACAATCATTTTAAACCTTTTACGCCGTTGAAAGCACCAGGAAAGGGACAAGCGTTCAGTCCAGCGAGGCCCGAGATTTGAACCTTGGACCTCCTCCCCCTTATGGGGTTTGGATGAACCAATTGGTCTACACCTCGGACCTAAATATGACGTATTGTTAGAGGACATTAAAATTTACTTTAGCTTTACTTTTATACATAAATATATCCAGAATTTACTTACCTCAAGTTTAGATTTTAAGAAGAATATCAAATTTTATAAATTAAAATAAATTTCTTTTAAAAATGAAGTTATTCTCCACAATTAGATCAAAATTTTCTTCGCATAAAATAAGAAACCCTAATATTAAGAAAACCCTAGTTTATGTTTTGTTTTCTAAATATGAAGTTTATGGTTTAAATCCAATATGAAGTTTCAGAAGAGTTGTACACCATACTTTAACTTTAACGGTCAATAGACATTTAAAAAACAACATTATCGACCAGGTTTGTTAAATATGATGTATTGTCACGAGGACATTAAAAGTTACTTTGGCTTTACTTTTATACATAAATATATCCAGAATTTACTTATCTGAAATTTAGATTTAAAGAAGAATATCAAATTTTATAAATTATGATAAATTTCTTTTAAAAAAAAGTTATTCTCCACCATTAGATTAGATCAAAATGTTCTCAGTATAAGATAAGAAACCCTAATATTAATAAAACCCTAATAGTTTATCATTTCGTTTTCTAAATATAAAGTTTATGGTTTGAATCCAATAGTAAGAAGACTTGTACACCATACTTTTGGATAGACATATATTGAATAAATAACATTATCGTTTTTGTTATATTCTTCGCATAATTTAAGAAACCCTAATATTAAGAAAACCCTAGTTATTACTTTATTTTCTAGATGAAGTTTATGGTTTAAATCCAATAGTAAGAAGAGTTGCACACCATACATTAATGGTCAAAGTTTGTTTGGATAGACATATATTGAATAAATAACATTATGGTTTTTCTTATCTTCTCAGCATAAGATAAGAAATTCTAATATTAAGAAAAACCTAGTTATCATTTTATTTTATAAATATGAAGTTTATGGTTTGAATCCAATAGTAAGAAGAGTTGGACACCATATTTTAATGATGGAAGTTTGCCTTAGCTCCTTACTACTCTATTTATGATTAAAAATCTCATTGATATTTACTTACAAATAGAATTCTCATGTATATCATACCTCTAGTAACTTCTCAAGAGTATCATCCTTCACCATTTTATAGTGTATTTTTATTTATATCTCCACTATACATAAATTAGGCACTGGTTGTATACTTTACTTCATTGGTGTTGGATAAATAACAGAAACCAACAAATATTGCTAGAGAAAAATAATGATGCCTTTATCATCAAATATATTTTTAATGCTTACATTTTTTTTATGTTGATCAAGTTTGGAAGAAATTCACTTAAAGGATGATGGTACATATCCCTTAGTATTAATTTACTTCTAATGAGACATTATAACAAGACAATGTTGTATATGGCACATTTCATCTCTTATTCTTAGTATTGTATTTATACATTATCTTCTTCTAGATATATACAACATTGGGTGATATCTAGTCCTTATTGTGATATGGCTTAAGTATATATTCATTTTTGTTCTTAATTTTCTATATGGGGGTTGAAATGGACTCTACCCTTATACACCATGACCACATAGTAGTATTACAACAACTTAGCAATTACGTTTGTATCGAATAACAATATTCAAATTGGGTATGCACCTTAAAAGTTGAGGAATATAACTGATTAAGCTAATAATATTTGAAATACATGATATCTTATTGAACAATTATATAATATATTTTTTTCAATTCATGGGTGCATTATGAAGGATTCATACTTTTGGTTCTATATATATATATATATATTGATTGGTTGAAAAAAGGTTTTTGAAAGGGTATCTGAAACTTATACAAATATAAAGCCCTCTGAGAGGGGCCACCAAGATAAACAAGAGGTTAAAAAGATACAAGGCCCACACGAAGGGGCACACAACTAAAAATTCATGCCAAAGGGAAACCAAAAGAAGAAGAAAATAGGGGAAGATCCAAAAGTAGGAAAGACAAAGAAAAACAAGGGCCTACACAAGAGGAACCTTGGTGAGGACATCCCTCTTAAGCAAAATATTCAAATTTAAAATTCTTGCTTAAGCAAGGGTGTCATTCAAACAAAAAATTCAAATTTGAAAAGTCTTGCCTAAGCAAAGGAATCCCACTCAAACATAAAATTTTAAAATTTTGAAAAAAAAAATCCCCCTCCCCAAGGGGGTCTCCCCATGTTCGATCATCAAAGGAAATGCCTCTAGATTCATAGATATAAAAGTTCCCTAAGTTCACAAAATACCTTGTAGCTCATTGCCAAAGCCAAAACTCTCTGGACAGGATGCACACCTCTATTGGAAGATAGGGACCCTACTAGCCTTTAGTGGTACTTCTAGGAGACTAAGAATCTATGATGTATGCATCTGTAGGAGAAGCTTTCCCAAGAAGATAAAGTTCTCACATGCTATTAGTGGAATATAGGAGGCCCTCCTAGACCCTATTAAGACAAGCTAGCTCATTAACTCTAGAAATAATGAAGCTTGCAAACCGAGCAACTCCATGAAATCCTAGAAGGGGATTCTCGAGAAGGTAGAAAAAATTGGGGTCTTTCTTGTTGAGGACAAGGGTTGGGAAAGGGCTACTAGAATAAACCGTGAATAGGGGGCCCTCTTGACCCCTTATAAGACAAAATTACCACTCATATATGATGAAGCCAACAAACCAAGCATCGAGAAATCCTTAAAAGGGCTTCTCAAGGAAATAAAATAAAAAATTGGAGTCTTTCCCATCAAGGACAAGGGCTGGGAAAGGGTTGGAAATGGGACACTAGAAGAAATATTGAATAGGGTGTCCTCTTGGTCTCTGGGAAGATAAACTATCCACTTAGCTTCGATGAAACTAGCAAATTGAGCACCTCGTGAATGCCTTAAAAGAGTTATCATGGAAAGTGAAGAGAAGTTTGGGGTCTTTCCCACCTAGGTCAAGGGCTAGGACAGGGCCACCAAAAAAACCCTCGAAAAAAATATAAATCGAAGGCTAAAGAGAAAATAGGGGTTTGAAGCACGCTAATTTCGATAGGTTTTAGTCTATCCAAAACCAAATTAGGAGAACTAGGACCAAGGAACCAAGGCAAACGAAAAACTCTCTTGTTCATGCTCCCAAGAACTATATTTTTATCGAAATCATCTTCTTTTTATTATGTTTAAGCTTGTAATGAGTATACTACCTATGAAATACTATTAATTTCAACTAGTATCCAAAATTACTTTTTATAACTATTTGTATTAGAAGCAAAAAATAAAGTTCTCATCCAATTATACTATTAACAAATTAACACTATTCACTACTCTTTAAAAAATACGATAAAATATGGTAATACACTCTAATAAAATTATAATAAGTTTAATGAGTCAGGGTGCTTGCTTCGAATACTCAATGGTTCAACAGTGTGATCTCATGTCCTCTTGTGAGTGCATAACAACATCATTTAAAAAAAATACTATGAATTTTTTTTTTTCTAAGGTCAAATAGTGCTCCTTATCCTAAAGACATTATATTTTCTAGGTAACACTATCATTTATCCTTAGAAAAATATAAAATTAGTAAAGGCTGTATTACTAACCTTTAATTTTATTATCATTTTAATTGGAAGGTGAATATTTCCTAACATCATAATGTTGAGGATGTTATCTTGGTGTTACCACCCATGTTTTTTCTTCACCTATTCTTCATAGAATATGTAAAAAATATACTACTTAAGTTGAGTGGGCCTACCAATAACACTTTGGAACTATAAATATGAAGTTTATGGTTTGAATATGATAGTAAGAATATTTGTACACCATACTTTAATGGTCAAAGTTTGTTTGGATAAACATATATTGAATAAATAACATTATCGATGAAGTTTATTAAATATGATGTATTGTTTTTTTTTTTTTGTATTTACATGGTGGAATCGGTAGCCGTCACGAATCCGGGTAGGTTGTCCAGTGTTTATGGCCACCAGTATTCTGTGTTGTCCGCCCCGAAAGCTGCCACACAGATCTTCGCGTAGTCTGCCTCTATAACCACCATGCCACAATCATTTTAAACTTTTTACGTCATTGAAAGCACCAGGAAAGGGACAAGCGTTCAGTCTAGCGAGGCCCGAGATTTGAACCTTGGACCTCCTCCCCCTTATGGGGTTTGGATGAACCAATTGGTCTACACCTCGGACCTAAATATGACGTATTGTTAGAGGACATTAAAATTTACTTTAGCTTTACTTTTATACATAAATATATCCAGAATTTACTTACCTCAAGTTTAGATTTTAAGAAGAAAATCAAATTTTATAAATTAAAATAAATTTCTTTTAAAAATAGAGTTATTCTCCACAATTAGATCAAAATTTTCTTCGCATAAAATAAGAAACCCTAATATTAAATAAACCCTAGTTTATGTTTTAATTTCTAAATATGAAGTTTATGGTTTAAATCCAATATGAAGTTTAAGAAGAGTTGTACACCATACTTTAACGGTCAATAGACATTTAAAAAACAACATTATCGACGAGGTTTGTTAAATATGATGTAATATGAGGGCATTAAAAGTTACTTTGGCTTTACTTTTATACATAAATATATCCAGAATTTACTTATCTGAAATTTAGATTTAAAGAAGAATATCAAATTTTATAAATTATGATAAATTTATTTAAAAAAAAGAGTTATTCTCCACCATTAGATCAGATCAAAATGTTCTCGGTATAATATAAGAAACCCTAATATTAATAAAACCCTAATAGTTTATCATTTCGTTTTCTAAATATAAATTTTATGATTTGAATCCAATAGTAAGAAGACTTGCACACCATACTTTAAGGGTCAAAGTTTTTGGATAGACATATATTGAATAAATAACATTATCGTTTTTGTTATCTTCTTCGTATAATTTAAGAAACCTAATATTAAGAAAACCCTAGTTATTACTTTATTTTTTAGATGAAGTTTATGGTTTAAATCCAATAGTAAGAAGAGTTGCACACCATACATTAATGGTCAAAGTTTGTTTGGATAGACATATATTGAATAAATAACATTATGGTTTTTCTTATCTTCTCAGCATAAGATAAGAAATTCTAATATTAAGAAAAACCTAGTTATCATTTTATTTTATAAATATGAAGTTTATGGTTTGAATCCAATAGTAAGAAGAGTTGGACACCATATTTTAACGATAGAAGTTTGGGGGTGGGAGCAAGTACAGCTGGGGTGGGGGTGGGAGCAAGTACAACCAGCCAAGTGCTGCTGCTACAGTTGTTAACTCCCCACCCTAACGAGGGTGGAGGGTGGGGAGTTAACAACCGCAGAACAAGGCACTTGGTCGGTTGACTTGCCCTACCCCCACCCTCATTTGAGGGTGGGGGTGGGGAGCAAGTACAGCCAGCCAAGTGCTGCCGCTGCAGTTGTTAACTCCCCACTCCACTCATTTTGAGGGTGGAGGGTGGGGAGTTAACAACTGCTGCAGTTTGTTAACTCCCCACCCTCCACCCTCATTTTGAGGGTGGAGGGTGGGGAGTTAACAACAGCAGTTGTTAACTCCCCACCCTCCACCCTCAATTTGAGGGTGGAGGAGGGTGGAGGGTGGGGAGTTAACAATGGGGAGTTAACAACAGCAGCAGTTGTTGACTCCCCACCCTCCACCCTCAAATGAGGGGTGGAGGGTGGGGAGTTAACAAGTGTTGACTCCCCACCCTCCACCCTCATTTGAGGGTGGAGGGTGGGGAGTTAACAACGTTGTTAACTCCCCACCCTCAATTTGAGGGTGGAGGGTGGGGAGTTAACAACTGCGCGTTGTTGACTCCCCACCCTCCGAGGGTGGAGGTTGGGGAGTCAACAACTGGTTGTTGACTCCCCACCCTCCACCCTCGGAGGGTGGGAGTTAAAAGCGCAGTGTTAACTCCCCCCCCACCACCCTCATTGAGGGTGGAGGGTGGGGAGTTAACAACTGCTGAGGGTGGAGGGTGGGGAGTTAACAACAGGTTGTTGACTCCCCACCCTCCACCCTCAGAGGGTGGGGAGTTAACAACAGCAGCAGTTGTTGACTCCCCACCCTCCACCCTCGTGAGGGTGGGGAGTTAACAACGCAGGTTGTTGACTCCCCACCCTCCACCCTCGGAGGGTGGGGAGTCAACAACGCAGAGGTAACTCCCCACCCTCCAGAGGGTGGAGGGTGGGGAGTCAACAGCTGTTGTTGACTCCCCACCCTCCACCCTCATTTGAGGGTGGAGGGTGGGGAGTTAACAACTGCAGGTTCTCCACCCTCATTTGAGGGTGGAGGGTGGGGAGTTAACAATGCGTAGTGTTGACTCCCCACCCTCCACCCTCATTTGAGGGTGGAGGGTGGGGAGTCAACAACTACAGTTGTTGACTCCCCACCCTCCACCCTCAAATGAGGGTGGGGAGTTAACAACTGTAGTTGTTGACTCCCCACCCTCCACCCTCGAGGGTGGGAGTCAACAGTTGTTAACTCCCCACCCTCCACCCTCAAATGAGGGTGGAGGGTGGGGAGTTAACAACGTGTTGTTGACTCCCCACCCTCCACCCTCAATTTGAGGGTGGAGGGTGGGGAGCTAACAAGCGTTGTTGACTCCCCACCCTCCACCCCTCAAATGAGGGTGGAGGGTGGGGAGTCAACAACTACAGTTGTTGACTCCCCACCCTCCACCCTCAAAATGAGGGTGGAGGGTGGGGAGTTAACAACGCAGAGTGTTAACTCCCCACCCTCCACCCTCAAATGAGGGTGGAGGGTGGGGAGCAGCAGTTGTTAACTCCCCACCCTCCACCCTCAATTGAGGGTGGAGGGTGGGGAGCTAACAACGCCGCTTGTTGACTCCCCACCCTCCCCTCAGAGGGTGGAGGGTGGGGAGTTAACAACCGCAGCTTGTTAACTCCCCACCCTCCACCCTCGGAGGGTGGGAGTTAACAACAGCAGCAGCTGTTGACTCCCCACCCTCCACCCTCATTTGAGGGTGGAGGGTGGGGAGTTAACAATCGCGTGTTGACTCCCACCCTCCACCCTCATTTGAGGGTGGAGGGTGGGGAGTCAACAACTACAGTTGTTGACTCCCCACCCTCCACCCTCATTTGAGGGTGGAGTGAGGGTGGAGGGTGGGGAGTCAACAACCAACAACTACAGTTGTTGACTCCCCACCCTCCACCCTCATTTGAGGGTGGAGTTGTTGACTCCCCACCCTCCACCCTCAAATGAGGGTGGAGGGTGGGGAGTTAACAACTGCAGTTGTTGACTCCCCACCCTCAAATGAGGGTGGAGGGTGGGGAGTTAACAACAGCTCCTCACCCTCCACCCTCATTTGAGGGTGGAGGGTGGGGAGTTAACAACAGCGGCTCCCACCCTCCACCCTCAAATGAGGGTGGAGGGTGGGGAGTTAACAATTGCTGCTCTTGACTCCCACCCTCCACCCTCAAATGAGGGTGGAGGGTGGGGAGTTGTTGACTCTCACCCTCCACCCTCAAATGAGGGTGGAGGGTGGGGAGTTAACAATCGTCGCTATTGTTAACCCTCCACCCTCATTTTGAGGGTGGAGGGTGGGGAGTCAACAATTGTAGTTGTTGACTCCCCACCCTCCACCCTCATTTTGAGGGTGGAGGGGGGGGAGCAAGTACACCAGCCTGTGAAGATTGGCGGCTGTACTTGCTCCCACCCCTTGAGGGTGGGGTGGGAGGAGGGTGGAGGGTGGGGAGTCAACAACCGCCACCCTCAAATGTAGTTGTTGACTCCCCACCCTCCACCCTCCTCCCACCCCCACCCTCAAGGGGTGGGAGCAAGTACAACACGACCAAGTGCGACTTGGTCGGGCCAGAGCTTGCCCCACCCCCACCCTCATTTGAGGGTGGGAGCAAGTACAGCCAGCCAAGTGCTGCACTTGGTTGGCTGTACTTGCTACCACCCCCACCCTCATTTGAGGGTGGGGGTGGGGAGCAAGTACATCCAGCCTAAGTGTCGCACTTGGATGACTATATGCTCCCCCCCCCCACCCTCAAATGAGGGTGGGGGTGGGAGCAAGTATAGCCAAGTGCAAGACTTGGTCGGATGTACTTGCTCCCACCCCCACCCTCAAATGAGGGTGGGAGTGGGAGCAAGTACAGCCTTAAGTGCAAGACTTGGCCGGTCGCACTTGCTCCCACTCCTCATTTGAGGGTGGGGGTGGGAGCAAGTACAGACAGACCAAGTGCAAAGACTTGGCTGGATGTACTGCTCCCACCCCCACCCTAAATGAGGGTGGGGGGTGGGAGCAAGTACAACCAGCCAAGTGCAACACTTGGCTGGATGTACTTGCTCCCACCCCCACCCTCATTTGAGGGTGGGAGTGGTAGCAAGTACAGCCAGCCAAGTGCTTGCTCCCACCCCCACCCTCAAATGAGGGTGGGAGTGGGAGCAAGTACGACCTACCAAGTGCTACACTTGGTTAGTGTAGCTCCCACCCCCCACCCTCAAATGAAATGAGGGTGGGGGTGGGAGCAAGACACGAGGGTGGGGGTGGGAGCAAGCACAGCCAGCCAAGTGCTGAGGGTGGGGGTGGGAGCAAGTACAGCCAGCCAAGTGCAGCACTTGGCTGGCTATTTGAGGGTGGGGGTGGGAGCAAGTAAAGCTGGGCCAAGTGCAAGACTTAGTCGGGTCAGACTTGTCTCCACCCCCACCCTCAAATGAGGGTGGGAGGGTGGGGGTGGAAGCAGGCACGACCGACCAAGTGCGAGGGTGGGGGTGGGAGCAAGTACGACCCGCCAAGTGCAAGACTTGTCCGGCTATTTGAGGGTGGGGGTGGGAGCAAGTACAGACAGCCAAGTGTAAGCACTTCGGGTCGTACTGCTTCCACCCCCCACCCCTCAAATGAGGGTGGGAGGGTGGGGGTGGAAGCAAGTACAACCACGCCAAGTGCCGAGGGTGGGGGTGGGAGCAAGTACGACGGCCAAGTGCAAGCATTTGGTCGCTGTACTTGCCCCATCCCCACCCTCATTTGAGGGTGGGGATGGGAGCAAGTGCACAACCAAGTCAGTGCACTTGTCGGGGCAGTACTTGCTCCCACCCCCACCCTCATTTGAGGGTGGGAGCAAGTACAACCAACTAAGTGCGAGACTTGGTCGGGTCAGATACTCCCACCCTCATTTGAGGGTGGGGGTGGGAGCAAGTACAGCTAATGCCAAGTGCATTTGACTCGGTCAGACTTGCTTCCCACCCCCACCCTCAAATGAGGGTGGGGAGCAAGCCTGACCGACCAAGTGCTCAGACTTGGTCGGGTCGATTGCTCCCACCCTCAAATGAGGGTGGGGGTGGGAGCAAGTGCACACGACCAAGTGTTGCACTTGGTCGGTCGGATTAGCTACCACCCCCCACCCTCATTTGAGGGTGGGGGTGGGAGCAAGTGCAGCCAGCTGAGGGTGGGTGTGGGAGCAAGTACAGCCAGCCAAGTGCTGCGGGTGGGAGCAAGTACAGTCAGCTGAGGGTGGGGGTGGGAGCAAGTACAGCAGCCAAGTGTTGCACTTGGTCGGGTCGACTAGCACACCCCACCCTCAAATGAGGGTGGGGGTGGGAGCAAGTACAACCAACCAAGTGCAGCCCACCCTCATTTGAGGGTGGGGGTGGGGAGCAAGTACATGCCTAGCCAAGTGCAGCACTTGGTCGGGTCATGTCTCTCCCACCCCCCACCCTCAAATAGCCGCCCAAGTGCTACACTTGGATGGTCGTACTTGCTCCCACCCCCACCCTCAGACTTGGTCGGGCTGTACTTGCTCCCACCCCCACCCTCCCACCCTCATTTGAGGGTGGGGGTGGGACCAAGTACAGCCAGCCAAGTACGGGGTGGGGAGCAAGCACCAGCCAAGATGCGAAGCCTTGCACTCGGTCTGGCGACTTTCTCCCAACCCCACACCGGGGGTGGGAGCAAGTACAACCGACCAGTGCAAGTGTCGCACTTGGCCGGGCTGTACTAGCATTTGCCCCCACCCGAAATGAGGGTGGGGGTGGGAGCAAGTACAGCCAGCCAAGTGCTACACATTTGAGGGTGGGGGTGGGAGCAGAGTACGAGCCAAGTGCAAGCACTTGTCGGGTCAGACATTTGCTCCCACCCCCACCCTCAAATGAAATGATGCACTTGGTCGCATAGCTTGCTCCCACCCCCACCCTCAAATGAAATGAGGGTGGGGGTGGGGAGCAAGCACAGGCCACCCAAGTGTCGACTTATCGGGCCTGTAGCTCCCACCCCCACCCTCAAATGAAATGAGGGTGGGGGTGGGAGCAAGTACGGGTGGGGGTGGGAGCAAGTACAGCCAGCCAAGTGCCGAGGGTGGGGGTGGGAGCAAGTACAGCCAGCCAAGTGCAAGACTTGGTCGGCTATTTGAGGGTGGGGGTGGGAGCAAGTACGACCGACCAAGTGCAAGACTTGGATGGTCGTACTTGCCGCACTTGGTCAGTCAGATTGCTCCCACCCCCACCCTCAAATGAAATGAGGGTGGGGGTGGGAGCAAGTAAAGAGGGTGGGGGTGGGAGCAAGTACAGCGACCAAGTGCTGAGGGTGGGGGTGGGAGCAAGCACAGCCAAACAAGTGCAAGCACTTGGTCGGGCTATTTGAGGGTGGGGGTGGGAGCAAGTACAACCAACTAAGTGCAAGCACTTGGTCGGTCAGACTGCTCCCACCCCCACCCTCAAATGAGGGTGGGGGTGGGAGCAAGTACACCAACCAAGTTGGGAGCAAGTATGACCCGACCAAGTGCAAGACTTGGCCGGGCTGCACTTGCTCCCACCCCCACCCTCATTTGAGGGTGGGGGTGGGAGCAAGTACAGCCAGCCAAGTGCCGCACTTGGTCGGGCCTACTTGCTCCCACCCCCACCCTCGGGTGGGAGCAAGTACAGCCAGCCAAGTGCAGCACTTGGCTGGCTGTACTTGCTCCCACCCCCACCCTCATTTGAGGGTGGGGGTGGGAGCAAGTACAGCCAGCCAGTGCAGCACTTGGCCGGGCTGTACTTGCTCCCACCCTGAGGGTGGGGGTGGGAGCAAGTACAACCGACCAAGTGCAGAGACTTGGTCGGCCGTACTCTGCTCCCACGCCCACCCTCAAATGAGGGTGGGCGTGGGAGCAGCACGGCGCACCAAGTGCCGCACTTGGTCGGGTCAGACTTGCTCCCACCCCCACCCTCATTTCCCCCACCCTCATTTGAAGGTGGGGGTGGGAGCAAGCACACCTACCAAGTGCCGCACTTGGTCGGCCGTAGCTTGCTCCCACCCCCACCCTCATTTGAGGGTGGGGGTGGGAGCAAGTACGACCACCAATTGCGACACTTGGTCGGTTGCACTTGCTCCCACCCTCAAATGAGGGTGGGGGTGGGAGCAAGTACACCGACCAAGTGCCGCACTTGGTCGGGCGTACTTGCTCCCACCCCAACCCTCATTTGAGGGTGGGGAGCAAGTACGACCGACCAAGTGAAGCACTTGGTCGGTTGTACTTGCTCCCACCGCCACCCTCAAATCACTTGGCTAAGCTGTGACTTGCTCCCACCCTCAAATCACTTGGTCGGGCCGTACTTGCCGCCACCCCCACCCTCATTTGAGGGTGGGGGTGGGAGCAAGTACATCCAGCCAAGTGCAGCACTTGGCTGGTTGTACTTGCTCCCACCCCCACCATCAAATGAGGGTGGGGGTGGGAGCAAGTACAGCCAGCCAAGTGCCACCCTCATTTGAGGGTGGGGTTGGGAGCAAGTACGACCAACCAAGTGCTACACTTGGCCGTACTTGCTCCCACCCCCACCATCAAATGAGGTTGGGGGTGGGAGCAAGTACACCAAACCAAGTGCAAGACTTGGCTAGTTGCACTTGCTCCCACCCCCACCCTCAAATGAGGGTGGGGGTGGGAGCAAGCACTAGCCAAGTGCGTGAACTTGGTCGGGTCGTACTTGCTCCCACTCGCACCCTCATTTACTTGGCTGGCTGTACTTGCTCCCACCCCCACCGTCAAACACTTGGTCGGGTCGTACTTGCTCCCACCCCCACCCTCAAATGAGGGTGGGGTGGGAGCAAGTATAGCTAGACTAAGTGTGAAGACTTTGGTTGTCGCATTTGCTCCCACACACACCCTCATTTGAGGGTGGGGGTGGGAGCAAGTACAGCCAGCCAAGTGCTGAGAGGGTGGGGTGGGAGCAAGTATAGCCAGCCAAGTGCTGCACTTTACTAGTCAGTATGCTTGCTCCCACCCCCACCCTCATTTGAGGGTGGGGGTGGGAGCAACATGCTGAGCAAGTACTTGACTATGGTTGTACTTGCTCCCACCCCCACCATCAAATGAGGGTGGGGGGTGGGAGCAAGTACAGCCAGCCAAGTGCCACCCTCATTTGAGGGTGGGGGTGGGAGCAAGTACAGCCAGCCAAGTGCTGCACTTGGCTGGCTATACTTGCTCCCACCCCCACCATCAAATGAGGGTGGGGGTGGGAGCAAGTACAGCCAGCCAAGTGCAAGCACTTGGTCGCGGTCAGCTTGCTCCCACCCCCACCATCAAACGAGGGTGGGGGTGGGAGCAAGTGACACCCACCAAGTGCGGAACTTAGTGGTCGTACTTGCTCCCACCCCCCACCCTCATTTACTTGGCTGGTCAGACTTGCTCCCACCCCCACCTTAAACACTTGGGCCGTTCATTGCTTCCCACCCCCACCCTCAAATGAGGGTGGGGTGGGAGCAAGTATAGCCATAAGGCAAGACTTGGCTGGCTGCACTTGCTCCCACACCCACCCTCATTTGAGGGTGGGGGTGGGAGCAAGTACAGCCAGCCAAGTGCTGAGAGGGTGGGGTGGGAGCAAGTATAGCCAGCCAAGTGCAGCACTTGGCTGGCTGTACTTGCTCCCACACCCACCCTCATTGAGGGTGGGAGCAAGTACAGCCACTAAGTGCAGATTTAGTCGGTCAGACTTGCTCCCACCCTCATTTGAGGGTGGGGGTGGGAGCAAGTATAGCTAGCCAAGTAAGACTTGGTCGGCTGTACTTGCTCCCACCCCCACCCTCAAATGAGGGTGGGAGTGGGAGAAAGTACAAATGGCAAAGCACTGATCGGGCCGCACTTGCTCCCACCCTCATTTGAGGGGGGGGGTGGGAGCAAGTACAACCAGCCAAGTGGAAGACTTGGCTGGCTGTACTTGCTCCCACCCCCCACCCTCATTTGAGGGTGGCACTTGGCTGGCTGTACTTGCTCCCACCCTCATTTGAGGGTGGGGGTGGGAGCAAGTACATCCAGCCCAGTGGCTGTACTTGCTCCCACCCCCACCCTCATTTGAGGGTGGGAGTGGGAGCAAGTACAGCCAGCCAAGTGCTTGCTCCCACCCCCACCCTCAAATGAGGGTGGGAGTGGGAGCAGTGCACCCGACCAAGTGCTACACTTGGTTGGTCAGATTGCCCCCACCCCCACCCTCAAATGAAATGAGGGTGGGGGTGGGAGCAAGTACAGTGAGGGTGGGGGTGGGAGCAAGTACAACCAGCCAAGTGCAGCGAGGGTGGGGGTGGGAGCAAGTACAGCCAGCCAAGTGCAGCACTTGGCTGGCTATTTGAGGGTGGGGGTGGGAGCAAGTAAAGCCAGCCAAGTGTAAGACTTGATCGGGTCGCACTTGCTCCCACCCCCACCCTCAAATGAGGGTGGAGGGTGGGGGTGGGAGCAAGGCACATGGCCGACCAAGTGCCGAGGGTGGGGGTGGGGAGCAAATACAGCCTCCAAGTGCGAGCACTTGTCCGGCTATTTGAGGGTGGGGGTGGGAGCAAGTACGCCAGCCAAGTAAGATGTCGGCCCAGACTTGCTTCCCACCCCCACCCTCAAATGAGGGTGGGAGGGTGGGGGTGGGAAGCAAGTACATGGCCAGCCAAGTGCCGAGGGTGGGGGTGGGAGCAGTATGGCCAGCCAAGTGCAGGCACTTGGTCGGGTCGGACTTGCTCCCATCCCCACCCTCATCTGAGGGTGGGGATGGGAGCAGGCACAGCCCGCCAAGTGCTGCACTTGCTGGTCGCACTTGCTTCCCACCCCCACCCTCATTTGAGGGTGGGAGCAAGTACGATGTCAGCCAAGTGCAGATTGGTCGGGCTGTACTTGCTCCCACCCTCATTTGAGGGTGGGGGTGGGAGCAAGTACAACCATCCAAGTGCTGCACTTGGATTGCTATACTTGCTCCCACCCCCCACCCTCAAATGAGGGTGGGAGCAAGTACGACACGACCAAGTGTCGCGATCTTGGTCGGGTCAGCTGCTCCCACCCTCAAATGAGGGTGGGGGTGGGAGCAAGTACGACCTGACCAAGTGTTGCACTTGGTCGGGTCAGATTTACACCACCCCCACCCTCATTTGAGGGTGGGGGTGGGATCAAGTGCACAAAGTCGAGGGTGGGGGTGGGAGCAAGTACGACCACCAAGTGCCGCGGGTGGGAGCAAGTACACACCGAGGGTGGGGGTGGGAGCAAGTAGAGTGACTTTTGTCGGACTGCGCCCACCCCCCACCCTCAAATGAGGGTGGGGGTGGGAGCAAGTACAACCAGCCAAGTGCAGCCCACCCTCATTTGAGGGTGGGGGTGGGAGCAAGTATGACTAGCCAAGTGCAAGACTTGGCCGGGCCGTGCTTTCTCCCACCCCCACCCTCAAATAGCTGACCAAGTGCTACACTTGGATGGTCGTACTTGCTCCCACCCCCACCCTCAACACTTGGTCGGGCCGTACTTGCTCCCACCCCCACCCTCCCACCCCTCATTTGAGGGTGGGGGTGGGACCAAGTACAGCCAGCCAAGTACGAGGTGGAAGCAAGTACAGCCAGCCAAGTGCAGCACTTGCACTTGGCTGGCTGTACTTTCTCCCAACCCCACACTGGGGGTGGGAGCAAGTACAGCCAGCCAAGTGCAAGTGCTGCACTTGGTCGGGCCAGTACTTGCACTTGCCCCCACCGAAATGAGGGTGGGGGTGGGAGCAAATACAGCTAGCCAAGTGCTGCATTTGAGGGTGGGGGTGGGAGCAAGTAAAGCCAAGTGCAGCACTTGGTCGGTCGTACTTGCTCCCACCCCCACCCTCAAATGAAATGATGCACTTGTGGTCAGTACTAGCTCCCACCCCCCACCCTAAAATGAAATGAGGGTGGGGGTGGGAGCAAGTACGACCCACCAAGTGTCGCACTTGGTCTGGTCGATGCCTCCACCCCCACCCTCAAATGAAATGAGGGTGGGGGTGGGAGCAAGTACAGAGGGTGGGGGTGGGAGCAAGTACAGCCCGCCAAGTGCCGAGGGTGGGGGTGGGAGCAAGTACAACACCAAGTGCAGCACTTGGCTGGCTATTTGAGGGTGGGGGTGGGAGCAAGTACAGCCAGCCAAGTGCAAGACTTGGTGGGTCATACTTGCCTGCACTTGGTCGGGTGGACTTGCCCACCCCCACCCTCAAATGAAATGAGGGTGGGGGTGGGAGCAAGTAAAGAGGGTGGGGGTGGGAGCAAGCACAACCCACCAAGTCCTTGAGGGTGGGGGTGGGGAGCAAGTGCACCAAACAAGTGCAAGCACTTGGTCGGCTATTTGAGGGTGGGGGTGGGAGCAAGTCACAACCAGTGCAAACTTGGTCGGTCAGACTTGCTCCCACCCCCACCCTCAAATGAGGGTGGGGGTGGGAGCAAGTACGCCAGCCAAGTTGGGAGCAAGTACAGCCACCAAGTCAAAGACTTGGTCGGGTCGAATTGCTCCCACCCCCACCCTCAAATGAGGGTGGGGGTGGGAGCAAGTACGACCCAGCCAAGTGCGCATCGGGTCGTACTTGCTCCCACCCCCACCCTCAGGGGTGGGAGCAAGCACTGACCCAAGTGCAGCACTTGGCTGGTTGTACTTGCTCCCACGCCCACCCTCATTTGAGGGTGGGTGTGGGAGCAAGCACAGACCCGCCAGTGCTGCACTTGGCCGGGTCGTGACTTGCTCCCACCCTGAGGGTGGGGGTGGGAGCAGGACAATGCCAGTGGCAGCACTTGGTCGGGCCGTACTTGCTCCCACGCCCACCCTCATTTGAGGGTGGGCGTGGGAGCAAGCTGACCAGCCCAGTGCCGCACTTGGTCTGGCCGTACTTGCTCCCACCCTCATGAGGGTGGGGGGTGGGAGCAGCACGGCCCAAGTGCAAGCACTTGGTCGGTCGTACTTGCTCCCAACTTGTTGGCTGTACTTGCTCCCACCCCCACCCTCATTTGAGGGTGGGGGTGGGAGCAAGTACAGCCAAGTTGGGAGCAAGTCTAGCCAAGTGCGGACTTGGTCGGTCGTACTTGCTCCCACCCCCACCCTCATTTCCCCCACCCTCATTTGAGGGTGGGGGTGGGAGCAGCATGACACCAAGTGCCGCACTTGGCCTGGTTGTACTTGCTCCCACCCCCACCCTCACTTGAGGGTGGGGGTGGGAGCAAAGCCGACCAATGCAGGACTTGGTCGGTCGTACTTGCTCCCACCCCTCAAATGAGGGTGGGGGTGGGAGCAAGCACAACCAAGTGCCGCACTTGGCCGGTCGTACTTGCTCCCACCCCCACCCTCATTTGAGGGTGGGAGCAGGCACAGCCACCAAGTGAAGCACTTGGTCGGCTGTACTTGCTCCCACCCCCACCCTCAAATCACTTGGCTAGCTGTACTTGCTCCCACCCTCAAATCACTTGGCTGGCTGTACTTGCTGCCACCCCCACCCTCATTTGAGGGTGGGGGTGGGAGCAAGTACATCCAGCCAAGTCGACTTGTCGTCGTACTTGCTCCCACCCCCACCCTCATTTGAGGGTGGGGGTGGGAGCAAGTACTGGCTGTACTTGCTCCCACCCCCACCCTCAAATGAGGGTGGGGGTGGGAGCAAGACAAAAGACTCACTCCCACCCCCACCCTCATTTGAGGGTGGGGGTGGGAGCAAGTACAGCCGCACTTGCTCCCACCCCCACCCTCAAATGAGGGTGGGGGTGGGAGCAAGTACAGCCAGCCAAGTGCCACCCTCATTTGAGGGTGGGGGTGGGAGCAAGTAAACCAAGTGACTTGGTCAGTACTCCCCACCCCCACCCTCAAATGAGGGTGGGGGTGGGAGCAAGTACAGCCAAGTGCAGCACTTGGCTGTACTTGCTCCCACCCCCACCCTCAAATGAGGGTGGGGGTGGGAGCAAGCACAGCCAGCCAAGTGCAACTTGGCCGGCCGTACTTGCTCCCACCCCCACCCTCATTTACTTGGCTGAGACTTGCTCCCACCCCCACCCTCAAACACTTGGCCGTTGTACTTGCTCCCACCCCCACCCTCAAATGAGGGTGGGGGTGGGAGCAAGTATAGCCATAGTGTAAGACTTGTCGGTCAGACTTGCTCCCACACCCACCCTCATTTGAGGGTGGGGGTGGGAGCAAGCACGCACCAATGAGAGGGTGGGGTGGGAGCAAGTATAGCCAAGTGCTGCACTTGGCTGTACTTGCTCCCACCCCCACCCTCATTTGAGGGTGGGGGTGGGAGCAAGTATGCCCAACTAAGGTGACTTGGCCGACTTGCTCCCACCCCCACCCTCAAATGAGGGTGGGGGTGGGAGCAAGCATAGCCACCAGTGCCACCCTCATTTGAGGGTGCGGGTGGGAGCAAGGCAGCCCACCAAGTGCCGCATTGTTGGCTATACTTGCTCCCACCCCCACCCTCAAATGAGGGTGGGGGTGGGAGCAAATAGCTGCCAAGTGCGACTTGGCGCGTACTTGCTCCCACCCCCACCCTCGTTTGAGGGTGGGGGTGGGAGCAGCTACACAAAGTGCAAGACTTGGTCGGACTTGCTCCCACCCCCCACCCTCAACTGAGGGTGGGGGTGGGAGCAAGTACAGCCAAGTGCAGAACTTGGCTGTACTTGCTCCCACCCCCACCCTCACTTGACTTGGGCCGATTTGCCCCACCCCCACCCTCAACACTTGGTCGGGGACTTGCCTCCCACCCCCACCCTCAAATGAGGGTGGGGTGGGAGCAAGTATAGCCAGGTAGCATTTGGTCGGCAGACTTGCTCCCACCCCCCACCCTCATTTGAGGGTGGGGGTGGGAGCAAGCACAGCACCAAGGCCGATGAGGGTGGGGTGGGAGCAAGTATAGCTAGCAAGTGAAGACTTGTCGGGTCGGACTTGCTCCCACCCCCACCCTCATTTGAGGGTGGGGGTGGGAGCAAGTACACCAGCCTAGTGGCCCCACCTCTGACACTTGATCGGTCGGACTTGCTCCCACCCCCACCCTCATTTGAGGGTGGGGGTGGGAGCAAGTACAGCCAGCCAAGTGCAGCCACCCTCATTTGAGGGTAGGGGTGGGAGCAAGTACAGCGAGCCAAGTGCAGCTCCCACCCCCAACGAAGACTTGTCGGTCAGTATTGCTCCCACCCTCAAATGAAATGAGGGTGGGGGTGGGAGCAAGTACAGAGGGTGGGGGTGGGAGCAAGTACAACCAGCCAAGTGCTGAGGGTGGGGGTGGGAGCAAGTACAGCCAGCCAAGTGCAGCACTTGGCTGGCTATTTGAGGGTGGGGGTGGGAGCAAGTACAACACCCAAGTGGAGGGTGGGGGTGGGAGCAAGACATGCCACCAAGTCAAGACTTGGTCGGTATTTACTGGTCGCTGTCGCACTTGGTCGGTCAGTACTTGCTCCACCCCCACCCTCAAATGAAATGAGGGTGGGGGTGGGAGCAAGTAAAGAGGGTGGGGGTGGGAGCAAGCACACCACCAAGTGCCGAGGGTGGGGGTGGGGAGCAAGTGCACCAAACAAGTGCAAAGACTTGGTCGGCTATTTGAGGGTGGGGGTGGGAGCAAGTACACCAGCAAAGTCTTGGTCGGCAGTTGTCCCACCCCCACCCTCAAATGAGGGTGGGGGTGGGAGCAAGTACAGCCAACCAAGTTGGGAGCAAGTGCCAGCCCAGGCAAAGACTTGGCCGGTCGTACTTGCTCCCACGCCCACCCTCATTTGAGGGTGGGGGTGGGAGCAGCACACACAGGTGGCCGACTTGGTCGGTCTGATTCTGCTCCCACCCCTTGAGGGTGGGGTGGGAGCAAGTACAGCCACCAAGTGCAGACTTGGTCGGGTCGTACTTGCTCCCATGCCCACCCTCAAATGAGGGTGGGCGTGGGAGCAAGCACACGCACCAAGTGCCGCACTTGGGCGGGTCGTACTTGCTCCCACCCCCACCCTCAGGTGAGGGTGGGAGCAAGTGCACCCAAGTGCCGCACTTGGTCGGTCAGATTTGCTCCCACCCCTGAGGGTGGGGGTGGGACAGCACAGCCCTAAGTGCAAAGACTTGGCCGGCGTACTTGCTCCCAACTTTTGGTCAGCACTTGCTCCCACCCCCACCCTCATTTGAGGGTGGGGGTGGGAGAGCAAGCAACCAGTTGGGAGCAAGCACACTAGCCAAGTGCGAAGACTTGGCCGTCTGTACTTGCTCCCACCCCCACCCTCATTTCCCCACCCTCATTTGAGGGTGGGGGTGGGAGCAAGTGCTGCACTTGGCTGGCTGTACTTGCTCCCACCCCCACCCTCATTTGAGGGTGGGGGTGGGAGCAAGTACACCCAACCAATTGCAACACTTGGCTGGTTTTACTTGCTCCCCACCCTCAAATGAGGGTGGGGTGGGGAGCAAGCACACCAAACCAGGCCGCACTTGGTCGGGCCGACTTGCTCCCACCCCCAACCCTCATTTGAGGGTGGGAGCAAGCACAACACCAAGTGAAGCACTTGGTCGGGTCGTACTTGCTCCCACCCCCACCCTCAATGACTTGGCTGGCTGTACTTGCTCCCACCCTCAACACTTCGGTCGGACTTGTGCCACCCCCACCCTCATTTGAGGGTGGGGGTGGGAGCAAGTACATCCAGCCAAGTGCTGCACTTGGATGGCTATACTTGCTCCCACCCCCACCCTCATTTGAGGGTGGGGGTGGGAGCAAGTACAACCAGCACTTGCTCCCACCCCCACCATCAAATGAGGGTGGGGTGGGAGCAAGTACAGCCAGCCAAGTGCCACCCTCATTTGAGGGTGGGGTTGGGAGCAAGTACATGCACACAAGTGCTACACTTGTCGGGTCAGACTTGCTCCCACCCCCACCCTCAAATGAGGGTGGGGGTGGGAGGCAAACACCAAGTAAATGAGGGTGGGGGTGGAGAGCACACCACCAAGTGCAGCAGACTTCGGTCGGACTTGCTCCCACCCCCACCCGCAAATGAGGGTGGGGGTGGGAGCAAGCATGCCTAGCCAAGTGCGTAACTTGGTGGGTATTGCTCCCACTCGCACCCTCATTTACTTGGCTGGCTGTACTTGCTCCCACCCCCACCGTCAAACACTTGGCTGGCTGTACTTGCTCCCACCCCCACCCTCAAATGAGGGTGGGGTGGGAGCAAGTATAGCCAACAGTGTAAGATTTGCGGTCAGACTTGCTCCCACACCCACCCTCATTTGAGGGTGGGGGTGGGAGCAAGCATGAACACCAAGTGCCGAGAGGGGGGGGTGGGAGCAAGTATAGCGGCCAAGTGCGACTTGGCTAGTGTACTTGCTCCCACCCCCACCCTCATTTGAGGGTGGGGGTGGGAGCAAGTACAGCCAGCACTTGGCCGGTCATACTTGCTCCCACCCCCACCCTCAAATGAGGGTGGGGGTGGGAGCAAGTACAGAGCTAAGTGCCACCCTCATTTGAGGGTGCGGGTGGGAGCAAGCAAACAGTGCAGACTTGGTCGGATGTACTTGCTCCCACCCCCACCCTCAAATGAGGGTGGAGGTGGGAGCAAGTGCAAGACTTTGGTCGGCTGTACTTGCTCCCACCCCCACCCTCATTTGAGGGTGGGGGTGGGAGCAAGTACAGCTACCAAGTAGCACTTGGTTGGCTGTACTTTCTCCCACCCCCACCCTCTGAGGGTGGGGAGCAAGTACAGCCAAGTAGTGCCACTTGGCCGGTACTTGCTCCCCACCCCCACCCTCTGGGGGTGGGAGCAAGTGCAAGTGAAGACTTGGTCGGGCCGTACTTGCTCCCACCCCCACCCCTCATTTGAGGGTGGGGGTGGGAGCAAGTATAGCCACCAAGTGCAGCCCCACCTCAGACTGGCCGGGTCAGATTAGCTCCCACCCCCACCCTCATTTGAGGGTGGGGGTGGGAGCAAGCACAATCACACTAAGTGGCACCCCCACCCTCATTTGAGGGTGGGGGTGGGAGCAAGTATAGCCACCAAGTGCAGCCTCACTTCAGACACTTGGCCAGACATGTTCCCCACCCCCACCCTCATTTAAGGGTGGGGGTGGGAGCAAGTACAACTGACCAGGTAGCTCCCACCCCCACCCTCAAATGAGGGTGGGGGTGGGAGGACAAGCAGCCAAGTGATGCCGAGGGTGGTGAGGGTGGGGTGGGAGCAAGCACGTCACCAAGTATTTGAGGGTGGGGGTGGGAGCAAGTATAGCCAGCACTTGCTCCCACCCCCACCCTCAAATGAGGGTGGGGGTGGAGAAAGCACAACCACCAAGTGTCACTGAGGGTGGTGAGGGTGGGGGTGGGAGCAAGTACAACTAGCCAAGTGCTGCACTTGGTCGGTCAGACTTTGCTCCCACCCCCACCCTCAAATGAGGGTGGGGTGGGAGCAGCACAGCAGCCGGAGTAGAGTCAGCAAAGACTTGGTCGGCCATACTTTCTCCCACCCCCACCCTCATTTGAGGGTGGGAGCAAGTACAGCCAAACCTAAGTGCAAGACTTGGTCGGGTCGTACTTGCTCCCCACCCTCAAATGAGGGTGGGGGTGGAGAGCATAGCTGCACCA
Source organism: Wollemia nobilis (assembly GCA_028583015.1). Classification (NCBI taxonomy): domain Eukaryota; kingdom Viridiplantae; phylum Streptophyta; class Pinopsida; order Araucariales; family Araucariaceae; genus Wollemia; species Wollemia nobilis. Next base: position 49,380 of record JAQPPZ010000212.1, on the reverse strand, counting down.
AGTGCCGCACTTGGTCGGGCCGGACTTGCTTCGCACTTGGTCGGTCATACTGCTCCCACCCCCACCCTCAAATGGGTGGGGGTGGGAGAGCATAGCGCACCAAGGCCGCACTTGGTCGGACTTGCTTCGCACTTGGCCGGGCCGTACTTGCTCCCACCCCCCACCTCAAATGAGGGTGGGGTGGGGAGCAGCACACCACCAAGTGCCGCACTTGGTCGGGTCGTACTTGCTCCCACCCCCACCCTCATTTGAGGGTGGAAGTGGAGCACCCAACACAGGCGCAAGACTTGGCCGGATGTACTTGCTCCCACCCCCACCCTCAAATGACTTGGCTTGTCAGACTTGCTCCCACCCCCACCCTCATTTGAGGGTGGGGGGGAGCAGTACAACCCAAGTGCGCACTTGGTCGGATGTACTTGCTCCCACCCTCAAATGAGGGTGGAGGTGGGAGCACACCGACCAAGTGCAGCACTTGGCTGGATGTACTTGCTCCCACCCCCACCCTCAAATGACTTGGCTTGCTGTACTTGCTCCCACCCCCACCCTCATTTGAGGGTGGGGGTGGGAGCAAGTACACCACAGTGCAAGACTTGGCTGGATGTACTTGCTCCCCACCCCCACCCTCAAATGAGGGTGGAGGTGGGAGCAAGTACAGCCAAGTGCAAGACTTGGCTGGCTGTACTTGCTCCCACCCCCACCCTCATTTGAGGGTGGGGGTGGGAGCAAGTACAGCCAGCCAAGTGCTGCACTTGGCTGGCTGTACTTGCTCCCACCCCCACCCTCATGTGAGGGTGGGAGCAGCAGCACCACCAAGTGCAGCACTTGGCGGGCTGTACTTGCTCCCACCCCCACCCTCATTTGAGGGTGGGGGTGGGAGCAAGTACAGCCAGCCAAGTGCAGCACTTGGCTGGCTGTACTTGCTCCCACCCCCACCCTCATTTGAGGGTGGGGGTGGGAGCAAGTACAGCCAGCCAAGTGTGGGAGCAGGACACACCAAGTGCAGAGACTTGGTCGGCTATACTTGCTCGCCACCCCCCACCCTCATTTGAGGGTGGGGGTGGGAGCAGGCACACACCTAAGGCCGCACTTGGTCGGGCCGTACTTTGCTCCCAACTTGGTCGGGTCATACTTGCTCCCACCCCCACCCTCATTTCCCCCACCCTCATTTGAGGGTGGGGGTGGGAGCAGAAACAGCCCAAGTGCCGCACTTGTCGGTCAGTACTTGCTCCCACCCCCCACCCTCATTTGGGGGTGGGGGTGGGAGCAAGCAGCCCAGCCAAGTGCACTTCTTCAGGTCGTACTTGCTCCCACCCTCAAATGAGGGTGGGGGTGGGAGCAGAGCCAGCCTAAGGCCGCACTTGGTCGGCCGTACTTGCTCCCCACCCCCACCCTCATTTGAGGGTGGGGGGAGCAAGCACACCACCCAAGTGAAGCACTTGGCCGGTCGTACTTGCTCCCACCCCCCACTCCTCAAGAGGGTGGGGTGGGAGCAAGCACACCACCAAGTGCAGCACTTGGCCGGCCAGTACTTGCTCCCACCCCCACCCTCAAATCACTTGGTCTGGCTGTACTTGCTCCCACCCTCAAATCACTTGGCTGGCTGTACTTGCCGCCACCCCCACCCTCATTTGAGGGTGGGGGTGGGAGCAGACATCCAGCCAAGTGCAGCACTTGGCTGGCTATACTTGCTCCCACCCCCACCCTCATTTGAGGGTGGGGGTGGGAGCAGGCATACAACCAGGGCCGCACTTGGCCGGCCGTACTTGCTCCCCACCCCCACCCACAAACGAGGGTGGGGGTGGAGCAGCAAGCAGCCCAGTGCCGCACTTGGTCGGCCAGACTTGCTCCCACCCCCACCCTCATTTGAGGGTGGGGGTGGAAGCAGGCACGACCGCCCAAGTGCCGCACTTGGTTACAGTACTTGCTCCCACCCCCCACCCTCATTTGAGGGTGGGGGTGGGAGCAGCAGCCAGCCAAGGCAAGACTTGGCCGGTCGTACTTGCTCCCACCCCCTCAAATGAGGGTGGGGGTGGGAGCAGATAGCCACCAAGGCCGCACTTGGTCGGGTCGGACTTGCTCCGCACTTGGTCGGGTCGGGTCTGCACTTGGTCGGGCAGATTGCTCCCACCCCCACCCTCATTTGAGGGTGGGGGTGGGAGCAGTATAGCTACCCAGTGCCGCACTTGGCCGGCAGCATTTGCTCCCACCCCCACCCTCATTTGAGGGTGGGGGGGGGAGCAAGTACAGCTACCAAGTGCGCACTTGGCCGGTCAGTACTTGCTCCCACCCCCTCAAATGAGGGTGGGGGTGGGAGCAGCACGCTAGCCAAGTGCAAGACTTGGTCGGGCTATACTTGTTTCCCACCCCCACCCTCAAATGAGGGTGGGGGTGGGAGCAAGCATCGCCAATAAGTGTAGCACTTGGTCGGCAGTACTTGCTCCCACACCCCACCCTCATTTGAGGGTGGGGGTGGGAGCAAGTATAGCACCAAGTGCCGCACTTGGCTGGCTATACTTGCTCCCACCCCCACCCTCACTTGAGGGTGGGGGAGCAAGTACACAGCCTAAGTGCCGCACTTATCGGGCAAGATTTTGCTCCCACCCCTCAAATGAGGGTGGGGGTGGGAGCAAGACAGCTACAGCAAAGACTTGGTCAGCTATACTTGCTCCCACACCCACCCTCAAATGCACTTGGCTGGCAGTACTTGCTCCCACTCCCACCCTCAAATGAGGGTGGGGGTGGGAGCAAGTACAACCACCAAGTGGCGCACTTGGTCGGGTCAGACTTGCTCCCACCCCCACCCTCACCCTCAAATAGCCAGCCAATTGCTGCACTTGGTCGGTCAGACTTGCTCCCACCCCCACCCTCACGACTTGGCCGGGTCGCACTTGCTCCCACCCCTAACCCTCAGAGCTTGCTTCCCACCCCCACCCTCATTTCATTTGAGGGTGGGGGTGGGAGTAAGTACAACAAATTAGTGCCAGACTTATCGGGTCAGACTAGCCCCACCCCCCACCCTCATTTCATTTGAGGGTGGGGGTGGGAGGCACAAATGCACCAAGTGCCTCATTTCATTTGAGGGTGGGGGTGGGAGCAAGCACAATCACCAAGTGCCGCACTTGGTCGGTCAGACTGTTTCCCACCCCCCACCCTCATTTGAGGGTGGGGGGTGGGAGGGTGGGGGTGGGAGCAAGCACAATACCAAGTGCCGCACTTGGTCGGGTCGACTTGCTCCCACTTGGCTGGCTGTACTTGCTCCCACAAGTGCAGTACTTGCTCCCACCCCCATCCTCAAATGAGGGTGGGAGAAAGTACACCACACCAAGTGTCGCACTTGTGGGAGCAAGTACAACCACCAAGTGTAGCACTTGGTCGGGCTTATCTGCTCCCACCCCTCACCTCATGCACTTGGTCGGGCCGCACTTACTGCACCCCCACCCTCATTTGAGGGTGGGGGTGGGAGGCAAGTACACCTAGCCAAGTGCCGCCGGGTGGGGAGATGCACTTGGTCTGGCCAGACTTGCTTCCCACCCCCACCCTCAAATGAGGGTGGGTGTGGGAAGCAAGTACACACCTGGCAGCCAAGGACTTGGTCGCATTTGCTCACACCCACCCTCATTTGAGGGTGGGGGTGGGAGCAAGCACTAGCAGCAAGGCATCTCACTTCTAGACGTCGGGCCGATTGTCCCATCCCCACCCTCAAATGAGGGTGGGGATGGGAGCAAGTACACCACCAAGTGTCGGGCTGGGTGGGAGTCTACTTTGCTGCCGATCAGCTTCCACCCCCACCCTCAAATGAGGGTGGGTGTGGGGAGCAAGTACAATAGCCAAGGCAGATTATTGGTCGGACTAGCTCCCACCCCCACCCTCAAATGAGGGTGGGGGTGGGAGCAAGCACAGCCAGCCAAGTGCTGCTAAGGGTGGTGAGGGTGGGGGTGGGAGCAAGTACAGCAAGCCAAGTGTTGCCCTCAAATGAGGGTGGGGGTGGGAGCAAGTACACCACACCAAGTGTCACCGAGGGTGGTGAGGGGGGGGGTGGGAGCAAGTACAATAGCCATGTTGCACTTGGTCGGGCCCATTGCTCCCACCCCCACCCTCAAATGAGGGTGGGGTGGGAGCAAGTACAACCAAGTGCAAGCAGGCACAAATACTAAGTAAAGACTTATCGGCTATACTTGTTTCCCACCCCCACCCTCATTTGAGGGTGGGAGCAAGTCACAACAGCTAAGTGCAAGACTTGGTCGGGTCAGATTGCTCCCACCCCTCAAATGAGGGTGGGGGTGGGAGCAAGTATAGCTAGCCAAGTGCTGCACTTGACTGGCTATACTTGCTCCCACACCCACCCTCATTTGAGGGTGGGAGCAAGCACAGCAACCAAGTGTTTCATGGTGTCAGAATTTGCTCCCACTCCCACCCTCAAATGAGGGTGGGGGTGGGAGTAAGCATGCCCACCGCACACACAACTCTAAGTGCCGATTGGTCGGGTCGCATTGCTCCCACCCCCACCCTCAAATGAGGGTGGGCTGCACTTGGTCAGGCCGCACTTGCTCCCACCCACACCCTCAAATGAGGGTGGGGGTGGGAGCAAGCACGGCCACCAGTGCAGCCCACCCTCATTTGAGGGTGGGGGTGGGAGCAAGCATACCAAGTGTAAGACTTGGTCGTGTACTTTCTCCCACCCCCCACCCTCAAATAGCCAGCCAGTGCGCACTTGGCCGGGCCGTATTTGCTCCCACCCCCACCCTCACACACTTGGTCGGGCCGTACTTGCTCCCACCCCCCACCCTCCCACCCCTCATTTGAGGGTGGGGGTGGGAGCAGCAAGCTCACCAAGCGCAAAGATTTACGGGCAGATATGCTCCCACCCCCACCATCAAATAGCCGGGTCAGAGCTGACTTGGTCAGCCGATTGCTCCCCACCCTCACCTCCAAGACTTGGTCGGCCGCATTTGCTCCCACCCCCACCATCATTTGAGGGTGGGGGGTGGGAGCAAGCACGGCAGCACAGTGTGAAGATCTAGTCGTATTGCTCCCACCCCCACCCTTCGTATGAGCTGTCCCACCCCCACCCTCAAATGCAACACTTGGATGGCTGTACTTGCTCCCTCCCCCACCCTCATTTCATTTGAGGGTGGGGGTGGGAGCAAGTACATCCCACCAAGTGCTGCATTTGAGGGTGGGGGTGGGAGCATGCACAGTGCCACCAAGTGCAAAGATTTATCGGGCCGCATTGCTCCACCCCCACCCTCAAATGAAATGAGGGTGGGGGTGGGAGCAAGTACAGAGGGTGGGGGGTGGGAGCAAGTCACACCACTCAGTGAACACTTGGTCGGGCCGTACTAGCCCCCACCCCCACCCCTCGTAGCTTGCTCCCACCCTCCACCCTCATTTCATTTGAGGGTGGGGGTGGGAGCAAGTACATCTAGCCAAGTGCTGCATTTGAGGGTGGGTGTGGGAGCAAGTACAACCAGCCAAGTGCAAGTGAGGGTGGGGGTGGGAGCAAATACAGCCACCCAAGTGTCGCATTTGAGGGTGGGGGTGGGAGCAAGTACAGCTGAGGGTGGGGGTGGGAGCAAGCATCAGCCACAGTAGGCAGCACTTGGTCGGGTCAGACTTTGCTCCCACACCCACCCTCATTTGAGGGTGGGGGTGGTAGGGGTGGGGGTGGGAGCAAGCACACCACACAGGCTGCCCACCCTCATTTGAGGGTGGGGGTGGGACCAAGTATAGCTACCAAGTGTAAGATTTTGGCCGGATCAGGCTTCCACCCCCACCCTCAAATGAAATGAGGGTGGAGGGTGGGGAGCAAGTACAACCAACCAGGTAAGACTTGGTCGGATGTTGCCCACCCCCACCCTCAAATGAAATGAGGGTGGGGGTGGGAGCAAGAACAGCCAACCAAGTGTTGCATTTGAGGGTGGGGGTGGGAGCAAGTCACATCCAGCCAAGTGCTGCATTTGAGGGTGGGGGTGGGGAGTAGTACACCACCAAGTGCAAGTGCTGGCATTTGAGGGTGGGGGTGGGAGCAAGTACATCCACCAGTGCCGCATTTGAGGGTGGGGGTGGGAGCAGATGCACACAAGTGCAAGACTTGGTCGGCCAGACTTGCTCCCACCCCCACCCTCAAATGAAATGAGGGTGGGGGTGGGAGCAAGCACAGAGGGTGGGGGTGGGAGCAAGCACAGCCCAAGTGCCGCACTTGTCCGGTCGTACTTGCTCCCACCCCCCACCTCTTACTTGCTTCCCACCCCCACCCTCATTTATATTTGAGGGTGGGGGTGGGAGCAGCACAGCCAACTAAGTGCCGCACTTGGTCGGGCCGTATAGCTCCCACCCCCACCCTCAAATGCAACATTTGATGGCCAGATTGCTCCCACCCCCCACCCTCATTTATGAGGGTGGGGGTGGGAGCAAGTATGCACCATCCAGTGTTGCATTTGAGGGTGGGGGTGGGAGCAGGCACACCAGCCAAGTGCAAGACTTGGTCGGGTCAGATTGCTCCCACCCCCACCCTCAAATGAAATGAGGGTGGGGGTGGGAGCAAGTACAAAGGGTGGGGGTGGGAGCAAGCACAGGACAGTAAGTGCGTATTTGGGCCGCGACTTGCTCCACCCCCACCCTCAAATGAGGGTGGGGGTGGGAGAAAGTACAACGACAGTTAGGCCGCACTTGTCGGGCCGTACTTGCCCCCACCCCCACCCTCAAATGATGGTGGGGGTGGGAGCAAGTACAAGCCAAGTGCCGAGGGTGGGGGTGGGAGCAGTACACATGGGCCGCCAAGTGCAAAGACTTGGTCGGGCTATTTGATGGTGGGGGTGGGAGCAAGTACAGCCGAACTAGTGTCGCACTTGGTCGGTTGTACTTGCTCCCACCCCCACCCTCAAATGAGGGTGGGAGGGTGGGGGTGGGAGTCAGGCACCAACCAAGGCCGAGGGTGGGGGTGGGAGCAGTATAGCCACCCAAGTGCAAAGACTTGGCCGGCTATTTGAGGGTGGGGGTGGGAGAAAGCACAGCCAGCCTAAGTGCCGCACTTGGTCGGGCCGACTTGCTCCCCACCCCCACTCCTCAAATGAGGGTGGCTCGCACTGGTCGGGCACTTGCTCCCACCCCCACCCTCATTTGAGGGTGGGGGTGGGAGCAAGTGCAGCCCACCCTCATTTGAGGGTGGGGGTGGGAGCAAGCATGAGCTACCAGTGGCAGCCCACCCTCATTTGAGGGTGGGGGTGGGAGCAAGCACACTGCCAAGTGCAAGACTTGGCCGGCGTGTTGGGTTGTACTTACTCCCACCCCCACCCTCACTTGAGGGTGGGTGTGGGAGCAACACCCAAGCAAAGACTTGGTCGGGTCAGCTTGCTCCCACCCTCAAATGAGGGTGGGTGTGGGAGCAACTAGCCCGAGTGCAAGACTTGGTCGGCTATACTTGCTCCCCACCTCCCACCCTCATCTGAGGGTGGGGAGGTGCACCAGCCAAGTGCCGCACTTGGTCGGGCCGTATTGCTCCCACCCTCAAATGAGGGTGGGGGTGGGAGCAGAGCTGCCCAAGTGCCGCACTTGGTCGGGTCGTTTTGCTCCCACTTGGCCGGCCGTACTTGCTCCCACACCCACCCTCATTTGAGGGTGGGGGTGGGAGAGCATGCCAAGTGCAACACTTGGCTAGTCGTATTGCTCCCACCCCCACCCTCACCACCCTCAACAAAGACTTGGCGGTCGTACTTGCTCCCACCCCCACCCTCATTTGAGGGCAACACTTGGCTAGCTGTACTTTCTCCCACCCCCACCCTCACTCACCCTCAACAAAGACTTGGTCGCTTGCTCCCCACACCCACCCTCATTTGAGGGTGGGGGTGGAGGCGGCCGCCAGTGCAGCTCCCACCCCGCAAGCACTTGGTCGGCCTCTTGCTCCCATCCCCACCCTCATTTGAGGGTGGGGATGGGAGCATGCACACCAAGTGCCGGCTGGGGTGGAGCCGCACTTGTCGGGCGGTACTTGCTCCCACCCCCACCCTCAAATGAGGGTGGGTGTGGGAGCAAGCACCAAGTGCCGCACTTGGTCGGTCGTACTTTCTCCCACTCCCACCCCCACAACACTTGGCCGGCCGTACTCTGGTCAGACTTGCTCCCACCCCCACCCTCACCACTCCTCACACAACTTGTCGCCGTCTCCTCCACACCCACCCCTCATTTGAGGGTGGGGGTGGGAGCCAGCAGTGCGCCCTCACCCGAAGATGGCCGTATTCCCATCCCCACCCCTCATTTGAGGGTGGGGATGGGAGCAAGCACATACTCCTAAGTGTCGGCGGGGTGGGAGATTTGTTGTGACTAGCCCACCCCCACCCTCAAATGAGGGTGGGTGTGGGAGCAAGTACCACAGTCAGTGCACTTGCCGTGTATTTTCCACCCCCACCCTCAAATGAGGGTGGGGGTGGGAGAAAGTACAATGGCCACCAAGTGCAAACCAAGGGAGAAAGTACAACCGACCAAGTGCAAAGACTTAGGCTGGTTGTACTTGCTCCCACACCCACCCTCATTTGAGGGTGGGGGTGGGAGCAAGTACGAACAACTAAGTGTAGCTCCACTCCCAAGACGCACTTGGCTGGCTGTACTTGCTCCCATCCCCACCCTCATTTGAGGGTGGGGATGGGAGCAAGTACAGCCAGCCAAGTGCTACTGGGGGTGGGAGATGCACTTGGCTGGCTGTACTTGCTCCCACCCCCACCCTCAAATGAGGGTGGGTGTGGGAGCAAGTACAGCCAAGTGCAGCACTTGGCTGGCTATACTTGCTCCCACACCCACCCTCATTTGAGGGTGGGGGTGGGAGCAAGTACACCCGACCAAGTGCATCTCCCACCCCGCTGACGATTTGGTCGGGTCGCTTCCCACCCCCCACCCTCAAATGAGGGTGGGGGTGGGAGGCAAGTACTGGCACCAAGTGCATGAGGGTGGGGGTGGGAGCAAGTACACAGACCAAGTGCTCGCACTTGGTCGGGTCGTACTTGCTCCCCACAAGTGCGAGACTTGGTCGGGTCAGACTTGCTCCCACCCTCATTTGAGGATGGGGGTGGGAGCAAGTACAAATAGCCAGTGCAGCACTTGGCTAGTCATACTTGTTCCCCACCCCCACCCTTCCCACCCCCACCCTCAAATGAGGGTGGGGGTGGGAGGCACAGTCTGACCCGCAAGTGCGGCACTTGGGCTGGCATTTGCTCCCACCCCCACCCTCAAATGAAATGAGGCACTTGGTCGGTGCACTAGCTCCCACCCCCCACCCTCAAATGAAATGAGGGTGGGGGTGGGAGGCAAGTACGACACCAAGTGCCGCACTTGTCGGGTTGTACTTACTCCCACCCCCACCCTCAAATGAAATGAGGGTGGGGGTGGGAGCAAGTACAGAGGGTTGGGGTGGGAGCAAGTACAGCCCGCCAAGTGCTGAGGGTGGGGGTGGGAGCAAGTGCCCACGCAAGTGCAGCACTTGGTCGGCTATTTGAGGGTGGGGGTGGGAGCAAGCACGACCAACTAAGTGCGATGAGGCCGACCAAGTGTCGCACTTATCGGGTCGAGCACTTCACCCCCACCCTCAAATGAAATGAGGGTGGGGGTGGGAGCAAGTACAGAGGGTTGGGGTGGGAGCAAGTACAGCCAGCCAAGTGCTGAGGGTGGGGGTGGGAGCAGTACACATCACCAAGTGCAAGACTTGGTCTGGCTATTTGAGGGTGGGGGTGGGAGCAAGTACAACCCGGCCAGGTGCAGAGACTTGGTCGGGCCGTACTTGTCGCACTTGGTCGGGCCGCTACTTGCTCCCACCCCCACCCTCAAATGAAATGAGGGTGGGGGGTGGGAGCAAGTAAAGAGGGTGGGGGTGGGAGCAAGTACGACCACCAAGTGCCTTGAGGGTGGGGGTGGGAGCAAGTACGACCACCAAGTGCAAGACTTGGTCGGGCTATTTGAGTGTGGGGGTGGGAGCAAGTATGCCCACCAAGTGCAAGACTTGGTCGGCTTTATTTGCTCCACACCCACCCTCAAATGAAATGAGGGTGGGGGTTGGGAGCAAGTACGGAGGGTGGGGGTGGGAGCAAGTCACACCCACCCAAGTGCCGAGGGTGGGGGTGGGAGCAGTACACCTGACCCAAGTGCAACGACTTGGCCGGCTATTTGAGGGTGGGGGTGGGAGCAAGCTGACCAGCAAGTGCAAGACTTGGCCGGGTCGTACTTGCTCCCACCCCCACCCTAATTTGAGGGTGGAAGCAAGTACAGCCAGCCAAGTGCTGCACTTGGCTGGCTGTACTTGCTCCCACTCCCACCCTCAAATGAGGGTGGGGGTGGGAGCAAGTACAACCGACCAAGTGCAGCACTTGGTGGGGCTGTACTTGCTCCCACCGCAGCACTTGGATGGCTGTACTTGCTCCCACCCCCACCCTCAAATGAGGGTGGGGGGTGGGAGCAAGTACGAACCTGGTGAGGGTGGGGGTGGGAGCAAGTCTGCCCATCCAAGTGCCGCACTTGGTCGGCCGTACTTGCTCCCACCCCCACCCTCATTTCTCATTTGATTGTGGGGGTGGGGAGCAGCACAGCTCGGCCCAAGTGCTCGCACTTGGTCGGGTCGTACTTGCTCCCACCCCCACAATCAAATGAGAAATGAGGGTGGGGGTGGGAGCAAGTACGCCATCCAAGTGCGCACTTGGTCGGCCGTACTTGCTCCCACCCCCACCCTCATTTGAGGGTGGGGGTGGGAGCAAGTATAGCCATCCAAGTGCTGCACTTGGCTGGCTGTACTTTCTCCCACCCCCACCCTCATTTGAGGGTGGGGGTGGGAGCAAGCACGACCATCCAAGCCTGCACTTGGTCGGTCGTACTTGCTCCCACCCCCACCCTCAAATGAGGGTGGGGGTGGGGAGCAAGCAGCCCAGCCAAGTGCAAGCACTTGGCTGGCTGTACTTGCTCCCACCCCCACCCTCAAATGAGGGTGGGGGGTGGGAGCAAGTACAGCCAGCCAAAGTCGCACTTGGTCGGGTCAGATTTGCTCCCACCCCCACCCTTATTTGAGGGTGGGAGTGGGAGCAAGCACACAGCCATGAGTAAGACTTGGCCGGGTCAGACTTGCTTCCACCCTCAAATTAGGGTGGGGGTGGGAGCAACAGCAGCGCCCACCCTCAAATGAGGGTGGGGGTGGGAGCAAGTACGCCAGTCAAGTGCCGCACTTGGTTGGTCGTACTTGCTCCCACCCCCACCCTCGTTACTTGGTCGGGCCGTACTTGCTCCCACCCCCACCATCAAACGAGGGTGGGGGTGGGAGCAAGCACAGCCTACCAAGTGCATGCCTTGTCGAGCCGCATTTGCTCCCACCCCCACCCCTCGTTTGATGGTGGGGGTGGGAGCAAGTACACCAGCCAAGTAAACGAGGGTGGGGGTGGGGGCAGCATAGCCTGAGCAGGTCATGGGCTGTACTTGCTCCCACCCCCACCCTCACTTGAGGGTGGGGGTGGGAGCAAGTACAACCAAGTGCTACACTTGGTCGGGCCGTACTTGCTCCCACCCCCACCCTCAAGTGAGGGTGGGGGTGGGAGCAAGTACAGCCAGCCAAGTGCTGCACTTGGCTATACTTGCTCCCACCCCCACCCTCACTTGAGGGTGGGGGTGGGAGCAAGTACAGCCATCAAGTGCGTAACTTGGTCGGGCAGACTTGCTCCCACCCCCCACCCTCATTTACTTGGTGGTCGTACTTGCTCCCACCCCCACCCTCAAACACTTGGTGCCGGACTTGCTCCCACCCCCCACCCTCAAATGAGGGTGGGGTGGGAGCAAGTATAGCCGACCAAGTGAGACTTGGTCGGGTCGGACTTGCTCCCACACCCACCCTCATTTGAGGGTGGGGGTGGGAGCAAGCACAGCCACCAAGTGCACCCACCCTCAAGAAGACTTGGTCGCATGCGCTCCCACCCCCACCCTCATTTGAGGGTGGGGGTGGGAGCAAGTACAGCCAGCCAAGTGCCACCCTCATTTGAGGGTGGGGGTGGGAGCAAGTACACCAACTGAGCCCCACCCCCACGGCAGCACTTGGATGGTTGTACTTGCTCCCACCCCCACCCTCATTTGAGGGTGGGGGTGGGAGCAAGTACAGCAGCCAAGTGCGCTCCCACCCCCACCCTAAAATGAGGGTGGGGGTGGGAGCAAGTACAACCGACCAAGTGCTGCTGAGGGTGGTGAGGGTGGGGGTGGAAGCACAGACTGCACCAAGTGTCGCTGAGGGTGGGGGTGGGAGCAAGTACAGCCAGCCAAGTGCAGCTCCCACCCCACCCTCAAATGAGGGTGGGGGTGGGAGCAAGTACAGCCAGCCAAGTGCTGCTGAGGGTGGTGAGGGTGGGGGTGGGAGCAAGTACAGCTAGCCAAGTGCTGCACTTGGCTGGCTGTACTTGCTTCCACCCCCCACCCTCAAATGAGGGTGGGTGTGGGAGCAAGTACAGCCAGCCAAGTGCGAAGCAAGTACAGCCAGCCAAGTGCAGCACTTGGCTGGCTATACTTGCTCCCACCCCCACCCTCATTTGAGGGGGGGTGGGAGCAAGCACACGACCAAGTGTAGCACTTGGTCGGTCAGACTTGCTCCCCACCCCCTCAAATGAGTGTGGGGGTGGGAGCAGGCATAGCTGCCAGTGCCGCACTTGGCTGGCTGTACTTGCTCCCACCCCCACCCTCATTTGAGGGTGGGGAGCAAGTACAGCCAGCCAAGTGCCGCACTTGGTCGGGTGTACTTGCTCCCACTCCCACCCTCAAATGAGGGTGGGGGTGGGAGCAAGTACGATCAGACAAGTGCAGCACTTGGTCGGTCAGACTTGCTCCCACCCCCCACCCTCAAATGATGGTGGGGGTGGGAGCAGCAGCCGACCAAGTGCAAAGACTTGGCCGGGTCAGTACTTGCTCCCACCCCCACCCTCACCCTCAAATAGCCGCCCAAGTGCTCGCACTTGGTCGGTCCGTACTTGCTCCCACCCCCACCCTCAAGTACTTGGCTGTACTTGCTCCCACCCCCACCCTCCACCCTCATTTGAGGGTGGGGGTGGGAGCACAGCTACCCAAGTGTAGCACTTGGTCGGGTCAGCATACGCCAACCAGTGGCCGTACTTGGTCGGGTCAGTATCTGCTCCCACCCCCACCCTCAAGACTTGGTCGGTCAGACTTGCTCCCACCCCCACCCTCTCGTACTTGCTCCCACCCCCACCCTCATTTCATTTGAGGGTGGGGGTGGGAGCAGCACACTACAAGTGCAAGACTTGGTCGGGTCAGACTTGCTCCCACCCCCACCCTCATTTCATTTGAGGGTGGGGGTGGGAGCAAGTACAACCAAGCTCGCACTTGGTCGGGTCGTACTTGCTCCCACCCCCACCCTCAAATGCAGACTTGGCTAGCCGTAGTTTGCTCCCACCCCCACCCTCATTTCGGGTGGGGGCAAGTGCAAGTACGGCCGACCAAGTGCTACACTTGTCGGGCCGTACTTGCTCCCACCCCCACCCTCATTTGAGGGTGGGGGTGCCACCCTCAATGAGGGTGGGGGTGGGAGCAAGTACAGCCAAGTGCAAGACTTTGCACTTGGTCGGGTCGTGACTTGCTCCCACCCCATCACTTGGTCGGTCGTACTTGCTCCCACCCCGACCCTCATTTGAGGGTGGGGGTGCCACCCTCAAATGAGGGTGGGGGTGGGAGCAAGTACGACCCACTAAGTGTACAAGACTTGAGCTTACCGTCAGACTTGCCCCCACCCCCACCCCTCATTTGAGGGTGGGAGGGTGGGGGTGGGAGCAGCACGATCACCAAGCGGGGGGTGGGAGCAAGTATAGCCGACCAAGTGCGAGACTTGCACTTGGCTAGCGCACTTGCTCCCACCCTCGCACTTCGGGCCGCGCTCCCCACCCCCCACCCTCATTTGAGGGTGGGGGTGGGAGCAAGTACGACAATCTTACGCCATTTGATGTCAGACTTGCTCCCACCCCCACCCTCAAATGAGGGTGGGGGTGGGAGCAAGTAAGCTGGCCAAGTAAATGAGGGTGGGGGTGGGAGCAAGTACAGACTAAGTGCAAAGACTTGGTCGGCTTGCCCCACCCCCACCCTCAAATGAGGGTGGGGGTGGGAGCAAGTACAACCTGGCCAAGTCGCACTTGGTCGGGCTAGCTTCTCACCCCCACCCTCAAATGAGGGTGGGGGTGGGAGCAAGTACAGCAGCTAAGTGTAAGACTCGGTCGGCCAGATTGCTCCCCACCCCCACCCTCCCACCCCCAACCCTCAAATGAGGGTGGGGGTGGGAGCAAGTACGAACCGACCAAGTATTTGAGGGTGGGGGTGGGAGCAAGTACATCCGACCAGTGCAACACTTGGTCGGGTCGTACTTGCTCCCACCCCCACCCTCATTTGAGGGTGGGGGTGGGGAGGGTGGGGGTGGGGAGCAAGTACAGCCCACCAGGCCGCCCACCCTCATTTGAGGGTGGGGGGTGGGAGGGTGGGGGTGGGAGCAAGTACAGCCAGCCAAGTGCTGCCCACCCTCATTTGAGGGTGGGGGTGGGACCAAGTCTGACCGTAAGTGTAGCACTTGGTCGGGCCACATGCCCCCCACCCTCATTTGAGGGTGGGGGTGGGAGCAAGTACGACCACCAAGTGTCGCACTTGGATGGTTGTGACTCCCACACCCACCATCAAATGAAATGAGGGTGGAGGTGGGGAGCAAGTACAGCAGTGAAGACTTGGCGGATGAAGCTTCCCACCCCCACCCTCAAATGAAATGAGGGTGGGGGTGGGAGGCAAGTACGACTACCAAGTGCTCGCATTTGAGGGTGGGGGTGGGAGCAAGTACAACCAACCAAGTAGCATTTGAGGGTGGGGGTGGGAGCAAGACACGACCAAGTGCAAAGATTCGGTCGACTGCTCCCACCCCCCACCCTCAAATGAAATGAGGGTGGGGGTGGGAGCAAGCACAGAGGGTGGGGGTGGGAGCAAGTACGACCGGCCAAGTGACTTGGGTCGGCATTGCCCCACTCCTCTCTGCATTGCTTCCCACCCCCACCCTCATTTCATTTGAGGGTGGGGGTGGGAGCAAGTACAGCCAGCCAAGTGTAGCACTTGGTCGGGCCACAGCTCCCCACCCCTCAAATGCGAAGACTTGGCCGATGTACTTGCTCCCACCCCCACCCTCAAATGAAATGAGGGTGGGGGTGGGAGCAAGTACAACCATCCAGTGCCGCATTTGAGGGTGGGGGTGGGAGCAAGTGCCTGACCCAAGTGCAAGATTGGCAGGCAGATGCTCCCACCCCCCACCCTCAAATGAAATGAGGGTGGGGGTGGGAGCAAGTACGAGGGTGGGGGTGGGAGCAAGTACACCTACCAGAGTGCACTTGGCGGGCCGTACTTGCACCACCCCCACCCTCAAATGAGGGTGGGGGTGGGAGCAAGTACAGCCAGCCAAGTGCCGAGGGTGGGGGTGGGAGAGCACAGCCCGGCCTAAGTGCAGCACTTGGTCGGCTATTTGATGGTGGGGGTGGGAGCAAGTACAACCGACCAAGTGCAACACTTGGTCGGGTTGTACTGCTCCCACCCCCACCCTCATTTGAGGGTGGGGGTGGGAGCAAGTACAGACCAAGTGCAGCACTTGGTCGGGCTGTGCTCCTCACTCCCCCACCCTCATTTGAGGGTGGGGGTGGGAGCAAGTACTAGCCTGGGCAAGACTTGGCCGGGCTATTGTTTCCCACCCCCACCCTCATTTGAGGGTGGGGGTGGGAGCAAGTATAGCCAGCCAAGTGCCGCACTTGGTCGGCTGACTGCTCCCACCCCCACCCTCAAATGAGGGTGGGGGTGGGAGCAAGTACAACCTACCAAGTGCCGAGGGTGGGGGTGGGAGCAGCATGTACCCATCCAAGTGTAGCACTTGGTCGGCTACTTGAGGGTGGGGGTGGGAGAAAGTACAGCCAAGTGCTGCACTTGGCTGTACTTGCTCCCACCCCCACCCTCAAATGAGGGTGGGCTGCACTTGGGCTGGCTGTACTTGCTCCCACCCCCACCCTCATTTGAGGGTGGGGGTGGGAGCAAGCTGCCCGACCAAGTGCCGCACTTGTCCGGTCGTACTTGCTCCCACCCCCACCCTCATTTGAGGGTGGGAGTGGGAGTAGCAGCAGCCGCCAAGTGGCCGCACTTGGTCGGGTCAGTACTTGCTCCCACCCCTCAAATGAGGGTGGGGTGGGAGCATAGCCGCCCAAGTGCCGCACTTGGCCGGGTCAGTACTTGCTCCGCACTTGGCCGGGCTGTACTTGCTCCCACACCCACCCTCATTTGAGGGTGGGGGTGGGAGCAGATGACCGACCAAGTGCAACACTTGGCTAGCTGTACTTGCTCCCACCCCCACCCTCACCACCCTCAGCAGCACTTGGCTGGCTGTACTTGCTCCCACCCCCACCCTCATTTGAAGGCAACACTTGGCTAGCTGTACTTGCTCCCACCCCCACCCTCACCACCCTCAGCAACACTTGGATGGCTGTACTTGCTCCCACCCCCACCCTCATTTGAGGGTGGGGGTGGGACAAGTCAACTGACCAAGTGCAAAGACTTGGCTGGTCGTACTTGCTCCCACACCCACCCTCATTTGAGGGTGGTGGTGGGAGCAAGTACGACCGACCAAGTGCGGCTCCCACCCCAGTAGGCACTTGGTCGGGTCAGACTTGCTCCCATCTGGCCAGTACTTGCTCCCCACACCCACCCTCATTTGAGGGTGGGGGTGGGAGCAAGTACGACTCAAGTGCGGCTCCCACCCCCACGAAGACTTGGTCGGTCGTACTTGCTCCCACACCCACCCTCATTTGAGGGTGGGGGTGGGAGCAAGTACAACCGCCCAAGTGCATCTCCCACCCCCAGAGACTTGGTCGGGCGATTGTGCTTCCCACCCCCCACCCTCAAATGAGGGTGCGGGTGGGAGCAAGTATAGCCAGCTAAGTGCAAGACTTGGCCGGATGTGCTTGCTCCCACCCCCACCCTCATGCACTTGGTCAGACACTTGCTCCCACCCCCACCCTCATTTGAGGGTGGGGGTGGGAGAAAGTACAGCCAATTAGTGTAAGACTTGGTCGGGCTTGTACTTGCTCCCACCCCCACCCTCAAATGAGGGTGGGGGTGGGAGCAAGTACAACCAGCCAAGTGCATGAGGGTGGGGGTGGGAGCAAGTACATCCAGCCAAGTGCAGCACTTGGTCGGGTACTTGCTCCCACCCCCACCCTCATGCACTTGGTTGGCAGTACTTGCTCCCACCCTCATTTGAGGATGGGGGTGGGAGCAAGTACAGCCAGCCAAGTGCATTTGAGGGTGGGGGTGGGAGCAAGTACGACCCGAGTCAAGTGTTGCTCCCACCCCCGAGGATGGGGGTGGGAGCAAGTACGACAGCCAAGTGCAAAGACTTGGTCGGTCGTACTTGCTCCCACCCCCATCCTCGGGGTGGGAGCAAGCATCGCACTTGGTCGGGTCGTACTTGCTCCCACCCCCACCCTCATTTGAGGGTGGGGGTGGGAGGTGGGAGCAAGTACAGCCAGCCAAGTGCGACTTGGCCGGGCCGTACTTGCTCCCACCCCCACCCTCCCACCCCCCACCCTCAAATGAGGGTGGGGGTGGGAGCAAGTACAACCAACCAAGTGCAAGACTTGGTCGGGCCGTGCTTCTCCCACCCCCACCCTCAAATGAGGGTGGGGGTGGGAGCAAGTGCCTGACCCAGCCAAGTGGCTCGTGGCTCATGACCTGCTCCCACCCGCACCCTCATTGGTGGGAGCAGACATGCACCTGGCCAAGCCGCATTTATGGGTCAGATGTGCTTCCCCACCCGCACCCTCATTTGAGGGTGCGGGTGGGAGCAAGTACAGCCATGAGGGTGCGGGTGGGAGCAAGTACAGCAACCAGGCCAAGCATTTGGCTTGGGCCGTAGCTTGCTCCCACCCCCACCCTCAAATGAGGGTGCGGGTGGGAGCAAGTACATCCAACCAAGTGTTTGAATCGCTTCCATGGTCATGAGCTTGCTCCCACCCGCACCCTCAAATGAGGGTGCGGGTGGGAGCAAGTACGCCAGTCAAGTGCAAGACTTGGTCGGTCAGTACTTGCTCCCACCAATGAGGGTGGGGGTGGGAGCAAGTACGACACGACCAAGTGCAAGACTTAGTCGGGCCGGACTAGCTCCCACCCGCACCCTCATTTGAGGGTGCGGGTGGGAGCAAGTACAGCCATGAGGGTGCGGGTGGGAGGCAAAGTACGACCCAGAAGCCAGTATTTGCATCGGGCTGTGTTGCTCCCACCCCCACCCTCAAATGAGGGTGCGGGTGGGAGCAAGTACATCCAGCCAAGTGTTTGAATCGTTTCTATGGAAGATGTTTATTTAATAATAAAAGTGTAATGTATATTTTGATGTTTACAATATATGAATAGGATGGAGCATTCCGCTATTTTGGAGTCTAAACAAAGTTCAATAAGAGAAAAAATTCATTTGATTGAAAACTCTTTTGGGCTTTCAAAGGCTTTCACAACATTTGTGAAATACCAATCTGGTTCCACTGCAAGAAAAAGAGATATGTATGTTCTTTTTTACTTTGTCAAGATTTTTTTATGACTATTTCTATTGAGTTTTTGTAATCATTTACTATTTTAAATTGTTTTAAAATATGTCATTAAGAAGAAAAATACAAGAGTATTAAAGATCCCTTGCTATGCATCTATGTATTGATAGATGAAGAAAATTCCCTTCTACAATTAATAGCATTAAAATTATCATTTATTTTTGCAGTATTTTGTGAACGTGCCTTTATTTGCTCTTGGCGTTGAAGTAGAACATTATCAGAGAACAGGGCCTCAATTCAAATAAAAAACTAAAATCACAACAATACCAAGTGTCTGACATTGTTGTGATTTTAGTTTTCTCTTCGAATTGAGGAATTATCCCGTTCTCTTTGATAATGTTCTACCTTAGGCAAAGAGCCAAAAAGGTCGCCTGTGGCACGTTCCACAAAATACTGCAAAAAAAAAAATGATAATTTTAATGCTATTAATCGTAGAAGGGAATTTTCTTCATCTATCAAGACATAAATGCATAGCAAGGGATCTTTAATACTCTTGCATTTTTCTTTCTTAATGACATATTTTAAAACAATTTAAAATAGCAAATGATTACAAAAACTCTATGGCAACAGTTATAAAAAAATCTTGGCAAAGTAAAAAAGAACATACATATCTCTTTTTCTTGCAGTGGAACCGGATTGGTATTTCACAAATGTTGTGAAAGCATTTGAAAGCCCAAAAGAGTTTTCAATCAAATGAATTTCTTCTCTTATTGAACTTTGTTTAGACTCCAAAATAACGGAATGCTCCATCCTATTCATATATTGTAAACATCAAAATATACATTACACTTTTATTATTAAATAAACATCTTCCATAGAAATGATTCATATAATCTATGATCTCTTAAATTTTAAAATTCATTGTTTTTTTAGCTTTTTATCTTATATATATTTTAACAAATCATTTTTATTAATATTAAACAATATTTCAAGTATCAAATTTAACCATATATCTTCAAATTATATAATATACAGTATATGGTAAGATTTGTTTTTAGTATATGATCCTCGTTCCATACTAGATATATATAGAACGTAAGATATTTTTACAGGAAGCATGTAAATAGGGGCAGATCCCCGCAGATCCCCTTCCTGTGACAGGTTTAATGACATGATGTCTCAAAAAGTAAAGAAGTGGTATTCTAATATTGAGATCAATAGCAAAAGGAAAAAAAAGTAAGGAAGTTGTATTATCATATTAAGATCAATAAGGAAGTGATTTTTCTTTTATTGAAATAAGATAGAAAAAGGAGAACAAAATGTTAAAAGATTATGCTCGAGAACATTGGAAAACTCAACAAAGAAAATTATAATGGTTAATATTCAGGGATTTTTTCAAGAAATCACGTCTTTCTATTAATGCATCTGTTAATGCCTTGTGCGGTTCTTATATTTTTGAGAATGAGACAAAAGTAAACAAGTTGATTATGACGTATTGCCTCTATTAAAGTAGATTTCACATCAAGGACACAATCCACTAGACTCTTTATAAAAGAGTTGTTTAAAGACCCTAGAAGAAAGTATTCTATTTTAATAATGTTGATTGTGAATTATTCTGGTTCATTTTTTAAATAATTGAGTTGAAGTTAAACTTCGCATAAATTAGAAACTATAAAATTTTTTTATGGAAACAATTATAATTCTTTTTTGAAGTTATATCAGTTTTTTGGAGTTTGTTTCTCCTCCTTCCTCGTATTTAGCTTTTTATTTTTTTGGAGTTTGATTCTCCTCTTTTGCATTTAGCTTCATATTTTTTATGAGGTATTAATGTTAATAAATTTTGAAAACATAATTACATTATGAAGGCCATTACCATCATTTTTTTTTTTTTAAATAAAATTAAAAAATAATTAATTGTTTATTATTTTTTTACATAAAAAAATGATTATATTTATAGTCCTTTTTTACTACAAAGCAGAGTTCAAATCTTAGGGCTTCCCCTATCACCCCTGTTCCATCCCCTATTTCGTTCTACCTCTTTGTTTACCTCTGCCAGTCATATTGGTATAGTTAGGTTGACCTACATTCAACGGATTTAGGTTAGACTACTATTGCAAACAAGCATGCCCCCAAGGTCTCTTCGTGGTAAGTGCTAGAACTTACCAATCCACCCTTGTTTCACATTATTTATTTTAGATAGTAAAAAATTTTATTATTAAGATATATAATAATAAATATATATCTAAACAAACTAAGTAGTTGTATTATAATAACATTTTTCTAATTTTTTGAAAATATATTATAATAAAGATTTGAATCTCGGTTTTACTTTTGTTTATTATTATTTTAATCTTAAATTTTGCATTTAGTAATTTATACATATCTTTTTAATTTCAATATTTATTTAAATATTTAAATTAAATTTTTTAACCTATATTAAATATCTTTTTGAAAAAAAAAATCTTCTATATACCTTTTATCCATTTATATTTAATAATTAAAATTAATATTATTTATTTATTCATTTGTTGAATAAAAATGATTTGTGCTAGGGTTCCTCACCCTTCATAATTTACAACTCTCTCCTCTCGAGCTTTAGATTTTATAATCAGCTTTTAATTCTCATCTCAATATTCAATAAAATAAAGAAATATTCATCACGAAAAAAAAGATATTCAATCCAAAATCTGTGAAATCTTTGAATGTTGATTGAAGTTTCTATGATATGTGAAAAGAAATTTGTAAGCTTAAATAAAGTAAAGTGGAATTTTGATTTTCTCAAACTGTTGTGTGAGAAAATTTGTAAAAATTAAAAGGTAAGTGGAATTTAAAATTTGTGATGTCATTTATTATATGGGATTTTTATGGAATATTTTTATATTATATATTGTTATTTAATACCTAAATTTTGGTATATAATTTTATTCTTTAGGATTTGAATCTTAGATCTCTTATTTACAATTTTAAAGTTTTCACTTTTAAATTCATCCAAAATATGAATTATTTGTTGAAAATTAAATAGTTCGTGTAAAGTTTCTAGAATGCCTATGAATTCATCAATGCAAATTTATTAATAAAATTATAATATTATAATTTTTCTATGAAGTTCTATGCTTTTGGAGCTAATTTTAACATATTTGTTTTAGTTTTTAGCCTTGCTTACCTTTGGTGTGGTCTAACTTTTCTAGGCTAACATTTTGTATAACTAGGTATTTTAAACATTTACTAATTTGGGTATAATGTCATTTGTATATCATGTATACATACAAAAAATTATGCTTTACAATTGTTCTTTGGTCATTATACTGGAAGTAGGTGATATGGATAGGGTTGTCCATTCCCTTGTTTTGCAATCTTAGTAGGATTGTATGGGTGAAAAATATTTCTAAAAGGTATCACATGAACAATTATGATGCTAAAGATAAATCTAAAGTTTTTATAATACATAGTTCAATTGATTATCTACTAAAGTATTAATTGGCAATGTTTTAATTTTTGGAATTTTGATTCTCTAAGCCAAAATTGTCATTGATGTCAAGAAATGTAGTTAAAATTAATATCAAGGTTTTTGTCAAGGAAAGAAGTTGTCAAAGTTGCTATTTTATATCCAGGAAGAAGGTCAAAGGTTAAGAGTTTCAATGCAAAGTAAAACAAGGGTTTAAAAATTAAACCTTACAATTATAATTTATAAAATTTAAATTATTTTGAATTTAAAATATTTATAAATTATAATGCTAACATCATCAAATTTAATTTAAGCACTTTGCATTTATTATAAAGTGTTTAAATGCATTGCCATCATTAAAACAAGGAAGTGCCGACATTTGAAGAAAATACATGGTTGTGTATAAAATGTGGCCTCAAAGACATTGCAAATTTTATCCCTCGATCGAATAATTATTGCGCTAAGGTAAAAGATATTCGTTTGCATTTTTGAAAGGATTCATTGAGGAAGAAGATGAAAATTATTTTCGTCTTTAGCATCAAATATAAAGTGGAACGGTTGGAGTCTTCGAAGCACATTGGACATGGTGGTCCAAGTGGCAAAGTGTAGATGTTTGGAGGAAGCAAGTGTTGTGTTCAAAATTCGTGATGGTGAGCGTCAAAGGGAAACGTTTTTCATACATTTTCATTGAGCGCAAAAGCTAAGGAGGATAAAGAGCCTTGTGGCTCTTAAACGTGCCCATATAGCACGTGATCATGGAGCCCACAGTAGGTTACTTATGAAAGTAGAGGTAACGGGGTCGCAACTTGTCGGTGGCCAAGGTAAAATATTTTTAATTAATTTTATTGCTAAAGCTTTCAATACAAGGTGTTTGGAGGTATAAGGTTTTCTTGTAAAATTATGTAAAGATTTTTTGGTGAATAACATTGGTATTTGAAGGTATTACTTGGAGTAATAAGAAAGCTTTGGTATTTAATATTTTTAATAAAGTATTAACTTATTATATTATAAATATTGAAGGGTTAAGACTTTTTGAGTGGTTTTTGATCTTTAAAGGGTTTGTGTTAATGAAGAACACAAGCTTATACTGAGAAGGGGGGTGAACAGTATAAGACCACCTTTTACTTTTCTTTTCAATTCAATATTATGTAATGTATAAATAGCAGTATCAATAGTAGTAATTAAAGCAATGCACAGAACACCATACACAATAGAGACACATTTTTTAACATGGTTCACCCAATGTGGGCTACCTCCATAGAGAAAATATTTCTTCTAAATATTTTTTAAATAATCTCGTGGTAATCCTTTCCAATTACAATGTTTATGGACCTTTGTCCAAATGAGATGTTGATCCCCTAAATCTCACGTTCATGGATCTCTTCCATAGGATATTTCTTTCCCCTTCAACTCTTGCTAGTGATATTCTAGAAGACTCTATCTCTTTGTTACATTGACTAGTGGATCTCTCTCCACTTGAAGACTCCTCAATCAGAAGATTTGTCTTCAATTGTCCTGGCTACTAGATCTCTATCCACTGAGACTCTGTCCTCTATACTATGTCACCTCCAAAGCTTTGTCAATAGGTTCACTCAGAAACTTCTTAAATCTACTCAATAGGTTCACTCAGAACTTGCTCAAACCTGCTCAATATGTCCACATAAAACCTGCTCAAATCTGCTCAACAGGTCCACACAGAACCTAATCAAATATGCTTAATAGGTTCACTCAGAACCTGCTCAAATCTTCTCAAGATGTCCACTCAGAACCTATCCAAATCTACTCAACAAGCTCACTCAAAACTTGTCCAAATCTACTCAATAAGTCCTATCTAGGACTTTCTTTGATAAACTTATGGTAATGGCTAGTGAGACCTAGAAATCCATAGGGGTTAGGGGATCCTAAGTTAGAATGATTATGAATTTCCAAATTTTGATGATTTTTATGTTTGATGTATTAGAAATTTATCCTTAAGTAACCTAGACATTAAAATGTGTTCACTCATATTATTGGGTTAAATATTTTTACCTCATACCTTATTTCATCCTTTAACCTAATGATAAAACTACCTCTAAAAGAGGCACCAATAAAATCTTATGTCATGCTTGAAAATGTTTTGAATTATTTTTATACTCTTTGATAAAGTATGTTTGATTAAATATGGTTAAATTTCCTCTATATTTTTCATGTACATTGGGCCTAAAAATGGTAATCAAATTCCTATAGAATTCATATAATATAAGCATATCAAGACTTTGTTTTAGAACAATTGATACCATAAGATTAATTTGTGGTGAAGGTTAATGAAAATATAAGCACCTTCTAACTATTGATTCAAATAAAAATATTCTCTGTATCTAGCATGCCCAACTAGTTGGGTTCTCTCCATCAAATTTTTAAAATACAATTTCAATGTACCTTGTGGCATGAGTAGAGTATACTAACTTTCCATAATGTCTTGTCAATCCCTAGTGTGTTGTTTAGAGATAGAGCCTTGTCTATTTGAGCATTGGTGAAAATAGTTTACTATCCATTGTGTTGTCTTGATTGTTGAAATAGCTTAAATGTAATAGAGATATTGGTATCTTGGGTATCAAGTTAGTAGGATGGATTAAATACCATCTTTTTTTTGTCAAGCTTATACTATTTACACAAGGTCA
The DNA here is from genome assembly GCA_028583015.1 of Wollemia nobilis. NCBI lineage: Eukaryota > Viridiplantae > Streptophyta > Pinopsida > Araucariales > Araucariaceae > Wollemia > Wollemia nobilis. The sequence goes on along the minus strand of JAQPPZ010000212.1, from coordinate 24,718 downwards.
ACCAATAAAATTCATTGATTATTTCTTGTATTTTTTTTATTTTTTACGGGATTTATCAATGGAAATATCCTATAATCTTCATCTTATTATTAATACAAGTCACCTAAGTGTGCTAAAATGGCTATGAATGTTATATATATATATATATATATATATATATATATATATATATATATATATATATATATATATATATATATATAATGTGTGTGTGTGTGTGTGAGAGAGAGAGAGGAGAGAAGGGGATAATAATGGACAATGCTTAAAAATCATAGTTTTTGTCATGTAACAAATTATTAAAAGGTCTATAAATTAGTCAATTTTTATGTTGAGAAGATCATAATGGAATGCATATTAACATAACTATTTCTTATACCTACAACACTTCTATTCATGCATGGGTCTAGATGCATGAGGGTTTTGTTTTATTATAGATGCATGAGGGTTAACCCTTATCAAATCTAATCGATTGAGATAATGTCACTTGATTCAAAGAGTTTACACAGGTTTTCATGAGGGGTCCTTGTCCCCTCTTACTGAGTGGTTTTTGAACCTTGGACCTATCAAAGAGAGGGAAAACACTTTACCACTATAGTAAGCTTGTAGCTATTAATTATTATTTTTTAATTCATGGTTCTTATTCAATTTTATTTGTAAATAAATATTACATTTCTTTTAATAAAATATGTGTGGCTTCTATTGAGGGCCACTCACATTACAAAACAAACATTAAATTTATCTCATTACATTTATATAACATTAATTAAATCATATGCAACCTTCCTTTCTAACAAAAAACTCTTCATCTACGTATTTTATCAAAGAGATTTGCCATATTCATCATTGCTAAGTTTCCACAATCAACTCCTTTCTATCAATTCATATAGATGCCTTTCAAAATTAAAATTTTGTCAAGATAAAATTCAACACCATGAATGGCTAAGATATTTGCTACCCATTTTTTTATATCTATGAATATAAATATATTGTCTACCTTTTTTTAGGTGTTATTCATGCCCTTAATATTTCAAGATATTATTTTCATTATTTTTTTTTAGCTTCACTTCTTGTTAACACTTGTGATATTAGCTTTTGTTTTACCATATCAATATCCCTCTAGATTTCTTTTTCTCTTTGTTTTTACTTCTTAGGTATTTCTCCCTAATTTCATTTCCACCAATACTTTCATCTTCATTCATATTTTAATATTCTCACACTAATCAAAGTAAGACTTAGCATATATAGGTTTTTCTTGTTGTGCAAGATTTGTAAAGCAAAGAATAACCTCCAAAAACACATTTTTTTATATTGCCTTGAAAAACCTAAAGTGCAAGGACATTGTTCCAAATAAATTATCTTATTATTTTACCCTAACAACCCTAAATTGTTATAGAATTCCTCCATCCTCATTTATTTGCTCCTAAAACCCTAAAGTGTAAGGGATAACCTCCATACCACTTTAATTTTTATTACCAGGAGAGGATTCTATACTACTTGAGCAAAATGAACATGATTTATTTGGAAAGATAATGACCTCTTCTATACTATTTGTGTTTGTATTTTCCTCCACATTTACCATTGCACCTTTAATTCCTTTTAAAATTAAACATACATATTATACTTTCTCATCCCTTATATCATTCTTTGTTTCTTCTAAATATTTATCCAAGTGAGTTATGGTGGCCTTTTCCATAATATGTTGTATATAGGTTTTATTTTGCCCCTTCTTTAGGAGTGGAATATCCTTGATCTGATCGAAATTCTATTAATGTATGGTTTTCTTGCTTCACCTTGAAGTTTTTCGTATGCCTAATTGTTTTGTCTCTTATTTCATATTTTTCATGTTGCAAACTCTTTCCAAGTGGTCAATTTCATAAAAATTACAAAAAAATATGATGTTTTGATAGTCCACTTGTTGATCCCATTATCTTGATTTAGATTTAATCTTAATGGATTGTGGTAAAGGTTTTAAACTATTCATATCAACACATATTCTAGTATATATAACATGTTTTTGTTCCACGATAATTAGTCCTTCCACGATGAATTGTCATAGGGTATTTATAATATTCTTTAAAACATCCTTATTGATAAGTTGATATAAAATTCTAAAAAGCCTAACCCAAATTGAAAGCTTGATAATAGTTTCACTTCTTATTTTACATATTAGGATAAAATCAAAATCTAAAGGATTCATGTGAAAAAATCTTGGTAACATGATAGAAAAGTTATTTTTTGAAAGTAATTATTGGATGTAAGGATGCCTTAGTTGGAAGTATGGATGCCCTAGTTAGTGATAAGAGGAATGATGAATATATGGCAAACCTTATCCAAGTAGTATATACTACACTAGAAATAATTATAGAGGATGAGATGATCATGCATGATATAATGGTTCATAAAAGCAGAGGCTTAATATGTATTTTCCATGGACATTGGCTAGGTTATTTAAAATTAGATAAAGCAAAGTGAGGATTGAATTCAAATTACTCCATGACTTTTCTTCTAAAATAAGTTTTTGTAGTTATTTTCTCTGGTTTTAAAATAAGGGATAAATAATGATTTGTGACCCTTGATTTAGGGGTAAAGATGAATTATATCTAACACTGTGGAGTGAGGCTTATGGTGTAGATTAAGCTTTTTAGACTTCCTTATCAACTCATCAATAAGGAGATGGTCATTTCTAGTAGATGATACAAATGGATTTTTTCGTTTTTTAGGAATGGAAAATCCTTGATTTTAATCTTTCACTATGATATGATCTCTTTTTTTAATATTGAGTTTTATATTATGCCAAAATTTTCTATTTCATTCTCCATAATTTTTACTTTGCAAACCCTTGCCATGTGTCTTTTCTCATAATATTTTCAATATCAAAATACAATATTTTTATAATCCACTTGTTGATCCCATTCTCTTGATTTTTAATCCTAATTGATTATGGTAAAGGTATTGAAATATTCATGGCAACATATTTTTGAGTGTATACAACATGCCTTATCTCTCTCCTTAGTAGTTTGGCCCTCCTAGATGAAATCCCATAGATTATTGTCTATATTATTCAAGAACTCCTTATTGATGAGATTTTTTGATAGATTGAAGGAGGGGTTTTGAAAGGGTCGCTAAACATTTTTAAAAAAATTCATTACAAAAGGAGAGGACCTCCAGAGGGATTGATGAGATGTCTCCCAAAAACATAAAGGGGGTGGGTAGAGACTAAACACTGAACAAAGGAAACCCTAGAAACCAAGGATGTCCTAAATATAATCTTAAGGGGGAATCCCAAAGAAAAAATTAAGTGGAGTAAGATAAAAAGAATGTATTAATATTAAGGGATTCTACTTGACCTTCTTTTTCATCATCGTCAAACATATTCTTGTACTCTTCCAAGACACTTACTAAAGGAAATCCTAGAAACCAAGGATTTCCTAGAGATAATCTTAAGGGGGAAGACCAAAACAAAAACTAAGTGGAGGAGAAAAATGATGCATTACTCTACATCACCAAGAGCAAGGAATTCTACTTGGACTTTTTTTTCATCATCGTTAAAATTATTCTTGTACTCTTCCAAGATGATAGTGGCTCATTGGATTAGAGAAAAGATCATTTTAGAAGCTCTATCCAGGGCACTAACTAGATTGTTGAGATATTTAATGTAACCTTTATTTATTATGAAAGGCACACATGACATTTATTGAGTGTAACTGGAAGGCATGGGAGAGCCACTTGGAGGAATTATCTTGCATGTAGAATGACCGCACATAGTTGGTATCATGCTTGATTCTCTAGCCTAGCAAGGGAGATTTTTCCACCTTATTCGATTCTTACTCAATGACAATTGGAGACTTCCTTTTCTTGCTCAATGATAATTGGAGACTTCATGATAGGTATCCAACTTAACAACTACTTTACCCTTGGGTTAAAAATATAGTATCTAGTTGACCTTAGGAGAGGAAGTCTTCTGAATAGATTCATTAATAACTTAAGTCTAGGGGTTCTCCCGATGGCTATGCTCAGGGATCTATGGATAAATTAAAGGGCTTCTCATGCACAGACTAAAATTTATCATGGCATTTTGGCATTCCTTCTAGAGAACATGCCTAAAAATGATGATATGATGGCTCTAATGAATAAGGAAGAATGAGGACCCTTTCTTGATATTTCTAAAAAATATCTCTATGGACCTATTTAGGTACTAAGGAATGTTGATGTTCTTTTACCCTCAAAGGTGATTTAAAAAAGCTAGATGAAAGCTTCAAATAATGGTCTTCAAGCCATCGTTGGTGAAATATCAAATAATAGGCACCATGACCTTATCCCATGGATTGGGGAGGGAATCCCTCATAATTATTTTCCTACCAATATTTTCTCCTCTATCCTTTAAGTACAATTTTATTCCACCCAAGGAGTGTCTTTCTCTTTGGATGATTTTACCTGTTAGGATTAAAGAATAAAACACAAACAATAAATAAACGTGAAAATAAAACATAGAAGAATACAATAATACAAGAGACATAGATTTACATGGTTCACCCAATATGGGCTATGTCTACAAAGAAAATAACCAAGCCTTTTATTCCATCTAAAAAAACGAAGGGATACAACCTACAATAGATTTATTTTAACTTCCTATCTGCTCTATCACCATAAATTACAATACGTGCACTCTCTCTCACTTATCCACCATGCAAAAATCTCTTTATAAAATAGAGTTACAATTTAGGAAAAAATTCTTGCCTAAAATATATCATTTGATTTGTGACCTAATAATAAATGGCTCAAATTTACAAAGGGAAAAAACATCTATTTTTGGCTTCGAGGGCAATGCCCCATTGGACCTCCTTGGTGGATAATATTAGGGGGGGTTTTTACCCCCTACACCACCTTTATGGAGTGGATACAAGTGTGGTTGAAAAAAAGACCTCCAAATTAATTAGGATCCACAACCAACAATCTCCCACTTGGAGACTGATCACAGTAACTCTACTACTACTGCATCTTTGGGACTATGCTTCAAATTTGGACCTAGAAATTTTCTCACCTTTACTATCATGCTTGAATACCAACTAAATTTGAGAAAAAAATTATTTTCTCCTTGGTTACTACCTTTGTTAACATGTTTGCAGAAATTTGGCTAGTGTGTATCTTTTCTAGCTTCAATTGTTCATCTTCAAAAACTGATCGTATGAAATGATACTTAGTCTGTATATGTTTAGTATTGGAATGGAATGTTGAGTTATTTGCAAGATGAATGATACTTTGAATATCACTATATAATATTCTATTCTCCTACTTCTTTTCTAATTCCTCTATAAACCTCTGTAACCAAATCATCTCTTTACTAGCCTCGGTAACAACAACATACTTTGATTCCATTATTGAAAGTGCAACAACATTTTGTAATTTTTAAATCCAACTTGCTGCAATTCCTCTTATAGTAAATACATATCCTATGTCATTCAATCTACCATCTATATCACCTACCATATATGCATTAAAATATCTCTATAAATAGTGTTAGTACCACCAAAATATAATACCTAAACCTACTCACAACTCCCACTGCATGTGCTATATCTAACCTTGTGCACACCATCACATACATCAAACTAGTAATTGTTTATAAATAAGGAACATTAAACATGTATTATATCTCCTCATGTATCTTAGGACACATATTTTTAGTCAATTTGAAATGATTGGCCAGAGGTGTACTAACAGGTTTTGCATCCTGCATATTAAATATTCTCAACACCTTCTCAATGTACGCACCTTGAGATAATGTTAATTTATAATTTTTCCTATCTCTTGTTATTCTTATACCAAGGATTTGCTTTGCAATGCCCAAATCCTTCATTGCAAATAAATTTGCTAATTTTATTTTGAACACATTTATATCCTACATGTTAGACCTTGCAACAAGAATTTCATCTATATACAATAACAAGATAATATAGTTACCATTATCTAATCTCTTAAAATAAACACAACGTTCAAAATAACATCTGATATAACCTTCTATCATAAACCTATTAAATTTTAGATACTATTGCCTTGGAGCTTGCTTTAGGCCATAAAAGCTCTTTTTCAACCTACATATTAATTCCTCCTTCCTTTTGACCTCATATTCGTGTGGTTGTTGCATATAAATCTCTTCCTCCAAATCCCCATGGAGAAAAGTTGTTTTTACATCTAATCGTTCAAGATGCCAATATTCTACAACCACTAGACTTAAAATAGTTCTAATTGAAGTCATTTTAACAAGAGAAGAAATTTTTTTATCATAATATATATCTTTCTTTTGTGCAAACCCCTTTACAAAAAGTCTAGCCTTATACCTCTTGTTACCTCCATATTATTCCTTTACCCTATAAACCAATTTATTCTTCAATGATCTCTTTACTATAGGAAATCGAACCAAATCCCACGTCTGGTTATGTATCAAAGAGTCCATATCCTCTTTCATGCCTTACTCCCACTTCTTTTTGGTTTCTACTTGCATTACTTATTCATATGTTTTTGGTTCACCAAAATCAATCAATAATACATAATACAATGGAGAGTAACGATCATAGAGTCTACTTAACTTGGTATATCTTCTAACAATACTTGCAGAAGTTTGAGGTGCTTGCTACTACTATTGTTGAATATTTTGATATTCTAGCACCTTTGGAGTTTCATTTTTTGTGATTTCATCAAGCACTATGCATGCTATGTTTAAATTTTCCTATTTATTTCTCTACAACTGATCTTTATACATGATCTTCTCATTGAGTACCACATCTCTACTCTTAATAATTTTGTGATTTTCATAATCCCAAGATTGATAACCAAAATCATTAACTCCATATCAAATGAAAGTACACTTATTAGACTTTACCTCAAGTTTTGTTCTATTTTATTTATCAATATGAACAAATGCTTCACAACTGAAAGTCTTCATAAATGAGTAGTTAACGAGTTTACCTATCCATACAACTTACAAAATACCACTATTCAAGGAACTTGAAGGTCCCCTATTTATCAAGTAAACCAAAGTATCCATAATATTTACCCAACTGGAAGGGTAATCCTGCATGTAATCTTATACACCTAGCATATTCTATAATTGTCTTATTCATCCCTTATGACACACCATTTTCTTGTGGTGTTCTTGGAACCGTGTTCACTCTAAGAATACCATGGTATGAACAATAAATATGAATCTCCTTTCTGCAATATTCTCCTCCATTATCTGATCTAAGCCACTTCAACTTATTTCCTATCTTATTCTCAACCACAACTTTCCAATTCTTAAACTCTATTTTATTGAGCAATTTATTGTGCAATTAATTTATTTGTGGATGCATGTTGAATATTTTTGAAAATTTATGAATGATTTATGGAATGAGATGAGAGGTTCATAACATAATTATTTGGAAATATTCATGTAATTGCCACTAAAATTCTAGAGGAAGGAAAGAAAACCAACATCTTTCATAATTTCTTCAACTAGTATGTCTAACTAGAGAACCTTAGGTTCAAACTTGTAATCCCCATCAACCATTGGCCACGAGGGAGAGAGCCAAAGGAGATTAGGGAAAGGGAAAATGAGCCTAACCATAATTTTCCTTTTCCCTCATCTCCTTTGATCCTCCTCCTCATGGCCAATGGTTGATGATGATTATAGATTTGAACCTAAGTTTCTCTAGTTAGACATATTAGTTGAAGAAAATTTGAAAGATATTGGTTTTCTCCCCTTCCTATAGAATTTTAGCAACCATGGCATGGATATTTCCAAAGAATTGGCCTAAACTTGGGATGATGGCATGGTTACAGAAAAATATCTTGGCTTCACAATAAATTTTGGTTTATTGGCAAAAATATTTGAGCTCCTTGATAATGGTAAAATCATCCAAAGAGAAAACACTCCTTGTCTAGCAAAATTTTGTACTTCAAGGATAGAGGAGAAAATATTGGTAGGAACAAAGGAAAATTTTTGAGGGATTCTCTCCCTAATCTATGGGATAAGTTTATGGTACATATTCTCTAATATTTCATCATCAACGACCCGAACACCATTCTCGAAAGCTTTCATCTATATTTTTAAATCACCTTTGAGGGGAAAAGAGCATCAAAATTTCTAAGTACCTCTTCAGGTCCATAGAGGGATCTATTATTAATTTCAAGAAAGGGTCCTTGTACTTTACTATTCATTAGGGTCTTCATATCATAATTTTAGGTATGTTCTCCAGAAGAAATCTCATAAGGCCATGATAAATTTTAGTCCATGTACAGGAAGCCCTTCGATTGACCTGTAAATACTTGAGCCTATCCACTAGGAGAACCCCTAGATTGAATTGAATTTGTTTAAAAGTAATCCTATCCTAAAGCCAACCAGATGCTATATTTGGAATCCAAGGGTAAATAAACTATTAAGTCAAAATCCCTTTGTTGATCCACCCATATAAAATTCCATACCGAGAAAAGGAAGACTCGAATTGTTATTGAGAAAGAACTAGATGAGGTTACAAACCCCCCATGCTAGGCTAGAGAATCAAGTGTGACATAAACTTTGTACATTCCTCTGCATGTAAGATATCTCCTTTGTGTAGCTCTTCCATGCCTTCCAGTTACACTCAATAGATTTCATGTGTGTCTTTCATCACCAAGAAAGGTTACATTCAAGAGGTCAACAATCTAGTTAGTGCCTTGGCTAGAGCTTATAGAATTTCATCTTGGAAGAGTGCAAGAATAAGTTTAACAATTATGAAAAATAAGGCCAAGCGAGATCCCTTTCTCTTCCTCCTCTCAATTGGTTTTTGTTGTGAACTTTCCCTATTAATATTGTATCTAGGACTCCCTTGGTTTATGGGATCTCCTTTGTTCAGTGTTTAGTCTTTACGCATCCCATTTATGTTTTTGGGATACAATCCCTCATGATCCCCTCTAGAGGTCCCCTCATTTTGTAATGGTTTTTTACAAAATATTTGGGGACCGTTTCAAATCCTCTTTCTTCAATCTATCAAAAAATATCATCAATAAGGAGGTCTTCAATAATATAGATAATACTCTACGAAATTTCATCTAGGAGAGATAAACTACTAAGGAGAGAGAAGGCATGTTGTATAAACTCAAAAATATGTTTTTGTGGATATTTCAATACCTTTACCATAATTTATTAGGATTAAAAATGAGTCAAGAGAATGATATCAATAAGTGGATTACAAAAATATTATATTTTGATATTGAAAATATTATGAGAACAAACACATGGCAAGGGATTGCAAAGTAAAAATGATGGAGAAAAATATGGAAATTTTTGGTATAATATAAAACTCAATATTAAACAAGGAGATCATATCATAGTAGAAGGTTCAAATAAAGGACTTTCCATTCCTAAAAAAATGAAAAAAAAATCCATTTGCATCATCTACTAGAAAAGGCCATCTCCTTATTGATGAGTTGATAAGGAAGTCCAAAAAGCTTAATCTACATCATAAACCTTTTAATAGTTTGTATCTCCACAAAATAATTCTCATTGCATAGTGTTAGATATAATGCATATTTACCCCGAAATAAATGGCCACAAATCATTATTTTATCCCTTATTTTAGAACTAGAGAAGAAAATTACAAAAACTTCTTTTAGAATAAAAGTCATGGAGTAATTTGAATTTAATCCCCACTATTGCTTGATCTAATTTTGAATAACCTAGTCAATGTCCATGGAACTTACATATTAAGCCTCTGCTTTTATGAACAATTATATCATGCTTGATCATCTCATTCTTGATAATCATTTCTAGTGTAGTATCTACTATTTGCATGATTGCCCTTGATAGTTGACAATGACAACTTTCAACCCCTATGGAAAGTATTCAAGTGGTAGAATTATGGAAATATGTTGAATATTTTCCATGTTATTCTAGCAGGATGAACTCCAAAATGTACTAGACACTCTCCATGTATCCTCATCAAGGTTTGGGGCTAGGTTGAGCCCTGAGCAGGGGTTCGAGGATGGTAGTCCCCAAAAAGTGAGGGTCTAGGGATGAAAGCCTCCAACAAAATTTGTAGGGTTCCTTAAGCTATTTTTAGACCCATATGGATTGTTTAGGGTTAAATATTTAAACACATGGTTTTTCACCCATGGTATTATAAAATCCATTATTGTGTTGTTATTTAATTGCACTTGCATAAATGTTTGAAAAGAGATGAGAGATGAATATTATTGTACTAGATATGGTTAACTGTATACAATAAGAAGATATTAATGTATTGGATTGTTTCCCATCATGGTTTCCCATGTGAAATACTATTTTATGTGTGTATTTGTTATCTTCTTCCTCATATTTCTTTTGATTCTATATTTACTACTTTTTAGATTTAGTTTATTGGGGCCTTTTTTTATTTTTTTTGGTATCAGAGCTAGGTTTTTTAGCTTTGTTAAAGGAGTTAGGGTTTCAACCTTATCTTATTTGGTATTGTTGAATGTATTGATAGAGACCATGGAAAAGTCACTAAAAGACAAACTAGGAACTTTGTATTAGATAAAGTCACTAGTAAATAAACTCTTTTTCTGGAAGAAGTTGTATTCGCTTTGGATGAATGATGGTGACTATGTAGCTAAACATCTAAATACTTTTAATATTACATTAAGGCAATTAAAATCTATTGAAGAAAAATGGATGGAGAGTAAAAGTGTATTATTTTACTTTTTTTATTACCTGATTCGTGGTATAACTTAGTTGTGGCTATCACTAATACTACTTCTACATTGAAAATAGAGGATATAGTAGGAAAATTTCTAAGGAAATGAGATAAAAATATTTTGAGGATTATCATCAGAAGGATATCTTGGTTGTAAGAGGTTGTTCTCAAGAAAGAAGTAAAAATAAATCAAGAGAAAGGAAATCAAGATCTAGGGTTAAATTTAATGCTCTAAAAAAAAGAAAATGTTGGAAGTGTGGTAAAATATGACATTATAAAAGAGACGACAAATTTAAAAAGGTTGATAATATCCAATCATCTGATGAAGGAACTTCTATAGAAACGAAGACCACAAATGAAGATTCAATGGACTAATTTGTAACTACAACATGCTCAAATGAATGTCATGATTCATGGTTTATTGAACTAGGTGTTTCTTTTCATATGAATCCTCATGGGAAGGGGTTTTATGAATATGAAAAGATAAATGGAGGTGAAGTCTTCTTGGGAGACAATTTGACATATAAAATAATAGGTCGAGGAAGAGTCAAGTTGAGGTTAAAATATGGAATAATTAAAACCCTTCCTGGTGTGCTGCATATTCTAGGTTTGGCAAGGAATATGATATCCATGAGTAATATGAATGACATGGGTGTGACTATGGTATTCAATAAGTATAGTTGCAATATTATTCATGAAGTCATTGTGATGGCAAAGGGAGTTCGTATAGGAACTTTTTCATACTTGAGGCTAGCACTGCATATATTAATTGCAATAAATATTTAGTTGTAGAGAAGAAGAATATGGTAGAAGTGGATTTGAGTATTCCTATGGCGAAGACAATGTTGTGGTATCAATGCATGGGGTATATTGGTGAGAAGGGACTTTAAACATTAAAAATGAAAGGTATGGTTAAAGGAATTTTTGATTTCTCATTAAATTTTGAATTTTGTGAGGACTAGATTTTTGAAAAGCAAACCTGAGTCAAGTTTCCTAGTAGTGCTACCAGTTCTGAAGGAATTTTGCATCCAATTAACAGTTTTGTATTTGGACCTACAAAAGTACAATAATTAGGTAAATCTATCTATTTTGTTACATTTATAAATGAATTTTCAAGAAAGACATGGGTATATTTTTTGTGGAACAATTTTAATATTTTCAATCAATTTAAAGAGCTTAAGGCTCTTGTAGAAAATTAGATAGAGAAAATATAAAGCATTTGAGGAGTGAAAATGGTGGTGAGTATTGCTCTAATGAATTTGAGCAGTTTTGCAAAGACCGTGGAATAGAAAAGAAAAAAATAAATTTTTATACTCTATAACATAATGGAGTTGCATAACGAATGAACAAAACATTTATGGATAAGGTGAGAAGCATGCTAAGTGATGCATGGTTAGAAAGAAAATTAATGGAAATTATGGGTAGAATTTGTGTTAACTACTTGTTACCTCATCAATAGATCTCTTACCTCAGATTTTGTGGACAAGACTCCACTTGAAGTGTGTATTGGTAAGAAACCCTCTCTAAGTCTATAAGGTTTTTCGGTTGTGATGATTATATGTATGTTCCAAAAGAGAAATGAAATAAGCTAGACTATAAATCTAAAAATTGCACATTTATGGGTTATAGTATTGGTGTTAAAGGATATAATTTGTGGAGCCCAAAAATAGAAGATTGTTTACATTCTTAATGTGATCTTTAGAGAAACAAAAGGGGTTCCAAAATAGGAAATGCAACCAAGCAAAGAACCTAAAATAGTTTAAGTAAAATTAGAACAAGAGGAAGAAACTATGGTAGAACCTAGTTCTATAGAAGAAGATGAAATTTAGAGAGAGTCTAAAAAGAAATATTTAGAGGAAGGAGGTGAGGAGGAAGCTAAAGATGTAGAAATTGGAACTCCAAGTTTGAGAAGATCGGATCAAGTGAGAAGACTCCCAGAAAGGTATAGCCCTTCAAATATTTGCTATGCATTTAATATATCAGTTACTAATGAAGAACCCAATACAATAAAGGAATCATTTTAATCAAGTGAGAATAAGTCTTAGAAAAGGGCTATGGAGGAAGAAATAGAGTCCTTGGATAAAAATAATATGTGGGACTTGATGAAATTACCCACTGGAAGAATACTAATTTGTTGTAAGTGGGTATTAAATAATTTCAATGTAGAAGGAATGTTGGAGAAGTACAAGGCTCGTTTGGTAGCAAAAGATTTTTCTCAAATTGAGAGAATTGACTTTGGTGAGATTTTTTTGCCTATGGCTAAACTAACTTCAATTAGATTTATATTGGCTATTTCTGTTGCTTTTGATCTTGAAATATAATAGATGGATGTAAAGACAACATTTATCCATGGTGAACTTGATGAATACATATATATGTCAAAACCAAAATACTTTAGGGTAAAAATTAAGGAGGACTTGGTACGCAAGTTGAAAATTATCTTTACGGCTTGAAGCAATCTCTAAGAATGTGGAACCAAAAATTTTATAGGTTTGTTTTGACACTTGGGCTTGGATAAAGTAAAGTAGATTCATGTGTGTATTTAAACAAGAAGGTAAAAATTTTGTTATCATTGTTTTGTATGTGGATGACATGTTGTTAATTTGTAACAATAAGGAGATTATAAAGTTACTAAAATCCTAGTTATCTTCTAAATTTGACATGAATGATTTGGGTGCTACAAAATTTATTTTTGGTATGGAAATAATAAGGGATCATGCAAATAGGAAGTTGTGGTTAAATCAAAGGAAATATATTGATTTAATACTATAGAAATTTAGGATGCATGATTGTAAACCAGTATGTACTCCATATCCAATTGGTCAAAAGTTATCTACTAAACAATGTCCTAAAATATATGAGAAATTTGAATAAATGCATCGTGTTCCTTATGCTAGTGCTATTGGTCGTATTGTGTACGCAATGGTCTATACTATACCTGATATTACACATATAGGGGGAGTAGTTAGCAAATATATGTCATATCCAGGAAAGGAACATTGGACTGCTATGAAGAGGATCTTTAGATACTTCCATGGAACTTCAAACTATTATATATGTTATTAAGAAAAATCTAGAGATAGTAATATTGTAAATTTACAAGATTTTGTGGATGTTCATTGGATTGGATATCTGGACAAGAGAAGATCCATGAGTTCTTAGTGGGAGAATTTTGGAAAAATATTCAATATTTTCCATGTTATTATAGGAGGGTTAAATCTAAAAGGTACTGGACACTCTCCATGTATCCTCATCGAGGTTCAAGGCTGGGTTAGACCCTGAGCAAGGGTTTGGGGATGGTAGTCCCTAAAAAGTGGGGGTATAATGGAGGTAGACCCCAATAATAGTTTTAGGTTTTCTTAAGCTATTTTTATGCCTATTTGGGCTATTTAGGGTTAAATATTTGAACCCATAGTTTTTTGCCCATGGTAGTGTAAAATTCATTCTTATGTTGTTATTTAATTACACTTGCATAAAGGTTTGAATAGAGATGAGAGATGAATATTATTGTATTGGGGATGGTTAAATTTATACAATAAAGAAATATTATTATGTTCAGTTTTTTCTCGTAAAGGATTCTCAGGTGAAATATTGTGTTATGTGTATATTTGTTATCTTCTTTTTCATTTTTCCTTTGATTTTGTATTTACTATTTTTCTAGATTTAGTTTATTGGGGTCTTTTGCTCTTCATTTGTTATGTAGATGTGTACAAGAGGACAAAATATTTGACATCCTTTGGGTATATCATGATGAATACTTTTAAGTATATTTAGCCAAGAGAACCATCAACAATGACCTCAGTGCTAGATATTATTGACCCTCACTTCATAGGGATGCAAGCAAGCATGTTAAATATTGTGATTAGTGCAAAGGAATGAGAAGACAACTATTTCAAATGAGATGTCTCTCTAGACTCATGTGATCCTTAAACTATTTGAAAAATGGGTCTCAACTTCATTGGTCTGGTGGACCCAAATAAATATGGGAATTAGACTATATTGGTTTCTATTGATTATCTTATAAATTTAGTGAAGGATTAAATCCCAGCACATACCCATGAAGACGAGGTTGTTAATTTTTTATATGGATTATTTTTTTTTAGCAATTCAATGCCCCTTGAGATATTTTTTTAGACCAAGGACCATAATTTTCTAAGGTTATTAAGATGTTCATAAAGAAATATTAGATAAAGCATTAAAAGGTATCTCCATATCATCCTTAGTCAAATGGGTAGGTAGAAGTTATCAACCATAAATTAGAGAACATCATAACAAAGACAGTTGCCTCAAATTTTAGAGATTGGAAAAAATGGTTGTTTGACGTCATGCGGTCATATAATACCTCATGAAAATCTACAACATATTTCACTTCCTAGAAACTCATTTAAGGAAAGAATCCAATATTTCCTATCAAGACTGAATCTCTATATGAAAAAATAACTTTTGGAAGCCCATGCAATTGAACTATTTCCTTGGAAAACTTATTAGCAATAGTAGGTGCATAATTCCATATATTTCCTAGTATAAAATGTGTAACTTTGGTCAATTTTTCTACCACCACAAGTATGGTGTCATGCTGAAATCTACTTTTCGGTAGACCGACAACAACATCCATGGAAATAACCTACCAATTTTTGGTGGGGATAGCATGTGGGTACAAATTTTCTATTGATTTCAAATGTTCAACCTTTACCTTTTGACATTCCAAACACCTAACCATAAAATTATTGATTCCCTCTTCATTCCCAACCAATAAAAGACTTTCCCTAAATTTTCATGCACAATGAGCCTCTTTTAGAATAGCATCCCTTAATACACTTGCATCTAGAATAACAAATCTATCCTTAAAATACAATAGACCAATTCTAATTCCAAAATTTTTGTCCTTTTCAGGTTCAAAACTCAACCCGTGCTAGACATTTATCATAGTAATTATTCCTATATTGATGCTTTTTGACTTGATCAATTTAGTCATAATGGCATTGAGACTTACTAGTTATGTGCCCTCTTCTACTCAAGGCATATATTATCTTATTTTCCTTACCCTTAATATATTCAATACCAAAATCATATTCTTTTAGGAATGCCATCTATCAATGTTTCCTGGTATTCAATAAATATTGCATAAAGATGCATCTCAGACTTTGGTGATCTATCTTTCGTTCAAAGGCTTTTCCAAAAAATAATATCTCTAAATTTTGAGTGCATGTACAACCACTACCAATTCCAAGTCATGAGGAACAAGATTTCAATATTCATATATGAATATTGTCTCATCTTGTGTTAGGACTCCTCCTAATCATTCAATAGAAGGATTAGTACAAGCCATAAATTTTCTTAAAGGGTCAGGCATCTTAAGTATTAGAGCACCTATCAATTTTTCCTTTAGAATATTGAAGGCTTTATCGCACTAGCTTTTCCATTTGAATTCCTTCTCTTTTATTTGTAGTTTTATGATACAAAGGGCAATTTGTAAAAAATTCCTTCCAAAATACATGTAATAACTTGCCATACCCATAAAACTATGTATTTTAGTTACACTAGTGGGTGTAGGCCAATTAATGATAACTACAAATTTCTAAGGGTCTACAATGATTGCATCAGTAGAGATCACATGCCTCAAACTGTACCTAAGGGGTATAAAACTCACATTTTGATAATTTTCCACACAGTTGATTTCTCTTGAATACCTCAAGTACAATCCTCATATGTTGATCGTGTTTCTCTTTAGTCTAGAAATAAATCAATGTATCATCCAAAAATATAAGTACAAAATAATATAGCTATTCCAAAAAAACTATTCATAAGGTTCATGAAGGCAAATAGGCATTTTTATATCCAAAAGGTAAAATTATGAGTTCATAGCATCCATATCTTGTTCTAAATGTAGTTTTTTTAGTATCCACAATCAACAATAACATGATCCGAGGTTAATTTTTGAGAAAATGGTGGCTTCCTTTTTTTGGTTAATTAGATCATCAATCCTAGGTAATATCTACTTTTAATAGTGACTTTATTCAACATTCGGTAGTCAATACATAAACTTAAGGAGCCAAAAATATTTTAAATAAATATAATTGAGGCACCCCAGAGTGATACACTAGGTTTAATTAGTTCCTTTTCTAACAAGTCTTGAAGTTGTATATTTAGCTCCTACAAATCAATTGAGGTCGTCTAGTAAGGTGATTTAGTGATAGGTATATACCCAAGTAATATTTGCATGGAGGAATCAAATTCTTGCTAAGGTAGAAGGCTCGAAAAGTCTTCAGGGAATGCATCCTTAAATTCATTTCATATAGAATATTTTTAAAAAATATTTGAATTTACTTCAATCTCTCCCCTTTTCATTGCCTTTCTAACTTGCAAGGGAGACAACAAATGTGGTCTAAAAGAGTTGTGATTGGACCCTAATATATTGATTGGATTTATCAGTGAATTCTAACCATATTTCTTCAAAATTAAGAAAGAATTTATGAGCTTTTAGCCAATCCATCCCAAGTATAATATCAAAGGTGTGCAAGGGAACTACATATAGGTGTTAATTGGTCTTACTCTTTGATAGGGTTATATGGGGGTCAAATAGACACTAATTAATAGAATAGGTTTGTCCTTACTCATATGCTTCTTTCCACCCATTTACCAAAAGTCCAATCCTTTTTTGTATATCCCTAATTATGGTAGTGGAAATAAAACTATTTGTTACACCACTTTCAATCAAAATATATACATTACAACTTTACCTCCAAATGTTTAAGAGTAGCTTGCCCTTCTCATATTGAGGCTCTAGATATTGTACATATTTCATGGGGTTGTTCTCTAGGTGCTTCCTTTTTATTGATTCTTTGAGGGTATTTGTTAGCAAAATGTGGCTCTTCAAAAATAAAGCAACCCATATTTGATGCTCGTAATTTTTATTTCCTGTCTTCATTAGTTCTCATAGGTTCCAAATAACTCTTCTCTATAAAGTTATTATCTAAATTATTTGGTTTTATTCCCTAATTTTCTTTGGTCTTTTTTATTCCCTTCTTGAGTCTTGGTCTCATTTATTGTTTTTCCTTATTTATTTTACCTTTTGATTCTTTCTTAACAACAATTTCTATCATCCTCTATTGCAACTCCATCCTTTCTACTAATAACTTAATCATGGATATAAATTTTTCCAACTACCCTTGAAAAAATTTGACTATAGATGCAAGGTCCTCCATCACTTCTTGACCATGTCAAGAGCTATGTTAGGATTGATTTTTTGGTCTTCCTTAAATTTATCTAAGGTTAAGTTTTATTTACGAAAGTCCTTGGGCCTTATAACCTAGGAATATTGCAACATAGTCTTTGATACCAACTTAACAACCCATTTCTGACTCATCAATTGTACAACCTAGTCTAGCTCACTGGTTCATAAAAGTAAAAATGTTCTCTAGTTTCATTGAATAGACATGATCCAAAGTAAATATTTTGAGTTAACTAAACTTTAATGATCATACAATATTTAATCAGTACGAGGTATAGACAACCACTTTCAGGTTAAGGTCACTATAGATGACCTCCAAGTGGATGAGATTGACCAAATATCATATATGGTGAGTGGTTCCTCCATTCCCATCCTCTAGCTTGGTATGGATCATAGAACCATAAATACGGGTTATCCTCTAAGTCCCATAATAGTAAGATAGGATGCTTACCTCTCCTACCCTATCTTTGTTTTTCCAAGCAAGGTTTTTTTTAACATATATACCTAGTACTTAGTTGATTGTCCATTACTATGGATTCAAATAAGGCCATGTTATTTCTCTGGTTCTAGACCTGGTCTCACTTATCTAGTTATGAATAACGAGTTATCTCATTCCAACTATCATGAGTTTGTCTATCTCCTTTTGTCATGCTAGATTACTCCTATTCATAAATTGTACATGGAGCCATCAGTATTCTTCTCACTCAATGGCCTAGAAATATATCCCATACCATCCCTCCTTACCTATTTTTCCTAACCTATCTCATAAAAATGACCATTCTTGAATCACAACTATTACCTTCGTGTAAAAAATGATATTGGGTAATTTAAACTTTTTTGGTTGCCCACCTTACCATGAATCAACCATAATTATATAAGTTCCAAGGTCAAAAGTCTACTAATATCATCTAGACTTAGGCTCTCTTTATTTTCTTATTATTCCCAATTCATAATCTAATTTTTATTCTTAGAATTATATCGATTCTTCTCATGATTTTTTTTTATTTACATTAAATGTTTAACTAGGGATATCTCAAGATATTTGTTCAAAAAAATGTATAAAGTTCATCTTTCCATTTTTAAAAAAGAGAAGTAGAAGTAACATAATATATTCATATTCTTCTTCCAAAAATAAACATCACATTAGATATAAATAAAAATAAAATTAAAAACTAGTTAGCTTTTGATGCTAGACACTTAATGAGAAATCAACCACATGATATAAAATAAGCATGCAATATTAAATATATGTTAATGGCAATATACTAAGCATGTAAAAATCATAAGAAAATTTTGTAACTACTCATAAAACTTCCATTAATGAATGCTCTAAAAAATAGTACAATTATATAAAAGGGAGGTCTCATACACTCCATATTTCTTACATGCTCTACATTATATCTAGCATATCTACCTTCACTATGATTTCTCTCACCCTCTCCTTATATTCACATCTATAAAAGGCCTATATATAATAAGATGTAGCTCTTGGAATTTCACCTACATATGACTCTTCATATTCCTATTCTATGGACTCATGTACACATGGACAACATGCACATTTACATCATTGCACATTCTAATAATACTTGTGCATTTATTACATTACATAAAGTAAACACTCACACCCTAATCTAAGACTAGTTTGCCTCACACTATGTTTACCTCACCATCTACTAGTAGATAAAAATAACACACAACACTATGTTTTTGATGGGTGTTGGCGACCGCATACATCGTCCATTTGTGCGAGTGCAATCCACATTTGGACATACGAGTCCCATGTTGTTTGTTCACATGAAGCTTGACATTCATTTCGTCTACATTTTCAATAACCTTTTGAAGATCGTCTTATCGACTTGCACCATAGTCCTTACGTGTTCGGTGTTGATGACATCAAAGGTGACATATTTTATTAGATGCCCACCTCTTTGCTTGTTCGGCATGGTTGTATTTGGAGGGTGGTTGACCATTGAAAACATTTGGAAAAAAAAAATCAGTGGAAAATTGACCATTGAAGGAAACGTGTATTAGTTAAATTAATTATTGAACATTTAGTGGGATGTTTGTAATGTGTAAAGTTTTATTATTATTATTTTTTTTTGCGAGAAACATTTCTTTTGCGGTGCTATTTTAGTGTAAGTTTCAAGTAGGCAAGGTTATCTATTCTATCAAAATCATTTTAAAGCTTACACTTGACTTGCCCCAGGCTTGCCCCCTTCAGTACCCTTAAATATTATGTTTAACTGAAAGTAAATCAGTCAACAAGCCATGCATGTATCATAAAGGTAGACAAAAAACCAATTATTCAAGGCTCATGCAAATTGTAGCAGTCATAAGACTTTTTTTAAATTGTTTTCACTATGACTAGTGCTAACAACACCCTCATTATTTTTATTGATTAGAGAAATAATTCTACACTTGGTGCCCTCAAGAGCCTTTATGTCAACAAACTGGTTGATCCTAGTGATCTCTCTTAGACCTTTATTCACTTCCCAATTAGCAATAGCATCAACCACCTTGTTTGCAGATCTCTACACATGAAAGTATTTTAGGGACTGAAACGAGTGTTGGAATTCTTTTATAGTCTAAATAATATCCCCCAACCTCTACTTAGAGAGTGAGGAAGATCATTTTTGGTCTTTTAATTTGTTGATGATCACCTGGGAATACCCTTCAACATAAATATTTTGCCAATATTTTTTAAGGGCCCACAACAACCCTTCAAGGAGGGTTTGTGCCTCAGCATGATTGTTAGTGGTATCTTAAATGCTAAAGAAAAAATAGTCTCTCATATTCCCTTGGTCATGACAAAAAATACCACCTCCACCAACATTACTCGAGTTCCAATGAGATGCACCATCAAAGTTGAACTTGACAAACCCTTTACAGGGAGGTTGCTAGCATATATTTTTAATGATTCTTAGAGTTTTTATTTTTCTTGATTAGGCACCAAACACTTTTATCATCTAAATGTTGGCCTAGCCATTGATTATTGATATCTCTAAGATTGTTATCTAGGGGTTTATCTAAATCCTCCTACTTTTTGACCAAAATGGATTCAACCATTGCCTTCTAAATAGAAAGATATATTTAGAATTGGGGATCCTTTCATCCCCGAAAATTATTTGCAAATGTTAAATTAATTAAATTATATTAATTACATAATTAATATAATTTAATTATATTAATTAATTTAATTAATTGGATTATTAATTAGTTAGTTGATTATTTAATTTACTTAATTTATTTAGGAGTTAATTAATTAATTTAAGGCCTTTATGAAGTGCATAATTTAATCTTTGATTTATGTACTATTTGAATTGTATTATTTTGGGCATTCATAATCCTTAGTGCATCTAATATGCTTTTAAGTATTTAATTTTTTTGTGATAGTATCATACTTTTAAATATGTGGAATTGTTTAACGAAGTGCATGATCAGTTGTAACTAACACTCCTTATCCTTGTCTTACTAATTAGCTGAGTTTGTGTGGAACCCATTTCAATGTGGAAGCATCACTATCAAAAAACATATTTCCATATAGAATTTTAGAAAGAAACCTCCATGCTCATCATATCATAGCACATCACTTGCCAACATGGTGATGACAAAAAGCTCTTTGAAGACATCCTTGAATCATCTTTCTTTGCTTCCTTCATACTTGACCTAGCAGTTTTTGACCATGGTGGATTGCATGGGGCCAAGCACTTGTAGATGAGATCAATGGTTATCTTCCTAATTAGTGCTCTCCTCACATATTTTCTTCTTCATCGATAAAACCTATGCTAATCCTCCATATTCCTAGTTATTTGTCCTTTTGGTCTACCCCTAGTCTTTGCTTTAGCATTTCAAGGTAGATTACTGCATTCTTCTCTCCCCTTTTCCACTTTATTCATGTTTGAGACTTGTTTGGAAGTAGAATTTTAGTTCATGACAAAGACCCCCTTGTTTCATTCCATCATGATTTTTGGTTCTTTTTTAGATCATGAGAATCATTTGGTAGTCCAACTTTGGATTTGTCATTTTCTCTTCCTTTGACCATGGCCTTTATGTTTTGATTCCTTCAATATTGGAATTGTGGGTACTTCTAAAATTTAAGTTGTATTTATGATGTGTCTCTCATGTAGTGGATTTTATCTAGTACTTACGCTTTTGAAGTTGTCCAAGATCCTTTTGACAACATGCTTCACTAGCAATTATAGGGAAATACCACATAAGGATTATATTTGGAAAGCATTGGAGTCCAATGCTTTTATTGTTGGTAGAAATGATGATGATTGTGCATATGTTGCTTTAGCTTTTACATATTAATTAATCATATTAATAATATGTGAGCATGCAGTAAAGACTCACGTTACATTTTGTAGAAGATCTTTTAAATAGTTGTAGTTAGTTATTTGGTGTTATGTTTTGGGATGTAATCTTCCAAATTTATTTTTTGTTATGATTTAGGAGATCATATATATGTTCTAAATTAGGTATATTTTATGCCAATATATTTAATCTTGTAGTTTCTTGAGAAATAATAAAAAAATTTATGCCATGTTTCGATTCCATATCAAAAGGGTTGCATAGTTTTATGGATGCTCTTACATTCAGGTACTGTTTATTTATAATGCATTTGTCATTTTTTCAAAACCCTTGGTTATACGATCACTTAGGCTTAAAGGTGAGAGATGAAGAAGGCTAAAGGTAGCCCACCTCCTCCTTGATAGGAGTCCGCTACAAGACTCTCGACTTACTACACTTTTATGGATGAATTCTTAATATTGATTATGAACATAATTAGAGGAGTTATACCTCCATGTATGTTGAAGTCTAGAGTTGGAAATCTATACTTTCAATTTAAAGGAGACCGGTTCTTTCTCATTATCACTCATTTGCATAAATTCACAAAGCTAGCGTACCTATTGCCAAGGTACACAACTAAGAGAGTAGTCTATCTAGAAATGCTAAGGTAGTTGGATATGGTAAATAATAACTATGGAAGTAGTAAAAGTAAAGTAGGATACTATAAACCTCTAGTGAACCTAGGTGATGTGTCTCTACTAAAAAGAATGGTGATCTCCATCCTAGAGGATAGGCTGCATGAGTTGGGTCTTAATAAATTAGATGAATCCTAGCACTATGAACTAGAAAGAAAAATTACAAAGTGGCTATCATGTATGAAAGACATCAAGAATTTTAAGCATCAACTGTTAAGACCCCATCCTAACACTATTTTTGTAATTCTCATATAATTATGTAATGACCTCCTTCCAACATGGATATTCCTTTATAATATTATTTTGTAATACTTTATAGTAATATGTAGTAGGTAAGGCACCAAGACAAGTGGGGTCATTTCATGTAACCGTTATTAAGAATGTAACTAATGTTTGGTAGAAGATTATAGCTCTAGTAGCATTTTGCATTTAAGCCAACTCTTGAGCATTAGGTTAGGGTTGCATGTAGTGTATCATTAGAAGTCATGGATCCATTGAATGAATGTATATTGGATACAACATTTGAAAAGATCACCCTCCCATATTGTTAGAGAGGTAGATAGTGTGTTCAAGGGTATGCATGGAATCCTCATTTAGTAGTGGCCTAAAATATTGGTCTGAGCACTATAATTCATCATTGTGATATAACAAATGGCCTACATGTATTACATACATATTTGCTTAGCATACCCTAGTTTTGTTAAAATTTTAACCTACAAAAAACCTTCATGTTTTTTGAATGTTTAACCTGTAACCAAAAATCCTACCACAAAAATTGAGCATACAGAGGAGATTTCCCTATATAAAAAATATTGGATGAAAGAGTTAGAGAAAATAAAAAAATAATCAAAGTCAGTCTCCATTAGGATAGAGTCTGTTATTATCAGTAACAATCACATATCATTTCAGTATAAGAACTATAATAGTTATGTCAGAGTTATCAATTGTCAATGTCAATAATAGTTGTCAATGATAGTCAAAATTTATACTATGTAGATAATTTTTAGTGATAGATTTATAATATATAGTCATCAATGTAGGTAACCATAATGTTAGTGGTTTAACAATGTTAGTAACTGACAGTGAAGAAATTATATCAATAACTGACAGTGCAGAGACAATGTTAGTGTAGATTAAAAATACAACGCCAAACAAAAATAAAACCACAATAATGGAATACAGGAAAGTTGCACAAAACAAACAATTTTTATTAATCAGTGGAGTTCAAAAACTCCTTTTGAGTACAATAGGGCCTGTAACCCTTTTTGTGATACACAAATTACAGTTTGTGCTAGGGTTCTCCGAAACCCTAGCTGGCATAAAGTGGTGGCGTTTTCGAAGACGTATCCTTAATCCCAACAAAGTGAGTGGGTTTTGTTGTATCCTTTGGCTTGGACCACTCCAGCTTAAACAGCTGCTATCAACACACCAAATCTGCCATTAAAATCCTACACACATTAACACTATCAAGGAGTTAGAAATTAATAAGAGGGCTCCACTGTGTGAGCCCTCAGAAACAATTTAAAACCCTATAAAAATAGAATGCAGGAGTTCAACAACAGATTAATAAAATAAAAGAAGTTACTTGCTTTAAACTAATTTATACCGTTCTCCGTTAACGCGGCTAGACCAGGCGGCATCCGGAAGTAATGTGGGTCGTCAAATCGGTCGTAGAAGGTGCCCTGGTGCACTCGCTGAACGCCCGCGTGCTTCTGGATCAAGGTTTTAGACGTCGGTCTGAGTCTGTGGCTACGGGTAAACGCTCAGTGGGCACTTGTGACAAGAATGGGGAATTCAGCAGAGTACTGCAG